>VWZP01001295.1:228550-246020 GCA_013396995.1 Dicaeum eximium | reverse complement strand
CAGGCAGTGCAGGCAGTACAGACAGACAGGCAGTGCAGGCAGGACAGGCAGTACAGGCAGTGCAGACAGACAGGCAGTGCAGGCAGACAGGCAGTACAGGCAGTGCAGACAGACAGGCAGTGCAGGCAGACAGGCAGTACAGACAGTACAGGCAGAGGAGTCAAGCAGCAGGCAGGTCTGTCACAGCGAGCAGGCGCTACCCGGAGGTGTTACAGTTGTTCCGCTGTCATCCCTCCTGCTGCCTAAGGAAAAAGTTTCTGGGCAGGCTGCCCGCCCAGCCTGAAGGCTCCCGGCAGCTCCTCGGCAGGCAGCCCTGGGCAGCGGGAGCAGGTAGGACACGGCTGCTGCCTGTACCTCTGTCCCCATTGCTGCCCCCAGCACCCCCTCTTCAGCTGGGACTGGCAGGGGCCACGGCGGACAGGGGCTGTCCGAGCCCCCTCCTGCCCAAATCAAAGCATTCCACTGGTCTTGAGAGGGACTGGGAGGACGGCATTTTGTGTTGTGTTTGTCGTGTTGCATTGTTTCCTCTCTTGCATGTCCCTGGGGGCACAGAGCTGGCCGAGCCTTGGGGACACACACCTGTGGATTGGGGGTTCCTAGTGAGGGAACTTGCTTCTCTCCAGCAGACCCTCATCCTCTTCCAGCTCTTCTGACCCAAGTTTGCTGTGCGAGCAGCTGAGCCCCCCTGTGCTCCCCCTCGGCTCTGTGTCACCGCGCTCTTTCCACTTTGACGTCCCTCAAGGGCTAAAGGGTGCTGGGAGGATTTTCCACCCACCCTGAACACACGGGCAAGACTGAGACAGTCTGTTAGCAGAGATCCCATCCCTCCTCCAGCCCTGCAGCAGGCTGAAGGCTTAGGGAAAGCAAGGCACAGCCCACTGGACTTTCCCGGAAGGGCAGCACCTCCTCCTCTGCTGTCTCCAAGGATTTTTTGTGGGGGATTAAGGCTGCTGCTGACCCCGCGGCAGCGGGGGGGCTCAGTTATGGCTTCCAAGCGCCAAGCTTCTTCCTCGAAGCAGCCAGACAGCAGGGAAAAGAAACCGAAAGGAGAAGAGGACGACACCTGGAGCTCCACCTTGGCAACGCTGAAAAGTGCTCCCAAGGAGAAGCCCCCAGCCACAATCGATGGGCTGTGCCCCCTGAGCACAGAACTGGATGCCTGGGTGAGAGCAGGGCTGACAGTGCTCAGAGGGGCAGGGGTGGGAGGACTGGGGGAGTCTCAGACACACAGGGTAGCCCAAATTTTCCTTGCAGACCCCTGTGAGTTCCCACTGGGACATTTCTGCACCCTCTCCTTCCCCAAACGCTCCCAGGTGCCAGCCCAGGCCATGTCACTCGCTATAGGTCTATGAGGACTATAACTGCACCCTAAACCAGACCAACATCAGGGCCAACAACAACAAGTTCTACATCATCCAGCTCCTTGAGCATGATGGTGCCTACAGTGTCTGGAGCCGCTGGGGCCGTGTGTGAGTCCACCTGGGCATCTCTCATCCCCCGCACCTCAGCTGTCCCCACCCTGCCTTCAGAACCCCAAAAACTGAGGGTGAACCTGGTGGTCCCTGCTTGCAAGCACCCAAGTGTTAATGGGGGGCTTCAAGGACTTAACCCCACACAACACAGTCAGCCTGTCTGGGGCACCTGTCCCTGAAGTGAATGTGGGTGTGACAGCCCAGCAAGGAGTGCTGGGGTTTCTTCCTGAGCTGGGGGCTCTGCACATTCCTGCTCACTGCCCCACAGCCCTGCTATCACAGCCCCCCCTTGTTCCTGCCTGCTTCCACTGGCATGGGGCTGGTGGAGCAGGGATGCAGGGGAGGTCCTGACCACTGCTGTCCTCTGCCAGGGAGAGGCGGGCCAGTCCAAGCTCATGCCCTGTGCCTCCCTGGACGCTGCCAAGAAGGACTTTGAGAAGAAGTTTCGGGAGAAGACCAAGAACAGCTGGGCAACAAGGGAGAACTTCGTTGCCCATCCGGGGAAGTACACGCTCATTGAGGTGCAGCCAGGGGCTGGGCAGGAGGTGGAGGCTACCCTCAGGGTGAGTACTGCAGGCACCCAAGTTGTCATTGTGGTGGGATGGTACTCACTGCACTCCTGGCCCACTGAACACCAGGACATCCCAGCAGGATGGGATGGGTTTTGAGGGGGATCTGAGCGATGCTGAAACAGCTCGCAGGCAGAGATTTGGGGCTAATGGTTTAAAATGTAGTGGGAGGGCATCCTGAATGAGAAACATGGCCTTCTGGGTGGCATTGGGCATGGAAGGTGAGGCAGCACCTGCCCATTGCTGTGCTGCCCCAGGAGCAGGCTCTGGTGCCCTGCTCCCACAGCCTCTTGCAGGCTCACAGCTGATGTGGGTGTCTGCAGGTGGATGCCGTGGATGGGGACAAGGCCTGCAAGCAGCGGGTGCTCCCCTGCACCTTGGACAGAGCCACGCAGGATCTGGTGTCCCTCATCTTCAGCGCTGACATGTTCCAGCATGCCATGCAGACCATGAATATCGGTAGGAGATAAAGGGCTGGCATGGGCTCGGTCTGGGGGGTGCAGGTGGGGAGGTGAACGGAGCAGAGGTGATGATGGATTCTAGAGCATCCCTTCCGATATCCTGGGGCCTGAAGGGACTGTGGTCACCCCAAGCTGGGTGCCCACACTTGCCTGTGGTGATCTAGAGGTTCTTGGAAGTAGCTGCAGGGCTAGTGGGGTGGATGGGTTCACCTTGTCCTCACCTGTAGATGTGAAGAAGATGCCTCTGGGGAAGCTGAGCAAGCAGCAGATCGCGAGGGGCTTTGAGGCACTGGAAGAGCTGGAGGCAGCGCTGAGGGAGCAGCCCCCCCCAGGCCACTCACCTGGAGGAACTCTCCTCACGCTTCTACACCATCATCCCACACAGCTTTGGACGGGCACGGCCGCCCGCCATCAACTCCCCTGACCTGCTGCGTGCCAAGAAGGACATGCTGTTGGTGAGATGCCAGAGCACAGAGTGCATGGCACCCCTTCCTGATGGGGCAGGAGCTGCTGGCAGGAGACTGGGCTTGCCCTGGTCCCCTGGCACAGTGCCCAGCACTGGTGCTGAGGATGTTCCTGCTCTGTCCCTGCCAGGTGCTCGCTGACATTGAGGTTGCACAGAGCCTGCAGGCACAGAAAGAGAAGGAGGAGGAGGAGGAGGAGGAGAAAGAAGTCGCCCATCCGCTGGATCAGGATTACGCCCTGCTCTGCTGCCAGCTCTCCCTGCTTGACCCAGCTTCCCGGGAATACCAGGTGCTGCTTGTGCCACAGTGTCCCATAATGGGAAAACAATTATGTCAGGCCTGCAGGCACCCCAAAAGTTCCTACCATCCCAGGGGGACCCTGGGCGTTGCTGAAATGCCTGCCTGGAGTGACACAGCTTTTTTGCCTCCTCCTTGGCAGCTGATCCAGACCTACGTGACGCAGACTGGGCACAAACTGCACATCCTCAACATCTGGCAGGTGGCCCGAGATGGTGAGGTGAGGAGGAGATGATTCTCCCCATGTCACGGTGGGTAAGCCATGTGGTTGCAGCCCAGGATTGCTTCAGGGCTTCTCCACCCAGGAGGGGATTCAGCCCAGCTGGCCAGGGCCAAACAGACACCCAGTCTCCTGCCCCTCCAGCCAGGCACTGGGGCTGGACTGGGGAGGTGGGTGGCAGTCCTCCGCCCCTGGGCACCCATGTGTCCCTGTGTGGACAGCCTTGAACTCTGCATCTCTCCAGGATGAGCGTTTCAAGGCCCATGACCTCCTGGAGCACCGGCGCCTGCTTTTGCACGGCACCAGCGTGGCAGTGGTGGCGGCCATCCTGAAGAGCGGGCTGCGCATCCTGCCCCACTCTGGCGGGCGCGTGGGCAAGGGCATCTACTTTGCCTCCGAGAACAGCAAATCAGCCTGCTATGGTGAGGGTCCTGGGGTGGGCTGGGCTGCTTGTGATGCCCACAGGGTCTGTTGAGCCTGGCTGCCTTTGCATACCACCTGCCAGGCAGACGTGGACTTGCCAAGCCCCTTCCCTGCCATGGCAACTGGTGCCTGTGCTCCAGCACGGCCTGGACACAGCCAGATGGGAATACCAGGGATGGTGCTATCATTCCCATCCCTTTCTCCCATGGCAGTGGGCTGTACATCTAAGAAGGTTGGCATCATGTTCCTGACGGAGGTGGCTCTGGGCAAGCCCTACCGCATCACCTGCGATGACCCCACGCTGTGTCAGCCCCCTGCTGGCTATGACAGTGTCCTGGCCTGTGGCCAGACAGAGCCGGGTGAGCTGGGGGCGGGAGGGCTGTGGCAGCGGTGGGGCTGTGGTGGGCACAGGACAGGGGGGAGAGAAGTCAGGTCTCAGGTTTGATGTGGTGGTGGGGTGTCTTCTGGCCCAGATCCTGCACAGGATGAGGAGTTGCTGCTGGATGGCAAGAAGGTGCTGGTGTGCCAGGGCAAGCCCATCCCCATGCCTGCCTACAAGGACTCCTCCTTCAGCCAGAGCGAGTATCTCATCTACCAGGAAAGCCAGTGCCGGATCCGCTACCTTGTCCAGCTCCGCTTCTGAGGGCGCCTGGAGCACCATGGCCCTGGCCCAGCACCAGGTGGTGACACCCATTAGCCCAGCGCACAGTGGCTGGCCACCCCACTTGGGGCTCGGCAAGGGGCAGGCTGGCATGGGAACTGAGCTTGCTTTGACTGTGAATAAAAGCACTGTGCCTTGCACCGAGCGGTGCTCTCACATTCCTGCCCAGCAAGGCAGGTGTGCTATAGTGAAGGGTGTCACTGGGTCCTTGAGGGGATGGCATGGGTGGTTCCTGGGGGGCTGAAGCCTTCAGATGAAAGCTGGTGTCTTTGAGAGCCAGCTGCTCTCATCACCTTAGCGAGGCACACAGCTCATGCCCACCCTGTGGCATCAGAGCCACAGAGGATGAGCAAGATCTACTGCCCTGCCTGGGCATGGAGGAATTCGTCCATCCATGCTGAGGGCGAGTGCCTGCCCTCCCTCTAGTGCCATGCCTCATGCCATGCCTGCTGTTCTGCCCCAGCCTGGCACCCCTGCCAAGCCCTTCTCTGTGCTCATGTGTGCCCCTTGAGCACGTCTGAGTGCCCAGGCTGCCAGGGAAGGGCAGCTCCCAGCTGTTACCCTGATGCCCCATGAGCATCCATGTGCCAGTGGAGACGATTTGCTGCAGACCTGCCTGTATCTCTGTCCCTGGAGCCCAAGGGACTTGAGTGTTAAGGTGTTCTTATGGAAGGACAAGGCCTGATGCAGGGGGTAGCTATTCTGGGGGGGCACAGGGCTCAGAGCCCCGATCCCCTGTTTCTGAGCCCCTGCCGGCTGCTAGGACCCAGCAGCTGTCCCCGTGGGACTGCCCCGGTGCAGGCAGCGCCGGGAGTGACAGCTGGTGCCATCCGCAGCTGGCGGGCTGCAGGCAAACAGGATGACGAGCGGGTGACAGGGAAGGGGGAGCGTGGCCTCACACAGGGCCGGCAGCCCCGGCTCTGCTGCGGGAGCAACACCAGCGAGCGGGACCCCAGTGAGGAGAGGAGCACCACCCATCTCCCCAGGAGCAAAGGTGCGCTGAATCCCACCCACCCTGGGGTCCCCTGTGGCCAGTGCAAGGGGGTTGGGACAGGCAAGTTGTGCTGTCCCACCACAGGACATACTGGTGCCATTGGAGAGGGGGGACGGGGTGTCAGCCTGGCATGGGTGCCCACAGGACCTAGCAATGCTATCCCTGGCCCGGCTGGGGACAGCCTGGGTGCCAGCTCTGGGACAGCCAGGGTGCTTCACTGGCTACCTCTGCCTGCTCCCACACCTTGGAAGTGTGCTGGTTGTCTCTGTGTTTCTCTGTGGCTCTTCTCCATTTTGGTTCATTCCCTTCACACCTGGCTCCTGATCCCAACAGGCAAGGAGAAGGTAGCAGGCATGGTTGTGGTGGGGTTACCCTCTCTGGGACACAGGAGAAGAGCCCTTGCTGCCCAGGCACCAGAGCTGCTGGCTTAGCCCTGGAGGGGGATGCCGAGCTGGAAGGGGTCAAACACCACGGACAGCCTAGAGCTGCTCTCCATCCCCGAGCACTCCATCGCCCAGGAGGTGGTGGGCCTCTTCTGCATGATCCTGCTCACCCTCACCGCCCTGGTGGCCAACATCGTGGTAATGGTCATCATCCTCAAAACACCCCTTTTCAGGAAGTTCATCTTTGTCTGCCACCTCTGTGTGGTCAATCTCCTCTCAGCCATTTTCCTCATGCCCCTGGGGATCATCTCCAGCTCCGCCTGTTTCAACTGGGTTATCTACAGCATTGCTGAGTGCAAGGCCGTGATATTCCTGAACATCTGCTTCATCAGTGCCTCCATGCTCACCATCTCCATCATCAGCGTGGAGCGGTACTACTACATCGTCCATCCCTTGAGGTATGAGGTCAAGATGACCATCAGGCTGGCGGTGGCTGGAGTGATTTTCATTTGGGTCAAGTCTGTTCTCATCACTGTCTTGGCACTGGTGGCATGGCCTCATGGCAATGGGGCCACCAGCGCCAGCCGCTGCACGGTCTACTGGAGCCCTGGGGCCCACAAGAATGTTTTTGTGATCCTCTTCAGCATCACCTGCTTTATTCTGCCCACCATCATCATCCTCGCTGTCTACTCCAGCATCTACCGCGTGGCCCGGACCGCGTCGCTGCAGCAGGCGCCTGTGCCGGCACAGGCAGTTGCACCCAGACCCCGATGTGACTCCTTCGCCAGCCAAGTGACCATCCTCACCGCCAGGATCCTGATGCTGCCCAGGCTGATCCCAGATCACCTTCTGGGAAGACACAAGGCCATCCTCACCTTGGTCCTCATTGTAGGACAATTTTTCTGCTGCTGGCTGCCTTTCTTTGCTTTCCATTTGCACTCCTCTGTCTCTGTTGGCACTATGGGTGGTGGGCACGGGGAGATGGTGGTCACCTGGATTGCCTACTCCTCCTTTGCCATTAATCCTTTCTTCTACGGGCTGCTGAACCGCCAAATCCGTGAGGAGCTGGCCCGGCTCCGGCGCGGCTGTCTTAACCATCCACTCGGTCAGGAGCTCTGTCTTTCTCTCTCAGAGACTTCTGTTCAGGAAAACTTCTTGCAGTTCCTCCAGAGAGCAACTTGCACACTGGAGACCCACACCAGCTGCATCAGCCCCAGCCCCAGGAACAGGCTGGACCAGACCACAACGGGCTTCCCCACCCCAGGGCAAGTTCCCGAAGAGAGCAGCTGAGAAGGAGGCTCTGTCCCTCTGTGCTGGGCAGGAGACCTGCCAGGGACCCATCAGACCTGCTTGGACCCAATTTCTTGGGTTTGGAGGAGTCCTTGTGCACATTTTGCCTCTTCTCTGAGCTTATAGTGGAAGATGGTTTCTCCACTGGGAGAAGGTAGCAGATGTGGGGAAATCGCATCTCTCTTCTGCAGGCTGGAATTGTCTGTGGCTCCACCAGCACAGCCCAGTTCCAGGGACGGGCTCTCCTCAACACATGGAATGCCAAGGGGCTCCTGTGGAGGGGCAGAGGACGGGACACCTCCATCTCCATTGCCTCAGTGGGAGTTCCTGGCCAGCGGGGAAGGGCAGATGTCCCTTGCACTCTATCCAGGAGCAATGTTCCAGCTAATGCCACTAACACCGGTAACACCAGGGCCCTGAGCCCCCTGCTGAGCCTGCATGGCAGACACAGAGACTTCCATCCTTGGCTGTTTAACCCAAAACTAATGTCTGTGTGGAGGAGCTCCTGCTCCCTGTGAGCAGGACAGGGAGACACCCACAGGGCTGGCTCTGGCTGTGTCACTGTTTGTCCTGCTGGCATGGCAGCATGCAATGCCCGTGGCCATGCCTGGCCATACCCTCTGTCCCCCTCAGCTGGCAGTGATCAGCCCCTGGGGGGGAACTGGCTGTCTGGGGGTCCATGCCGGGCTGTTTATGGACACAGCTGCCCAGTTTGAAGCCTGGTCAGCAGTGCCACGTGCCAGCTGACTTGGGCTGCTGGCCAAGGGCACGCTGGGTTGGACATGGTGACACGGGGTGGTGGGGGGTGGCTGCGTGGGCTGCCCCAGAGCAGCAGCAGCCAGAGAGGATCAGGACCTGCTGTTCCTCTTCAGTCTCATTGCTTTTGAAGGGCTTGGGGACACTCTTACAGGGTCCCTACTGCTAGAAAGGGGACTGGACTCTTTTGGGGAATGCTGCAGAGGTACCTCACCCTCTGTCCACCCACCAAGGCCCCAGGGATGGTGTTGGCATGGGGGGTTGGAGATGTCCCTACTCCAGTAGTAACTGCAGGCCTGAGGGAAAACTGCCCTATGGCCTCTCTAACTGCACTGTGGCAGGGAGGGGCTCCAGGAAGACCCCCAGAGAGATGGGGCTGAAGGCCAGCATCCCCACCCCAGACACAGGGATGCCCTTCCAGCCACCACCCAAGTACCCAGGAGCTGGGGCCACCCCTGCTCTGGGGGAAGTCTCCACCTAGGGTGGGGAATATTATTATTATTGTTGTTATTTTCTTGTAAATTTTATCTTTTTATTAAACCATTGATAAGTTACAAAGGAGGAAAAAATATAGACTCATATATATACAGCATTTCCAAGCCAGCAGGGACTGGCTCTTGGATGGGGTTGCTGGGAGGCGATTGCCCCAGGGTGGCCCAGGGAGGGCCCCCTGCCAGAGCCAGTGGAAGGGGGACTCCTGGAGAGGCCAGGCAGTCTTCATCCAGTGGGACCTGGCTTTTGGGTGCCAGATGGAGTGTGGGCATGAGCAGGATGGCAGGGGAGGCAGGGTGAGGAGCAGGAAGCAGGGGTCCCACAGCAGCACAGGGCACTGGGAGAAGGAACCCTAGGCCGGCAGGGACAGACCCCCACCCAATACCAGGACACGTGGTCTCTGTGCAGAAAATCAGGGAGGGGGGCACAGCGCTGCTGGGATGGGCAGCAGGCAACAAAACAGTCCCTTCCTCCAGCAGGCATCACCACCAGGAGCACCCTTCCCTTCCCTTCCCTGGGATAGGGGACACGGGGCACCTGGCAGAGGCTGAGGTCAGGGTGGGTGGCCAGAAGGTGTCCCTGCTACTGAGTAGCACCCTGGACCCCTGGCCCACCCACGAGTGGGGTTCAGTAGGGCGAGAACTTCTGCCGGTCAGCTTTCTTGGTGCCGTTGGCCGCTGAGATCTTGGTCGTGTAGGTGGTGGTGCCACCATTGGGACCTGCCACGGAGGATGGGGACAGTGCCAGGAAGGACACTGGCTTGAGGCCGATGAAGTTGGAGAGGGAGACGGCATAGGGGGTGCCCAGCAGGGCCGGGGGGGCTGGGGCGATGGCGGGAAGTGCCGCACCGGAGCCTGGGGCGAGGGGCTGCGAGAAGCCCATGCCGAGGTCCATGGAGCCAGGGCCTGGTGGCACCTGGGAGGTAGATTTAGCAGTCTCTAAGCTGGGGAAGCAAGAGAGAAGGATGATGATGAGTACCACGGTGGCAGAGTGGTTCTCCCACCACAACCTTAGGGTGCAGGAACCGCGCGCCCCATCCCTTCTGGCACACATGCCCATGGCACATCCTGGGTATCCCACTGAGCAGGATTGAAAAGCTGGGCCTCAAATGGGCCTCGGGTCCTGCACCTATCACCTCAGGATCTCAAAGCACCACCCAGCTCATCCTTCTGAGGATGCTGTGCTGGAGGTATCCTCCAGAAGCTGCCTTGGGGTGCTGGAGGAGCCACCCCTCACTAGCACCCAGCACGAGTCCCCGCCAGGCTGACACCTACCAGGCTGTGATGAGGTACTGAGCCAGGGTGATGCTGACAGGGGTCCCTGTGATGGTCACGTGCCGCTCACTGGAGCCCTCAGTCTGGTTGCCAATCTTGATGTGGGCCCCTGACATCTGCCTGATTTCGCTGATCTTGCTGCCGTGCCGGCCGATGATGCAGCCGATGAGCTGGAAGGGCAGGGATGGGCTGAGCCAGGAGCAGCCAGAGCAGTCCTGCCAAGCAGGGGCTCACCTGGACACCACCTACACCTCGGAGGTGAACCTGTGGAAGGCTCTAGGAGGGCAGGGCACTGCTTTCCTTGGGCAGACCCTGCTTTCTGGTCTCACTCAAGACCCTCTTGCTGGCATTGTGCCACATGCCAAGGCCTTGGCATTGGCCAAACTCTTCCCCCTTGTTCTGTGTTTCAGTTTCCCCTTTCTTCTGCCCCAGCTACTCCCTCCTGCTCCTAAGCTCTGGCAGAACCTCCACTGTGTGAGTCAGTGGGTGCTGGCCTCTGCTAAGTGCCTCTGGGATGGTACACATGGGTGGGGACAAGCTGTGGTCCCCCTTGTTATTCCCAGACAAATACATACGTCATTGGGCACCAGGAACTCCTGGGAGCTGCTCTGGGAGCTGGCATCCAGACCTGGAGAGGGAGACAGGGATGTCAGCAATGAAGGGGCAGGTCTCCAGTAGCTCCAGTAGCTCTGTGCTCCTACCCCAGCCCCATACTGGGATGGTGAATGGCCCCGGGGACAGACCTGAAGGATTGCTGGGGAGAAGAAGGGAGGACAGGACAATGACACAAGTCATAATTTGGTGCTGGTGCTCTCCCACTGCAGGATTGGGGAGCACTGGGGAGTGCAATGACCCCAGGAAAACAATCACAAGGTTGTGCTGGAGGGGCAGGTAGACATGCTGGGGGGGGCTGGGACTGGAAAGGGTGCAGAGGAGGGAAACCCCTTCATCAGGGCCAGGTGTCAGGGTGTCAGGGTGGATCAGGAGGGTCACACCCAGCCTTGGGGGAGCATGGGAGATGCTCACCTGGCACCATGGTGGGTGCATGGCCCAGGGGGGCAAAGGGAAGCGCATGCCCTGACAGCTGCTGCAGCTTCGTCACCTGCCCAGACAATGTGAAGAGGAGGAAGGTGGTGTTAGGGGTGATGGCAGGGGTCAGCTGTGCCCCAGTGCCCAGTGCCTCCCAAGACAAGCATTCCCAGCAGCCATCCTGGTGGGTACACACCCCATTGCCAGAGGGACAGACTCACCTCTGCAGGAGAGACCCCACTGTACTGGCTCTGCATGGAGAAGCCCTGGGGAGAGAAAAAAAGGGCATCAGTGGGGAGCCAGGTGGGGACCATTGTCTCAGGTCACTCCCCCCTGGGGCAGAGAGACTACCCTGAGCCCACCAGAGGTGCCCCTTGCTGGCAGAGGCTGCCCTCCTGGCCACCTCATGCCCTCAGAGATGCTGTGGCCTCTTACCTGATTAGCAGAGAGCAGGATGGTGCCCAGGGAGAGACCAGGGTGGTAGGGTATGGTGGCCCCCTTCGGAGGCGACTGGAGACAGAAGGAAGGAGGTGGAGGAGATGAGAGATGAAGCTGAATGCCCCTGCAGTCCCAAGGACCCTCTGCCCCCTTATGCTTCCAGCAAGCTGGGAACAGCCCCCAGCACTATGAAGGCAGGGTGCTCCTATGGGTTTCCACACAGGGGAACCCTGGTGTTTGGGTGCAGATAGGTGTAGGAAGCCTTGGGGAGGGGGAGGTGGGTAGCAGATACCCCTTGGGCTTGGGGCTTGGCAGGTACCTCCAGGATGACAGCGCAGATCTGCCTCACGCACTGGATGATGGTGTCTGGCACCCCCGAGACGGTGACAGCCCGTTCAGTGGAGTTGGGCAGCAAGTCACCCGCCACCTGCACCTGTGCCCCTGTGCTCTGCAGGAAGCAGAGAGAGACGCTGGCATTCCCCAACCACTCCCTGCCAGGGCTCAGCACCTTATACCCCCCTATCCCTCCTCCTGAGCCCCCAGGGACCTGCAGGGTGATGCTCCCTCTCCTGCATCACCTCCCCCAGCCCCTGTGGGACTGTGGCAGCCCCCACAGCCAGGGCTCTGTGCCCCCAGGGGTAAAAGGGGATCTCCCATCCAGGCTACCCTCAGCCTCACCTCCCGGATCTCCCGGATCTTGGCTCCCGCCTTGCCGATGAGGGACCCGCACTGGCTGGCGGGGATGACAAGGCGCAGGGTCACCGGTGCTCTGCCCGCTGACACCCCATCGGCCCCTGCTCCCAGGTCCTGTCAGGGATGTGGGATGCAGCGTCAGACACACAGGATCCCATGGGTGTGGGGGCACCTGGTGGGGATTTAGGAGGGCTGTCTACCTCCTCCAGCTTGAAGGCGATCATGGAGACAGCGCGGAAGACAGCGTCGGTGGAGCCGGTGATGGTGGTGATGCGCTCGGGACAGGACCCTTCCGAGATAGTGATGCGTGCACTGCTCTGGGGACAGTGTCACACCCCGTTAGGGACCTCACAAGCCCTGTGCTTCATGACTTCCCCCCGGGATAGCCTCACAGGGGGAGACTGATGCCTTCAAGATTGAGCCTTGCCCCTCCCACCTGCCCCAGGCAGTCTTCCCTGGGGTGCTGCTTTGTTTTCCCTGGTTCGACCTGGGATTTAGGGGGACAGGCACATGGAAACCACCAGGTACAGGCATGACAGGCAGCAGGATCTGGCAGCACACCAGCATGCCCTTACCTGCTCTCGTATCCTCTTAACAGTCTCTCCTTTCTGCAGGTAAAGGAACAGGGTAGGTGGTCAGGTCCAGGGGAGCCAAGTGCTGGCAACACACAGGACCCCAAATCTTACCTTGCCGATGATGCTGCCAATCTCCTGCAAAGGCAGAGAATAGTGGCACTGTCAGGAAGTGGCTCCCTGCCTGCCACATCCCTCCTCTGCTCACAGCTTGGCAACAGGCAGACCCTGTCCCAGGGACACTGTGACACTGGGTGATTTAACTAGTGACACTGGGGCATGGGAATGTGCCCCTCCCTGACTTAGGATAGGGAAAGAAATCCTTCCGGGAATGCTATTCCCAGGGGAGACTGAGAGCATGGGAAGAAAGGAGGGCATGGTGGGGAGCTGGAGCTCTAGCATGGCCCCTCACCCCAGGCATCGCTGACCCCCCGGTGGCACTGAGTCCCCTGCCATTACCTTGCCGTGCATGAGCATGCGGAGGGTCAGGGTGATGCTGAGCTCTGTCTCCTCAGGGCTGCCACCCACGCCACTGGCTCCGTCTGGCGATGCCATGGCGGGAGGGCGAGATGAGCCTGTGGGACGTGGTGATCTTCAGAAAGGGGGGATGCTCCGGCTAACCCCCCACCCCCAGATCTGCAGCTTGAATATCTATGCCTGGGAAATGGGCAAACAGAGGAAGAGGCAGCACTGTACCCTCCTCTGGCAGTGGAGGCTCACATGGACCCTTGGCACCCCAGGGGCACCCTGCACCCCCAAAAGGGACCCGCTGCTATGTGGCTGCCTAGGCTGCCTCCAGGCTGCCCCGCACAAAGCCAGGAACTGGATGGATACAGAGGGAGGAGGCAAGGTGTGTGGAGCGTGGCTGTGGGATAGGGTTATGTTTGCTTGCTGGAGTGGAGAGAACAGAGGTGGCCTGGGTGGTCTCACAGCCCATGCAAGCCACCTTCTTTCTCCTCCTCCCTTCCCTATGCCCATGCACAAAGCCCCGGGGGACACTGAGGCAAGCTCCCTGACAGGGACCGCCCCAACCAAACCAGGCAATGATGCCTGCTGACTGATGCCGCTGCACCGTGTCCCCTCCCAGAGCACCCCAGGGCCCCCCCGGACGCTGTGCCCGGGTGGCCGTGGGCGGCCAGGCCCCTGGGAGGAGGACAATTCCTGTGTGTCAGGCGCGGGTGGGCGGCTGCGGCACCGCTGGCTCCCGGCAAGCTGGGCGATGCCAAGCAGCTTTGAAACAAAGCACCCGTGTTGAGGCTGGGGCCGCGGCCGCGGGCATGGCGGGGGGGGGACGGCTATTTTAGGTGCTGGCAGGACTCGTCACCGCTACAGCACATCTCCTGCATCAGGGTAACGAGGGGGGGCGGGGGCGCAGCCCCGAAGTGCTGTGGCTCGCACCCCCGGGGTGGTTTGAACGCCCCGTCTCCACCCTCCTGTTACCGCGGGCTGGAGAAAGGTGGAGAAACTCAAGAGGGGGAATATTCCCGTTCCTGGTGCAGGGGAGCCTGAACTGAGGCGGAGGGGGAGGATGCACCCTGCTGTAACCCCTGCCCGCAGCCGGCCAGGGTCCCCAGTCCCCCTGGGGATGAATGGCAGCACGAATCCGCCAGGGACAAAAGACCCCGCCGGGGGAAGAAGGACGAGGCTGGCGGTGGGACGGGGGAAGGCGGCAGGGCCACGGGTGTTCCCCCCTGCACCAGACAACGCGCGGGGGGTCTGCGGGCAGGGGGGTGCTCTCCCCCAGGTGAGCCGGGCTGGCACGGACGCCAAAGGCCCCGGTGATGGGCACAGGCCACCTGCCGTGGCTGGCATTGGGACAAGCCACCGAGCCGGGCACCGCCCGTCCTTCGGGGCACCGTCAGGTGACAAAGGGAGCGGGGACGACAGGAGGAAGCCCCCACCCCGTCCCTGGGGAAATCCTTCTCTTCTCGCCCTCCCGGCCGCCCCAAGCCCCTTGGTCCCCGCGGAGTGGGGCATGGCGGGGACCTTTCCGTGCGCCTCTTCCCTCCACCGCCGGCCGCCCCTCTCAGTGCCACATTGTCCCCGGCGGCGCCCAGTGACACCCGGGGCAGGAACAATGAGCCGCTTGACAGGCCAGGGCCAAGCTGGCAGCCCCGGCCCCCACCCCGGTCCACGCCGGGGCCCCCCTCGCTCTTCCCCTCTCCCACATCCCTCCCTCCGGGATCCTATTACAGCGGATAAGAGACACTAAAAGGAACAATGCACCCTGGGTAAGGCCATCTGCCACCGCTGGGGACATTCCTGGCCCCCCCGGCCCCCCTCCCTTTGGCTCACACATCGCCCCTCTTTGTAATTGCGTGGTTTTTTTCCTGGAAGCCGATCAGCTGGCAGGGCTCGAGGGCTCAAGGACATCGGTGCGGGCAGGGATGGGGCAGCTGGCACCCCACGGCCCGCTGGCACCCCGGGCTGCTGCTGTGAGGTGGTGCCTGGAGGGGCAGGAGGCACCCCTGTATGGGGGTGGGGGAGCGGGACAGCAACCTGAGCCACCTGGGAGGGCCAGGGATGCTCCAGACACGGATCCTGCCAGACTGCCAGGGCACACACCAGCTCCTGCACCCTTGGCACTGCCCTGTGTCCCCCACACGGCCATTCTGCACCCACAGAAGTGACACATACACCTCCCCCCCCCACTTACCTCCCCCACTAAATCCTCCTGGGCCCTGGCGTAAGCAGCTAAAGCCCAGGCAAGCTTGGGGAAGGGGGGGCACTGGGGGGGCACCCTGCTGCCGGCTCCATCTGTGCCCCTGAGTGCCCAGTGCAGCGGCACCAAAGGCAGAGGAGGCAGGTGCTAGGCAGGGGTCTTGTCCCCTGTCTGTCAGGCTCCCTGCCCGCCCCCTCCTCTGTTCATGGCAGCCACTCGTTGGGTAAATCACCCCCCACCTCCCCAGGGTGCTGGGTGGATGCTGCCGTGGGCAGGAGCCTCCCAGGGCTGGCAGCTCCCTTTTAAGCCCCTGTGGATTACCCTGGACTTGGGTGCATGCCAGGAGGAAGAGGAGGATGAAGAGGAGGCTGGCCACCTGGGGACATGGATGTCACTACCCTGGGGAACCTACCTGTCCCTGAACACAGCCAGAGGGCTCCCTGGGCACCCTCTGAGGTTCATGGGCATCCTGTCAGAAGTCATGGGTGCACTCCAGCGAGGCTGGCACTCACCCATCCACAATCCCCAAATGTACCATCCCTCAGTGGCTGCACCTTCCTTGCTGTCACCCCCCAAACCTGTGTGAGACAGCAGCCATGGAGGTAGGGATGGGGGAAGGAGGTGGGAAAGGTGGTAAAGAAGCAGGATGAAGGTGGCAGGAAAGCAGTGGCAGAGCTTGGGGTTTTATTTGGTCTCAAGAGAGGTGTGTGCTGGTGTAGGCCGTGGTGCAGTGTGAATGCCAGCCGAGGACCTGCGCTGGCACAAGGGTGCATGTGCAGGCAGAGGGATGGGTGAGCTGGCCACATCACCCTGCCCTGTGGTCCAGTCCTGCTCATTTCAGCTGCTGCAGGAAGGCCAGGAGTCCGTGGTGCCACTCATTGGGCTTGTCCAGGTAGCAGGCGTGTCCTGCATCCCGCAGCATCAGCACCTGGTGCTCAGGGAGGTGCTGCAGGTTGTTCAGGCTGCTCTGCCCCAGCTCCGCGTCCTGGTCCCCATACACGATCAGCGTGGGGGTCTATGCAGGGGGAAAGCACCCTGAGCCTGCAAGGGTCACCCTTGGCTCCCTCTTGCCAGGGACACCCTGGAAGGGGTCACTTGCACTTCTCCCCCACCCAGTGTGACAAAGGGAAACGGAAGCTCAAACTCCTGGGTCTCCAGTTAGCCCCTCTTTACCTCCCACTACCCCACATTTACATTCCTTCATCATCATGTTCCCCTTTTTCAGTGGCAACAGGGTTTCTGGCCTGTTTGGCCTTTCCCCTGCTCAACCCCAGTGCCAGGGTCCCCTCTTCACCATCCCCTCCCAGTTCCCTGACCTCCCCAGTGCTCTTCCAGGCCGTACTTTAATCTGGCCATACTGCTCCGCCGTGAATTTCTCCGTGCAGATGGGTGCTACAGGTACATAGGCCTTGAACAGCTGGCTGTGCTCTAAGAGGAAGGGCAGCGAGTACATGCCACTGAGTGATGGACTGATCACCACAGCTGGACCCAGGCACAGAGCCTCCAAAACTGCCTTCAGGAACGCCGCCGGTGCTGGCTGGCCCACGGGTGCTGGGGCCACAGCATCCTTCGAGCGCCCCAGCCCTGAATCGTGTGAGACACAAGTGGCCCTGTCAGGCTCCACACCGCCTCAGTGACAGGGAGAAGCCAGCATAGCACAGCACAGCAGGACACAGGGGTTGCCATCCTGGCACCACAAACCGGTGGCTACCCCGCCTGACTCGAGGGCTGTGCTCACCACACCTTACCCGGCAGGTCGATGGCCACGGCTCGGTAGCCGCTCTCGGCCAGTGTGGCGAGTGTCCCCACCTGCAGCCAGGTTTCCGAGGAGAAGCGGATGCCGTGCAGCAGCAGCACTGTCAGCTTGGGCACGGCCTGGGCTGGCTCAGCCTGGCGGTAGAAGAGGCTCTGTCCTTGCACCGTGACGGTGCTCTCGGAGATCCGCGGCGTGGCCATGCCTGGGGGCCGGGGGCTGGTGAGTGCGGTGAGATGGGAACGGCAGGGCTGACGGGCCTTCTGCCGCTGTCGAGGCCTTGCAGGAAGGCAAGAGGGCTATGGGGGTTCACACCGGCATAATCTTCACTGTGGTGCCACCACCGGGGTCACTGATGTGCCAGGCGGCCTCACGGGCCCGCCCCTGCCTCAGTTTCCCCCTCCATCGCAGGGCCTGCAGCGCTTACCTGCTGCTCCGCACACGCGGCCGGCCCCCGCTCGCCTCCTCCCCGCCGCACCACGGGACTAGGGGTGCCGCGCCCCGGGGCCAAAGAGCGGCGGGGCGGGCGAGAAAACGGCGGCACCGCGTCACGGAGCGCAAGGTCCG
>VWZP01001295.1:87575-212577 GCA_013396995.1 Dicaeum eximium | reverse complement strand
GGGGGGGGGAGGGCGCATTCTCTCCTTTCCCAGCTCACTGCTTATAAATCAAGTTGGCTGGGGTGGAGTGTCAGGACACCCCTCAGAGCCCTCCCCACAGAGCCCTCCACACTGGCCCTCTCTGGGCAGTGGGAGCCCTGTCTGTACCATGATGACTGACCAGGAAGGCAGGCAAGCAACGGGGCTGGCGNAGCCTCGTGGGCTCAGTCTTGCCTCAAAAAGTGTAGATCCTGCTTGCAGATGGTGCTTTGGGTGCACTGAGTGAGGTGCAAGTTGGGCAGGGACCAGAGGTGGCCCTGCATGCCCAGGCAGAGCCCAGGGCTCACCTGCCTGCTCCCCTGCCCAGCACACCTTCAGCCTGGACCCTGCCAGCGTGGAGATCGGCCGGGGCAGGTGCCCGCACGAGCCCAGCCGTGCTTTCGCCAGCACCGTCATCGGTGGGTTATCTTCCTCGGGATCTGGGAGCCTCTGGGGTGTGTCCCAGGGATGGTCCCCGTGCCAGCCAGCTGGCTGTTTTTGCAGGTGGGGAGCTGTACGCCGGCCTCACGGCAGATTTCCTGGGACGCGATCCCGGTGTTTTCCGCAGCATGGGGACCCGCTCCGCCCTGCGCACAGAGGTGGATCAGCGCTTACTCAACGGTAACAGCTTCCCTCTGCCCCTCCACTGCCCCCAGCAGGGCTAATGCCAGGGACCACGAACCTTGTGGTGGCCAGAGCACCTGTGGCCGTGGTACAGCATCCCCCATGCCAGCTAAGAGCAGGGAAAGGCACCAGGGCAGCAAGGTGTGGGGGTGGTTCTGGCTGGCATCCAGCCCCAGCATGGACTGGGGGTCTGGAGGTGGTGGCCGTGCCCTCTCTCCCCACCTGACATGACCGGCTCTTGCTTGTAGATCCCAAATTTGTGGCAGCCCACTTGATCCCAGACAATGATGACCGGGACAATGACAAAGCCTATTTCTTCTTCACGGAGAAGGTGGTGGAGGCAGACAGCAAGGAGCATGCCATTGTCAGCCGTGTGGGGCGTGTCTGCATAGTAAGATCCTGGTGGGGACCGTGGGGGACAGGGATACACTAAGTCACAGCAGTGGCCCTGATACTCCCTGTCCCTGCAGAATGACGCTGGTGGCCAAAGGGTGCTGGTCAACAAGTGGAGTACCTTCAACAAGGCCCGGCTGGTGTGCTCAGTCCCCGGCCCCGGTGGCATCGACACCCACTTCGATGAGCTGGGTAAGGTGTGCATGGAGCTGGATCTCACTGGGGCTAGTCACTTAGTTGGATTTCAGGAAAAAACCCATGCTTTCATTTCCAGAGGATGTCTTCTTGCTGAGGACGAAGGATGGGAAGAGCCCGGAGATCTATGCCCTTTTCAGCACCGTCAGGTGGGTGGTCCAGCTCCAGCTTCTGAGGACATCCAGCTGCAGCTGTTCATGACCTGCCCTGTCACTGTCACCAAGGGTTGCTGGCTGCTTCCTTGGTTTTTCAGGGGTGTCGGTGCCCCCACTGCCAGCAGTGTCAAGCGTGGCTCTGCTCAGCGCACTCTCTGTCCCCTTGCAGCCACGTTTTCCGGGGCTCTGCTGTCTGTGTGTACCGCATGGCCGACATCCGGGAGGTCTTCAACGGGCCCTTTGCCCACCGAGAGAGCCCCCATCACCAGTGGGGTGCCTATGAGGGCAGGGTGCCCTACCCACGGCCGGGCGTGGTGAGTGGCTCCCTGGAGCTCCAGGTCCCCTCTGCTCCTCCAACTGCTCTTCTGGGGTGGTGATGGAGCTATCCCCCATCTTCTCACCTGCTGGAGAGGTCAGCTGGTGGTTTGCTAAGGTCTGGCAAAGGGGTGGAAAAGATGGATTCCAAACTGGAGGGCAGAGAGGGACCCAAAACAGCTCTGAGGGGTGATGGAGGGGGAAGGAGTGATGGGTGCTGGGGTGGCTGGGCTGAGCTGGTCCCCTCTTGTCCCTGCAGTGTCCCAGCAAGACCACGAACCAGCCGCGGCGGCAGTACGGCACCACCAAGGACTTCCCTGATGAGGTGCTGCACTTTGCCCGTGCTCACCCCCTCATGTACAAGCCCGTGTACCCCCGGCACCGCCGGCCCCTCCTGGTGAAGACCGATCTGCCCCACCGGCTGCGCCAGCTCGTGGTGGACAGGGTGGAGGCTGAGGATGGGCAGCAGGACATCCTCTTCCTCGGCACAGGTGAGCAGCAGGAGCAGAGTGCAGGAAGGAGCTGCAGAGCTGGAGGTCCCAGTGGGCACCCCGTGGGCTGTGTGATGCAGGTGCTCACACCTCCATCCTCCTTGGCCCCCAGATGCTGGCTCGGTGCTGAAGGTGGTGGTCATGCAGAAGACGAGCTCAGCAGTGACTGAAGAAGTCATCCTGGAGGAGCTGCAGGTTTTTAAGGTGACATTTACTGCCCCACTTGCAAGGGAGGGGGCAGTGGGGTGGGCTCAGGTTGGGGACACGTGGGAATGGAGGGTCAGGGTTGTCACTGCATTATTGGTCACTGGAAGGTCTCAGGGTTGTGAGGGCAGAGGGTGGCTGGGGGTATTTTCACCCTCCCCAAAAAGTTCCTGATGTTCTGCCGAGCCCTGGGGGCTCTGAATGAGCCAGGCTGTCTGTGGTGAGGATTATGCCAGCCTGACATCCACTCCCCTCCCCTACAGCTGCCTGTGCCCATCACTCAGATGGAGATCTCTGTCAAGCGTGTGAGTACAGACATGCCTCAGCTATGGGGCTGAGGACCAGGCAGGTGACCAGCTGTGGTCACCAGCCTGTTAAAGCCATGTGATGCGTGCCCTGGGGTGTCCTGGCTGGGCTCCCAGGCTCCAAGCCCATGGGGGTTGCCAACACCACCACCTTGGTGCTGTTCCCCCAGCAAACGCTCTACGTGGGCTCCAGCCTAGGGGTGGCCCAGGTACGGCTGCACCAGTGTGAGTCCTACGGCACGGCTTGTGCCGAGTGCTGCCTGGCCAGGGATCCCTACTGTGCCTGGGATGGCACTGCCTGCACCCACTCCCAGCCCTCCGGCAAGCGCCGCCACCGCCGCCAGGACGCCCGCCACGGCAACCCTGCACACCAGTGTCTGGACCAGAACCTGACCGGTGAGAGAGCGGGGGGCTCCAGGGCTGAGGGGCTCCTCCAAATGCCCCAAGATGTCCTGACATGCACAGCCCTAGCACACAGAGGGGCTTGTGGCCATTCCACATGGGCACCCTGCCCATCTCATAGACCAGGGCATGCCCCAGGAGAAGGTGGGTGCGGCTGGGGCTGGGGCTGGCCACGGGGAAAGGGATGAAGCCACACAGTGGCCAAGGGGGACTGACACCTGGGCAGGTGGAAGCCTAGCTCTGCCCTCCCTGTGAGCCTGTCTTTGCCCTAGTGGATGATTTTGAGAGCGTTGAGGAGAAGGTGCTTTATGGGGCAGAGGACAACAGCACCTTCCTGGAGTGCGTGCCCCGGTCCCCGCAGGCCAGCGTGCAGTGGTTTGTCCAGAGGCCCCCTGACGAGCAACGGGACGAGGTGAGGCTCCCTTGCACCCTCTCCCCTTTTGTGGGCGTGTGGGAGGGATGTGGGGCCTGACCTGGACCCTCCCAACCCCACGGTGGCCGACAGGTGAAGACGGACGAGCGGATCCTGCAGACGGAGCACGGGCTGCTTTTCCGCAGGCTGCACCGGCACGATGCCGGCATCTACTACTGCAAAACGCTGGAGCACGGCTTCACCCAGACGGTGGCCAAGACCGCCCTGCGGGTGATCGCCGGCGAGCAGCTGGCACACACCTTCCCCCGGGGCCGAGGGGACGAGCTCCCACACCTGCTCTGCCCCGAGCCTCGGCTGGTGCCACAGGCTCCCAAAAGCTGGTTCAAGGACATCATGCACCTCGTCAGCTCCCAAAACCCGTGGCGGGTGGAGGAGTACTGTGCCCGCCTCTGGTGCAGCAGCCGTCCTCACCACCACAGGAGCAAACTGGCCCAGGCCAAGCTGGTCCTGGCTGGTGTGGATGTGGCCAAGAAGGGACGGACAGCCAAACCCCACAGCGAGAGGAACCGTGTGCCCCGGCAAGCACCGGCCACTTAGAGGGGACAGGGTAACAGACTGGGGCACCTGTGGGCAAGTACCAGCTCCCTGTGCTGCTGGTGGCCCCGGGGGCCTCTTGACCTGGTGGGTGGCTTGCTGCCAGCCTGGCTCCCCTAGCTGGAGTGGATGGGCAGGTCCCTATCACCCTCAGGGGCTGCAGGGTCACCTCACAAGCAGGCGCTGACATGGGACACGTGTGCTCCCCTTTGCTCTTGCAGGTGATGTAGCAGGTGGGGGCCGTAGTCCCTGGGTGGGCTGGAGCACAGTAGCACGGTGCCACCCAGGCCATGCTGTCACCCAGATGCTGGCTGGGTCCCTCAGTGAATACTGGGGCCACGTGTGGTGCTGTGGGGAGCGGTTGATGGCTCCAGGCTCTTTCCACACCAGCACAGAGTCTGGAGAAGATGATGCCTGCTCCTATGGGGGGGAAAGCCAGCATCATCCCAAAAAGCCTCTGTGTGCAGGAGGAGCGCTGTCACCAACTGTGCCTGGGGAGCTGGAGCTGTGTTGTGCCACCCAGGGTGTATCCTGGGGGATGGGGCTCTTTCCTACCTTCCCTTGGCACTGGGACACACTCAGCAGTGCCAGCTCTTCCTGGGTGCAGCTCCCCACTTCCCCTCTGTCCGCCCCACAGCCAGTTTTAGGGCTGGGGAGAAAAGCAAACGGCTGCAGGCAGGTTAGACCTGTTCCTGGGTAAACACTGGGAGAGGCACTAATGTCACCGCTGTCACTGTGCCCAGGGGGAGCAGGGACAGGCAGAATGCAGCCCCAGCAGAGTTTGGGGGGCTGCAGCACAGCTGGGGTGGTTTCTGCTGGTTTGTGGCCCTGCAGGGCTGGCTGTGGCTGTTTGGGTGGGCTCCTGCTGCCTGGCAGAGCTAAACCAGCACCCAGGGCCTCCCCCAAACGCAGGGTTGGGGATAGATGCATGGAGGGCACCTCCAGGCTGCCAGCAAGGTGTTTCTTGCTTTCCTCACCCGACATGAGCTCACTCGTGGTCAGCCCGGGCTGATAAAGATCTGCCCCTTCCTGAGGCAGGGCAGCCCCACACAATGGTGAGAACCGCGGCCCCGCCGGGACGGGCATTGTTCAGAGCTGCAGGAACGGGAAAGAAAAATAATAATAACAATAATAATAATAATTAAAAGGCCCTAAATAGCTCACACAAAGCCAGGTCGTGATATCATCTCTCCTCCCTGTGTGTTCGTGCTGCAGCAAGAGCTCCCCGGGAGCAAAGTCCCGCGGCAGCACTGCCCCATCCCAGGGGGTCCAGGCCCTCTTCAGCTCCCTGTCCCAGCTCTCCTGCCCACTCCGTGTGTCTCCTGGGATGGGAGAGCTGTGGTGGGGCTGGCAGGCTGGGACATTTTCTGCAGGGAGGGGAGTGGTGCTGGTAGTGCTAATTTGCGGGGCCAGACAGGAGCCAAGCACGTGGATTTGGATAACTGCAGGCCTGGGGGGCACAGGAGACAGCAGCCAACAAGCAGAGACAAGGAGGGACCCGTGTGAAAAGCCAGAAATGAGACAGGAGCGTGATTCCTCAGGGCCCAGATTAAACAGCTCTGCAGTGCCTGCACCCTGCTGCCTCCGAGTGACCCCTGTGCCCCACAGAGCAGGGGCTGGGCCCCCATGGCGGGGGAGGCAGCAAGAGGGGGCCTGAGGGCTCTGCTGTGACTGGGACCTGGCCCTGAGGTGAACTGTGACAGGCTGGAGGTGGCACCAGGGCCAGCAATGCTTCAAACTGAGCAGCAACAGAGACCAGGAGCAAACAGCCCCCTAAATATTCCTCCCTTTTGGGGGGACTTTGTCCCTGCTCCCAGTAAGTCTCTGGGGTGGCTGAGGTGGATTTACCACTAAGGCTGGCGCAGGAGAGATTTTGTCAGGGCTGCACACAGCACTCTGCAGGTTTCCAGCCTTGTCTTTGGTGGTCACCACGCAGCCTGTATCCCTAGAAACTTCAGGGGCTGAACAAGCACGAACACACCCTCAGGCACCTGGGGGTGGAAGGAGACACCAGCGCTGGGCAGGCCCTGGTGCAGCTCGGTTTGTGCGGAGGGAGCGAATCCCACCTGTCCCGGGGCAGGGGGCTCAGGGGAGCGCCTGGGGCCGGGCCGTGCGTGGGAACGGCCCAAGAACAAAGGCACAGGGGAGGGGACAGCCCCGGAGGGGACAGCCTGGCCCGGCCCCCTCCTATTTTTATCCCGCTTCCTAGGGAAGTGCAGCGCGGGGCGCACGCCCGCCCTGGCAGCCTGCCAGCCCCGCAGGAGGCCAAAGGGAGCTGCTGGCCGTGTCAGGGCTGGCCCAGCCTCGCCAGCAGCCCTCACACCTCCACACACAGTCACAGAATTGGCTGGGCTGGAGGAGACCCCTGAGACACGGAGTCCAGGCTATGACCTGACCCCACCGTGCCACCAGACCATGGCACCGAGTGCCACAGCCAGCCTTTCCTTGGACACCTCCAGGGACAGTGACAGCTCCCTGGGCAGCCTGTTCAATGTCTGATCACCCTTGCTGGGAAGAAATTCTTCCTGGTGTCCAACACGACCCTCCCCCAGTGCAGCTTAGGACTGCGTCTCGCTCATCTCCACTCTTTAGTTGCCTGGTTGGAGAGGCTGGGCAGTGCAGCCCCTCATCAACAGGGCAGCCTCTGCTGCTGGGCCTGAGCCCATCATCATCATCATCATCATCATCATCATCATCATCATCATCATCATCATCATCATCATCACCACACAACCCCACGGACAAACAAAACAACAAAACTCCACCAGGCAGATGCACCCACATTATTCTTATTCTTATTCTTATTCTTATTCTTATTCTTATTCTTATTCTTATTATTGTTATTGCTGTTTCTTTCTGCCCAACGTGCACTTCTTCAGGCCCTGTTATGAGCACTGTGCCTGGGCTCCATCCAACAGCCCTGGATGCTGCACATTCTGGTCGGGGCCTCTGCCCTCAGCAGTGCTGTGAGTGTTACAGTAAGTAGATCGTCCTGGAAGGCACAGGGGCAGAACTAAACAAGTACTCGAGTGTCACAATGTCTAGAGAATTACAGGCATAAAGTCCCCGAGCATGTGCCATGAGCTAAATTCCCTAGACAACAAAGGGAAGTAGCAGCACAGAGCGAGGAACGGGAGAGCAGAGAGGCTGGCAGTCAGTCAGCAGCCAAGGAGAGGAGCGAGGTGTGACGAGCCCTATTGCTTTAGAGGCAATAAACGGAGCCGTCCATTCCCGGGACAGGCCCGGCCGCTCTCTGCACGCCCGGCCCGGGCCCGCCACGTGTCGCTGACGCGTGACGTCACCGCGCGCCATGACGCAGCGGGGCGCGCGCCGGCGGGGCCCGCAGTCGGGGCCGGACATGGCGGCGCGGCCCGGCCCGCGGGAAGATGAATAAGGGCTGGCTGGAGCTGGAGAGCGAGCCCGGTGAGCGCGGCACGGCACGGCACCGCGCAGGGCCGGGGCGGGGGCGGACCGGCTGTGAAGGACACGCGGGCAGCGGGGCCTGGGCTGGGCGGGACGGGGCAGGGAGGCTGCGAGGGGCGGGCTGGGCTGTGGGGTGTGCGGGTGGAGGTTTGGGGTTGGGATTTGGGGTGCGGAGGTGGAGTTTGGGGGGGCTGGGGATGGGAGGTGACTGGTGGAGCTCGGAGGGCTGCAGGTGTGCGGTGGAGTTTTGGGGTTTTGGGCTGCGGGTGCACAAGGGGAGTTTGGGGGTGAGATGGGGGTGCGGGAGCGCAGCACAGCTGCTGAAGGGGCCGCAGTGGAGAAACTGGGAGCGGAACGGTCACGGGTGTCCCCTTCCCGCTGCCTTGGAGAAGGATTCTGTGGGGGGGTGCCGGAGCTGGTTCATGGGTTGGGATTTGAGGGCCAAAGCTGGTGTTGGCTGGGGCATTGTCTGAAATGTTGTTGTTTAAACCCTCTGAGTCGCTGTAGTGTGGGTTGGGGTTGTCCTATGGAAGGCTGGGAGCTGCTCTCTAGGATGGGGTGGTGAGTTTTGGGGGCTGTAGGTGAGGAAATTTGGCCTCTGGAATTCTCCTTGTCTCTTGCACTCAGCAAAGGATTTTGTCTGGTGTCAGTGTCCCACTCACCCCCAGTTTTGCTGCTCTTTATTCTCTTTACTGGCACTTGGGAAATGCTGAAATCATTCCCATCTTGTCCTTCATCATGGCAGAAAGTCCCAGGACATGGTTTGGATTCTCACAGCCGGGAGGGGAGGTTATTTCCTTGGGAGATGCTCTGTCTGGGCAGAGGCAGGTTTTTGCTCTGTGGGGCAGTTTGGATGGGACAGATGTTGGGAGTGCCCCACGTGCTGCTCTCAGCTTCCAGCACATCCCACTAGCTGAGTATCTCCCCACTGGCTCTTGGGGTGGGGTCTCTGGTGCTTTACTGGTCAGGAAGGGTCGGTGGGTCCAGGTTTGGGTGGGGAAGAGAGCCTTGGGAACATCCAGGCTGCTGGCATAGGATTGTGTGTGCTTGTGGGCACCAGAACATGTCCCAGCCAACCCACAGAGCTAGATATGGGTGTTTGAGTGTTCCAGGAGAGGTGCCAGCAGCAGGACTGTGCCTTCTGTGGGTGCTGAGGTCACGTGAAATACTGAAATATGGCAGAGAAAAAGTGGGGCTGGGAGGGACCAGGAAGGTGATGGGGTTTGGTGTAGTGGCCTGGCCTCCCACTGGTTTGAAGCATCTTATTTCCACAGCATATTTCTTCTCACTGACAATTTTGTAAGAAATACAATGCTTTCTGCTAAATTAATGAAGACTTTTTGCTCCCAGGAGTTTCCTTCCTGTTTTAATAATTTTAACTTTGGTGTGGAAGCCCCTTGGGCTCTTCTTAATTGAGACACTTTCATCAGGGTCCTTAAATCCATTGCTTACAGGGGTGTTTCTCTGGATTTAATCCTTCTTATTGGTATTCCCTGGGCTTCCTCCCAGGCTTTCAGCAGCCTTTCTAAGGGAGCTAAAAAAGCAGATTTGTTATTCCAGTCTCGAACTCGCTTACTCCATGTGCAGAGTGACTGCCTGAAAATTGGGCTGACTGCCTTTGCCTCAGCATCCTAGTGGCAGCTGCTGCTCAGTTGCTGATGTCTGATGATCCTTGTTTTCTTGTGGTTGTCTCTGTATCCCTGTGATGTCCTCCTGAATTTTGTAGCCACTGGAGACAGGCTGTTGGATTTGGTTCCCCCTAAGAGACAGGGAGATGAAGATTTCAACCCTTGGACTTCCCTGCAGCCCTGTTGCTGTGATCTGGATTTCCCCTCACTGGCTTTCACTAACATGAACAGAAATGATATTTTTTTAAAGTATCTTGTGATATCTTCAGTGGGTCAGGGTGCACTGGGCTCTGGCAGGAAAGAGCTGGTTCAGGTCCTCTTGAGGAAGAGGATGATCAGTGGGGATGGAGGGGTGAAGGGAGTGGAGCACCTCTGAGCTCAGCAGCCCCACTGCTGGGACTCAGTGTGATCCTGGTGCCACTCTGCTGGGGATTTTCCGGCTGTGCCTTGGCCTGGGACCAGCTGGGACTCTCAGGGGATGATGACAGTGGATTTCCTCTCTGCTCTCTTCAGTCAGAAGTAACCTCTTGGTTTTGTTCCTTCCAGGTCTTTTCACACTCCTGGTTGAAGATTTTGGTAAGTCCTAGAAACCTTTCTAGGCTGGTTTTGTGCCTGACATTACTCTGTCCTTTCTGGTGGGCCTTACACCAGCTTCTCTCCTTTGTCTGCAGGGGTCAAGGGAGTGCAGGTTGAGGAGATTTATGATCTGCAGAGCAAATGCCAAGGGTGAGTCAGAGGCCTGAGAGTGTGAGTTTTGTTAAGCAGAGTGGTCTGTGGGCCTGGGAGCTCATTGCCAGGTAAGTTCAGAGGGGCCTGTGTGAGCTTGTCTGTCATGGGGGTCAGAGCTGTATGTGAAGGAGCAGGAGGGCTGCATCAGGTTTGGGGCAGGTGGGGGACATCCTCCAGGGGATTCAACTCTCTCTCACCATGGAGGGGTGGTGTGGTTGCAGTGTGAGCTTTCTCCCTGTCCTGGTGCTGTGAAAAGGCTTTGAGGCTGTCACTTCTTAAAAGCCATTGCTGAATTCCTCTCAGGAATGAATCCAAAGTAAGTATAAAAGGAGGGTCATTCAGTGGCCAGGCACTGTTCTGCAGGTCAGTCAGTGTCCAGAGGGGATTTTCCCATTTCTTCAGCCTCTTAAGCCTTGTCAATCCCCAAAGTTTTCAAGCTTGATTGTTGGCTGAGGCTGGAGCATCAGTGCAGGAGTGTCCTCAGTAGTGTTGGGCTGGGGGATTGGGGCAGGGACGGTCACTCCCAGAAGGATGGCACTGGTTGTTCTGCTTTTCCTGTCTCTCTTTGCTGTGCCTGTGAAACAGGTTTCTGATGCTGGGCAGAGCAGCCCCCTGGTGTGGTTGGTGCAAAGCTCTGCAGCTGGTGCTTTCTCTGCAGCCCCGTGTACGGGTTCATCTTCCTGTTCAAGTGGATTGAGGAGCGCCGCTCCCGCCGGAAGGTCTCCACGCTGGTGGATGAGACGTCGGTGATCGACGATGACATCGTCAATAACATGTTCTTTGCTCACCAGGTAGGCTCCAGATGGGGGAAAGTGTGTGGGGGATGTCTCCTGTGGCACCTCAGGGAAGCAGTGTAGTACTGAGAGGCTGCACTGATCTTGCTGGTCATGAAGGCAGCTCCTTTTTCCTTGGGAGTGTCTTCCCTGAGCTCCTGGTTGGAGGGAATCCAGTGAGGGCTGGGGGACTGTGGCCTGCACTGTGAGCTCATGGGGCATGGTGAGGCTCACTAAGTGATACTGACTTCCCTCCTTCCTGTGTTCTCACAGGTGCTGATGGTTTTTGCATCCCTGCTTTCAGTTGATTGCTGTCAACACTGAGGGGTTGTTGAAGGGCTACCTTGTTCCTGCTGGTTAAGTTGGTCTTTGTGTTACTCTCTAGCTGATCCCCAACTCCTGTGCCACCCATGCCCTGCTGAGTGTCCTCCTGAACTGCAACAATGTCGACCTGGGCCCCACCTTGAGCCGCATGAAGGATTTCACCAAAGGCTTTAGCCCTGAGGTAGGGGCAGGGTCTGGCAGGGCTGAGCAGGGGTGGCACAGGTGACTGCTTCTTTCTCCCCTCTTGGGGTGATGCTCTTAATGAGGTGTCTCCTTCCCTGCCCTCTGTGGTTGCACACTGCAGCAGGATTGCCTCTTCTCTCTTATATTCCTGCCTTGCCTTGATCAGAGCCTTGGTCCCCTTTAGGCTGGGTACAGCTCTGAGCCTTCTGTCATGTTATTCCCTGTAATCAAAAGCCCTCTCTCCTTCCTTCAGACCTATTGTGAAGTCTGTTTTTCTCCAGCTGTAATTTATTCAGTAGAAATTGTGTGCTTTTTCCATCCTGGACTTTACCTGTAACTCAGAAGAGTAGACAATGTGCCTGAGGGTTTCTGTCCTGGTCCTGTGTGTAGATGGAGGGGGTGGGAAGGTGAAGCATTTTATTTGTTCCCTGTCACTTCTCAGCTGTTCTCCTCTCTTGCTGTTGGCTGCAGAGCAAAGGCTATGCCATCGGCAATGCCCCGGAGCTGGCCAAGGCCCACAACAGCCATGCCAGGTGAGTGAGGGGTGTCTGCAGCTCCCTCTCTCTGGAGGAGGCAGACTCTCCATGAGCTCTCCTCTCACAGACCAGAGCCACGGCACTTGCCAGAGAAGCAGAACGGGATCAGCGCGGTGCGGACCATGGAGGCTTTTCATTTTGTCAGCTATGTCCCCATCAAGGGACGACTCTTCGAGCTGGATGGCCTGAAGGTCTATCCCATTGACCACGGTAAGAGCCCACCTGTCCCTGCTTGTTGACACAGGTGAATAGCACTCTGGTGTGTCCAAATGTATTGTTTTTCAGTGCCTCTTAGTGTTAACTTGTGTTTGTGGAGAATCACTCTAATGACTCCCAGATTTGTCCTGAGTTTTGACAGCTAACTTTGGAGCCTGTGTGCTGGGGACTGTGCCTAGAAAGCAGTTATTTCTAAATGCATTGCTTTTGTTTTTCCAGCCTTGCCATTTTCCTCCCCAGTTGCTCGGGCCATGAGGTCCTTCAGCTCTGAAATAACTTTATACAGCATGGAGAATTTATCTCCTCACACTCTCCCTATGCCAAATAACCACTGTGTGTTGAGCAACTGGTCCAAACAGATCCCACTGGGCTGCCTGGGTTGCTCCCTTCTCTTACAACTTGACCCCTCAGTTCTGTCTTTCAGGCAGTTATTTATCCCTGCCAGGTTTCTCTCTGTCAGTCCCTTTGGTAAGGTACCCACTTCATGTATTTGGTTTACTTAAGCATGGCCTTCTTTGCTAAGTCCAGCTGTGTCTCGTTGCCACAGGGCCGTGGGCAGATGACGAGGAATGGACAGACAAAGCCAGGAGAGTGATCATGGAGCGCATTGGCCTGGCCACTGCAGGGTAATGTCCTGGCCCATGAGGCAAGCACTGCCCCTTGCCATATTCCCCTGGATTATTCGTGCCACTGGTTTCTGAGTGGCAGGTTGTGGAAGTGGGGGAGGAGGTTGTGTATGGAGAGGTGCAGGTGCTCTGTCCCTTGCCTTCTCTTGCCTGCAGAGCATGCATTCCCCGTGTGATGCAGAGTCCCTGCAAATGCTGCACAGCCTTAAGAGGGGCCTGGTTAGGTCCGTGTTAGCTTAAGCCCGTAGGAGAAGGAGTGGTGCTTCTGGTCTTGAGCTGGGCCTCTTGGATGCTTGGGCATGAGGGTGACAGCACTGGCATAGGTTGCCTAAAGATGTTGTGTAATCTCCATCTCTGGAGCTGTTCAGAAGCTGTCTGGATATTGTCCTGTGACCAGCTCTGGGTGATACTGCTGGAGCAGGGACTGGAGCAGATGACTCTCATAGGTCTCTTCCCACCTCAACTGACGTGTGACTCTGAGAGTGTTTTGTGTGGTAGCTGAAGAAACTTTGTACTGCTTCATCAGCTGCAGTGAGGTTGACTTGGTTTTGGGGAGAAGCCTTGGGTGTGTTGGTGTTAAATGTCTGGGCAGGAAGTGGGGATGGTGCTGTCACCACGATCCCGTGGCTGAGGGCTGCTGCCCTTCCTGCAGGGAGCCGTACCACGACATCCGCTTCAACCTGATGGCCGTGGTGCCTGACCGCAGGATGAAGTACGAGTCCAAGCTGCACATCCTGAAGATGAACCGCCAGACTGTGCTGGAGGCCTTGCAGCAGGTAGCACAGCCCAGGCCCTGAGGGAGTGCAAGGCTGGTGGCAGGAATGGGCTTTTTCAGGGCATTTACAGTGCTTGAGTGGAAAGGATGTGGTTTGGGTCATTGCTGGTCCAGCATGCAGTTTCTATGTCATGTGCTTTACAGCTTATCCGAGTAACTCAGCCTGAGCTGATCCAGACCCAGAAGGTGCAGGAGTCTCAGCCTGCTGAAGAGGCAAAGCCAGCCAGCAGCAAGACTGTGACTCCAGAAAACGCTCATCCAGGTAGGACCTTGTACCAGCAGTGTTGCCAGCCTGGCCTGCCATGGAGTGAGCACAGGGTGGTGACAACAGCTGGCTGACCTGGGGCTTGGGGCAGTTCTGTCGGCAGCTCCACTTTCTTTTCCATGAGCCCTGCTCCATGTGCACTGTGCTGGGGTATGGTGATGCCTGTGTGCCTGGCTGGTGTGGAGGTTGGAGGGTGTGAAGCTTGAAAGTGGGAGGGCTGTAGCCTGGGAACACCAGTGACAGGTGGAGATGGTTGTGGTGGTCTGGGAGAGTGTAAGAGCTCTTCTCTCAGCTGGGTGAGTAAGGGATGGTAGAGGACATGGAGTAAAAGGTGACAGTGCTGGTGATGGAAGGCTGTGCTGTGCTTGTGTGGCAGATGGCACTGATGAGCCCACCAGCCAGAGCCACCCCATGGCCACGCAGAGCCCACCCAGCAAATCCAGACCGGTGCCAAAGGCAACAGTGAGCGGCATCAACGGGGCCCCTCCAGCAAACCCCAACCCCATTGTGCAGAGACTGCCAGCCTTCCTGGATAACCACAACTATGCCAAGTCCCCCATGCAGGTAGGCTGGAGCGCCAGGCTAGCAGCACACCTCATTCAAGCTGAGCTCTTTGCCTACAGTCCTTCCCCTCTCTGTCAGCTGTCACAGCTGTCAGCTGGCCTAAGCCTGGCTCTGCCTTGCAGTCAGCCTGGCCCAGCACTAACCCAGGCTGGGAGAGGAGAGGGTAAATAAAGACTGACCTGACAAAGGAGGTTTACCTTAATGTGGGTAAACTGAGCAAAAATGGGGAAGGGTCCTTGTTTCCTCTCTAAAGAGCCAAGTCCCAGTGTTGGGCTGGACCAAGGATGAGGCCACTGGGTTCTCCCTCCTTGCCCTGCTGCCAGCAGGCCTTCAGCAATGGTGTGTTGCAGGAGGAGGAAGACCTTGCAGCAGGAGTGGGTCGCAACCGGGTCCCAGTCCGACAGCACCAGCAGTACTCGGATGATGAGGATGACTATGATGATGATGATGAGGAGGAAGTTCGTAACACCAACTCAGCCATCAGGTAACAGCTTGAACTGTGGGTGGGGGGCCAGGAGCTGACAGTGGCAGAACCGTCAGCGAGGACTTCCCTAACCTCCTTCCTTAGATCTTGGTGGTTCTGTTCTTCTCTTCACCTGCCATTTTACTCTTCACTCACTGGGTTTTGTAAAGTCCTTCTGTAGCTGTTTACAGACAACTCTGAATTTCAGCTGCCCTGAGAATAACTGTGTATTGGCAGCAGGCTTTGGGGCTTTGAGGAACCTTGGTTCCACAGTGCTGATTGCCAGTTCGACTCCTGGTGAATAGTGTTGGTGGGCTTGGACTGCTGCTAAGGCCAGGAAGTTGGGGTCACCAAAGGAGCTTTGGGGGCTTTGGAAGAAGAGCAGAGAGTACATAGCACCCTATGCCCCCCAGCAGTGTGGCCGTCCCTTGGACTTGGTGGCTCAGTGGTGCTGAGGTGCTGCAAGAGAAGCTGGTGGCACTGGGGGTGGTGTTGAAGTGTTTCAGACCTTGTTTCATCCCAGCAGGCAGCCTGTACTGCTGAGCTCAGAGCTGGCAGTGTCCCATCTCTTTCCACCAGCTGCTCACTGTCCCTGCTGTGTTTCTGGGCAGGTACAAGAGGAAAGGGCAAGTGAAGCAAGAGCACGTGGCAGGGGCCGCAGATGGTCAGCTCTCTGTCCTGCAGCCCAACACCATCAACGTCCTGGCTGAGAAGCTGAAGGAATCTCAAAAGGATCTTTCCATTCCCCTGTCCATCAAGACGAGCGGCGGAGGTGCCGCCGTGGCAGTGGTCACCCACTCCCAGCCCTCCCCCACCCCCAGCAACGAGAGCACAGACACGGCCTCCGAGATCGGCAGCGCCTTCAACTCCCCGCTGCGCTCGCCCATCCGCTCGGCCAACCCCACGCGCCCCTCCAGCCCCGTCACCTCCCACATCTCCAAGGTGCTGTTCGGCGAGGAGGACGGGCTGCTGCGCGTTGACTGCATGCGCTACAACCGCGCCGTCAGGGACCTGGGGCCCATCGTCAGCTCCGGGCTGCTGCACCTCACCGAGGACGGCGTGTTCTGCCCGCTGGCTGCTGCAGGTGAGTGCCTGCTTTACGGGGGTGGTGTCCTGCCTGGGGTGACTTTGTCTTTTGACTTAGGGAGTGGATGCCCGTCCTTTGTGGGGGCTCCTTACGCTTCCTTCCCCTGTGTGTAGATGGGAAAAACTCCCCCTCTTCCATCAAACCCGGTGAAGAGGCCCCGGTTGCGATCAAACTGGAGGAGAAGGAGGGCAGTGAGGCCAGTGACAGCAAAGAGAAGGTGGGACTTGGCAGGACCAGTGATCACCCTGGGGGGGAAAAGTATTCTCCCAAGGTGAGTTTTGTGCTGCGACAGCCCTGGGAACGTGGAGCTCACCCGGAGGCGCAGCAGCGCTGGCAGTGACACAACTGCATGTGCACGGTGTCCCCTCGCGTGTCGTCGCAGCCGTGCCTCGAGGCACAGGGCAGTGCAGGTTTTGTGCCTTGCGTCGTCTCGGGGACCTTTGCCTTGGTAGTGGGCACAGACCCTGTCTCTGCAGCTGAGATGATCAGCTTGCTGTGCTCTCCTCTGGGCCAGGAGCTGGTGAGATCCTGCATCCCCAAGTCCCAGCCTGATGGTAACTTCACAGCCTGTCTGTGCTCTCCAGCCAGGGGCAGGACCAGGCTCAGGTAGCACAAGCGCACCAAGGGCTCCCTGGAGGAGAGCTGGGTAGAAACTGCTGTTCCAAAGGGAAGTCTTCAGATTTTTTTTTTTTAGAGGAAGCAGGCTCTGGGAGGGGAGAGGGGGATTCTGGCACATGGGCAGCCCTTCCCCCGTCCCTTGGGGTTGGGGCAGAACCCACCTCCTCTGGGACTGGCCATAGTGAGTTCCCTACAATGAACTGATCTCTTTGTTTCCCCATGGCGAGTGTTTTTCCTTTAATGAATTATCCCTCTCCTAACACAGAGAGGAGCACCTGCCAGCTCGCCCTGCTGGCTCCTGGGCTGTGGCTGGGTCTGTGCTCATGTTTGGTCTGCTTGATCCCGGTAGGAGCTGCTGGCGCTGCTCAAGTGTGTGGAAGCAGAGATTGCAAACTACGAGGCCTGCCTGAAGGAGGAGGTAGAGAAGAGGAAGAAATTCAAGGTGTGCTGCTGGCTTGTTTGCACTGCTGATTTAGCTTCCCAAAGCCTTTCGTCTGGGGTGGTTTTATGTAAAAATGGAGGGAGAGCAGTTCAGCTGAGAATGGCAATGAGGAGCATTCAGAGTCTTTTCCCTGTTACCAAACAACCCAGTGGGGCAGAGCTCTTACCAGAACAGACCACAGCCAGCACTGGCAGCCTGGGGGAGGGTGAAACAGTGCTGGGATGAACATCAGCACTGATAGAAGGCAGGGGAGAGTCAGCAGAGATACCTCCCCTGCCCACCTTCACCTCTTCCCAGCTGCTCTTTGTGGAACATGCTGGCATCTGAACTGGGATGGAGACAGTCCCAGTTGCACACTGGCCTAAGATAGGTTGGGAGGTGGGTCCCTTCCTGCTTCAGTCTCCCTAGTCTGTGGACTGGGCCAGGCATGCCAGTTCTTTGTCCCCTGTTAGCCTTGAACTCTCCCTTCTCCCTACCCCCTGCTTGTGGATTATTTGTGGATTTGTCTCTGTAGATTGATGACCAGAGGAGAACCCACAACTACGACGAGTTCATCTGTACCTTCATATCCATGCTGGCCCAGGAAGGTGAGCTGTGCTCATGGGGCAGAGGCTTTGGGTTCAGCTGGGGGAGCTGCACTGAGCATGATGGAGCAGCAGCTGGGAGCCTGGGCTGCTCACCTGGCCTGTCTCCCTGTTTAGGCCAGGCCTGGGGCACAGGCTGACGCTCCATCTGCAGAGCCACCGTTCTCTGCTTTCTCCTTCCAATTTATAGTCCCAAGAGGTGTCCTGATGGCTTTTGAGTGAGAGAGGCAGGGCTGCCCTCTTGCATGGGTAATCCCAGCACTCCAGGCCATGTGTGTGCTTTCCCTGCAGGCATGCTGGCCAGCCTCGTGGAGCAGAACATCTCGGTGCGCAGGCGGCAGGGAGTCAGCATCGGCCGCCTGCACAAGCAGAGGAAGCCGGACCGCCGGAAACGCTCCCGCCCCTACAAAGCCAAGCGCCAGTAGCCAGAGAGCCGAGACTGAGAAACAGCAGTTGGGCTTTGTGGCTTTGGGCACTGGCACTTGGATCTATGTTACCCTTTGCCCAAGGGAGAGGGACCACAGTGACAAGCCTTCAGCCCAGGTGGAGCCTGGGGACAAAGGGAAATCGGGTTTTTCTCTGCACCTAAGCTGTGAGAGGCAAGAACCTGTCTGGAGGAGTCCCTGCAGCAGAATGGAGTCTGGAGTGTTCAGCTGCCTGACCATGCCATGGCAGCACCCAGACATTGTCACCTCTGTCTCAGCGCCCTGGCTGAGGACTGTGACCGGAGGGAAAGAACCCACCCAGCTGGGGATGGGTCTGGCATTGTGGGAATGCTGGCAATGCCCATGTGAGGCTGTGCTGGCCACAGCTGGCTGTGGCTTTTGTCCTCCTGTGTCTGGGCCTTCAGCTCTGTGCTTCCCTGGGATGTTCATGTCTGTGTTTCGTATCCTTCTCCCTCCCTTTCCCAAACTCATTTTTGGTCCTAACGCAGACTTTGGCCATTCTTAGCAAGGTGGCTCCAGGACAGAGCCACTTCTGCAACCATCCCACACTGCACTGCCCTGTGCCTGGTGCTGGCTGAGCTGGTGGGGATGGTGACACCTTCCCAGTGTAGCTTGGCTCCCCAGTGGGCCATGCCAGCTCTGTTGCTGGATGAGGGTGGGTAGGTTTGTCTGTGCAGATGGGCCTTGTCCCCAGCCCTCTGTGGTGGTGCTGGGGGTGGCCTGTGCCTCTTGCTGCCCTCGCTGCTCTCCTTGGGACCAGCTCTCTGGCCCTGGCAATGCTATGGGTCACACAGCAGTGCACCAGGCCCAGGCCCCAGAGAAAACCCCGTGAATTATGAACAGACCAGGTGCATATGGTGGCCTTTGTGGTGCTGGGCATGGAAAGAGGGTGGACACTAGCTGTGGCTTGGTGAAGCCCCTTGGCAAGGGGAAGATGTGGCTGGTTGCTGCAATGGTGGAGGCAGGATGGGGGTGGTAGCAGCAGGAGGAGCCCTCATCTCTTCCCCCTGGTTGGCTGCTACCCAGAACCTGCTGGTACAGCCTGGCTGCCTCTTGCCAGTCCCCAGGAGCCTGGCAGAAATCTGAGATATCAGAGGTGAGCATTGCTCTTCAGAGATGTCCTGGGGTGGAGCTGCCACAGGAGAGGACTGAATTTTTTCAATATGTGTGCAGATCTTGACTATGGAATGAAACAGTTCTTTTGGTATTTGTTGAAGGAAAGAAAATCTTTCTGTCTTTTGCTGTGTCTAATATCAAGTGCTGTAAATAATGGATCTGTCTGAAGGAATAAAACTATCCTGTAATGGCCAGCCTCGGGAGAGGTGTGTGAGGGAAGGGGGTGGGGGGCAGTGGGGCTGGGAGCACCACGTGCCAGAAGTGATCATGGGGAGTGCAGCAACACTCAAACAACTCAATTTATTGACATACCTCAACAGGGGAAGGGCAGGACTCACCTCAACAGAAGGAGGGCAGGAGGAGAGGGGGCAGCAGCCTGGCTGAGCCCCTCAGCTGCAGTGGGCTCCTGGGCTGGCTCGCTGCCTTTCTGGCTAAAAGTCCAGCGCACAGATCAAGGCCGTGCCCCGTTTGATCCAGTGTTTCTCCGGCTTGTCTGTAGGGATCTCTACAGCAATCACGTAGTTGGTGGAGTGGCCCGTTGTTGACAACGTGCCTGTAATGGGGGAAGCAAGGATGAGAGGGTGGTGCTGCTCACTGACCAGACAGGTTACCCCATCCAGGAGCCCTTTTCCCCACTCAGCCAGGTGACTGGCTGAGCACGGCTTGGGCAAACAGAGTTCTGGGCTTGAGGGGAGCCTGGCCACGGGCACTGCTGCAGAGCCAGGGTACCTGGCTGCTCCATCTCCTCAACCACAGCAGGAACAATCTTGTCTCCCTGGCTGGCCACTGCCAACAGTACCTTGCCCTGTGCCCATGAGTGGCAGGAGGAACTCCCTCCTGCCCCTCCTTCCTGCCCTTCCTAGCTGCTCCTGCAGTTCCCGTGCTTCTGGAAGTCTGCCTTTAGGGCACCTACCTGCGCGAGTGAGAGTCTTATAGATGGGGCAGAGGTAGGAGCCGGATTCTGGAGGCTTGCGGTTGGCGACAGGCAGCAGCCAGATGACGGCCATCTCCGTGTAGAGCTCCTTGGGGCGTGACTCCGCCAGCAGACCCGCAGCGGCGTCCCAGCGGGCGCCCTCCAGGAACAAGCCGTAGATGTAGCAGCCCACGTTCGGCTGCTGCGTCAGCTCCTTCACAGACTCCTTCATGACCTGCCCAGGGGAGGGGCCGCCGGGCCCTCGCTCAGGACGTGGCCCTGGGGGCTCAGCCCCAAGAAATCTCTTAAGCAGCTCTTAGTTAAGACAGCACTGCCAAAGGAGAGCGTGCCACAGCTCTCAGAGGGGTAGCCTGCGACAGAGCTGGTGGAGGGGGACGTGAGCAGGTCTGGAAGCAGAACCTTCTGCCAGCCTTGGGGAGGTGTCTGGCAATGTGGGTGGGTGGGTGCGTCCAAGCACAAAGAGGATGATGGGGCCACAGGCAGCTGTGTAGCCTGGTGGCTTCACCTCCTGGGCAGGACAGGGCCTTTGTGGCCTTCTAGCAGGAGATTCCAAATAAATTCAGACCCTCCACCTGATTTACTGACCTTGAAGCTAAACGAGATGATGTCAATGGAGATGACAGACTTCCTGGCGAAGTTCTGCAGTGTCCCGGTGAGGAAGGCCTGGGGGAAGAAGAATCCACTGATCCAGAACACGGAGGGGATCCCATTGGTGATCCAGTTCTGCAGGAATTCAATCCGCTGCACCAAGTCGTTCACCCACGATGCCAACGGCTTCAGCGATGGATAGGCCTGTGGGGACCAAGAGCCAGCTCCATGTGAGACAGCCCAGTCCAGCAGCAGTTGATAACCGATTCCTCTGGTGTGGGTGAGCTCTGGCAGGCAGCTGGGCTGGCTGGGGCACACACCTTGGCATTCCATATTTCGGGAACAGTGTTGTTGTACAAACTGCTGGCCATCAGCTCCAGCCGAGAGGACATCACAACCAGGCCCTTGAGAGCTTTCAGCAAATCCTTCAGACTTGAGGCAACCTCCTCCAGGAGCTTGTTGTACCTACAGAGAAAGGCAGAGGGAGCAGAGTGACTCCATGCAGTGGTTTATCGCCCATTGCCTGCCCAGAGAGGGTGTGGGTCTTTAAACACAAGTGAAGCTCCTCCATGTAACTCCCAGCCCCAGTCCTCCTCTACAGGGTCTCACAGCTGTCCCCCCAGCCCTAAACTGCAGACTATTGCAGATGGAGACAGAATCAGCCAAAGGTCCTGGCTGGGACAACACAGCTATTAGTGTGACTGCCAACTCCACTGTTGTGCTCAGTACTGAGGTTCTCCTAAGGTGGGTGGCAGCAGGGACCTGCACATCTCTGATGTTCCCTAGGATGTGATCCCACAGGAGTTTTACCTGATGACCTCCTGCACCAACACTGTGTTCATGGATTCTTCATAGAGCAGTGGGTATTTCTGGATCACTTCTTGCACATTCATGGGTTCAGGCAGCTTTGCCAAGATGTCCTTAGAGGTCTCCTCCACAATCTGGAAGGAAAGCAGCAAGTGGCAGCATCCTTCTAATCCAGCCCCATGGCTGCTGAAGAGGGGGAAGAGCTAACCCTAGCATGGCAGTGCCACCACTGGCACCCAGCAGGCAGGGTGGCATCTGCTGAGAGCTGGTGCTTGTGGTCACTGGCTACACTGGGCACTGGCTGCCAGAGCACTGTCAGGACTGGGGCACCCACCTCTTCCCTGCTGCGGCCTCCCAGTGTGATGGTCTTGGGCTGCAGCTGTGCAATGGCCCCCAGCAGGGCAAAGGTCTCGTTCTGAGCGAAGGTGATGTCGGCATTGTCGTGTAAACCAAAGAGCTCCGGGCTGTCGTTGAGCGGCAGGCCCTTGACGTATTGGAGATAGCCCTGGAGAAGAATCCACACAGACTCTGAGGCCAAGACCAGCTGAAAATCCCCAGGATCTTACAAACTTATATCCCCCCAGGGACCTGAAAATGCAGTGGGTTTCAGAGAGGAGCGATCCCCTTTGCACTGTAACAATCCCCCTGGATCTATGAGCTGCAATTTGTGACTTGAGTACTTACATTGAGGTCAGAAGAGGTACTGATCTGCTTGTAGATACCTGATTCAGAATAAGCAAAGTCAGGACTTAAAACCTCAGGTTTGTAGAAATCTTCCAAAATGCTCATGATGCAGCGCCGGTCCCAGTCGTCGGTCACGCGGCCGCCGTAGTTGATCTCCCCAGCTGTGTATTTCAGAACCTGCAAGAGACCCCACCATGGTTCTGATCCATGGCTGCATCATGAGCCTGTTCCCTTGCAGAAGGGACAGCTCTCACCTTGTAGGGAATATCTGCATATTCATTCAAGAACATGTGCAGCTGACTGATGCAGATGCGGAGGTCTCCATCTGTGAACTCATAGGGAATATTGAATCCCAGAGGTCCAAACTTTCTCCTCTCCAGCATGTTCCCATGGAAGAAGCAAAGTGACAACAACAAGGATTTAAACTCTGTGACCTGTAGGAAACAAGGAGAGTTGCTCAGCTTGGGAGGAGACATCCTTGGAGGGAGTCAGGTCCTGCTGGGACCTGGCAGAGCAAATGTGCCAATTCAGGAGTGTCAACTGGAGCATGGAGAGGGGGAAACCTCAGTCAGGCTCCTGTGCTGGGGAAGGCCATGGCTCACTCCTTGCTTAAAGAGAGCTGAAAGTGCCTTATGCTAGGCCTCCAAAATACTGTTCCTTCTGTTTCTCAAAGTAAAACTTCCCAGTGGCTCTTCACAGATGTGAGTTTATGAGAAACACCTCCTTCTCTAGCACATGGATTCTCTAATGGGGAAGATCTATGCCTGGACAGGAGCAACATCCAGGTGGAAAGCATACATTGGAGCAGGCACAGAATTGGGACAGCGAACCAAAGCACAATTTGGGTCTTACCTTGGAGCAAGAATTCAGGAAGTCATCACTGAAACTAATGTAGGACTTGAGCAGGTTGGCCTTGACCCCCCGGGGGGGCTCGATGGTCATCTTGGAGCCATTCTGGAGAATGGACACAGGGAAGTGGTTGCTCGGTAGACTGGTGAGCCAGAGGCGAAAGTCCGGATGCACCTGCAAGTCCAGAAGGCAGCAAGTGCTCAGAGGGTGCAGCCACAGCCCCTGCAGCTGCTCCTGCTCTGACCCTCTGGTTCTATAAGGAGCCCACGGAAGGGTCTGAACTAGAGCTGGGCTCCTCCCAGGCTCCAGCCTCCTGCCTGTTGTCCTCAGAGTGGGCACCTGCTCAGTAAAACTTCTCACCTTGCTGGGGTCAATGGCCTCGATGAGTCTCTCCAGTGAAGGCATCCAGCTGGGGGCCAGGTGGCAGTTCTGGAAGAAGACCCAGTTGCCCTGCTCCATGGCATTGTGCAACATGGCTTCAGCACGGGGCCCCTGCAGAGGCAGAAAGGGAGAGACCCTCAGAGACCCTCCCCATGGCACGCAGTGCTCTGCTGAGCCGGACAGGGAGGCAGCTCCCTGGAGCTGGGTGGAAAGACCACTGTCCAGAGCTATGTCCTGGCTTTGCTCCCACAGCTCAGCTGGATCTTCTCTGTTTGGTGGCACAGCAAAGATTTTTTTACAGCTTTTACAAGCCTGTGAGGGAGGGTGGAGGGAATAGAAGAACTGCAGATGGATGCAGGAAGTTAGAGGGCACTGCTGTGGGAGCTGCTGCAGCTCCCACCCCAAGGGGGTAGAAGCAGAAGGCTGCTGAGTAAGGGCCCTGGGACATGAGGGTGTTTTCACAGTGCTGCAAGTGTTTGACCTACTTGGAGCTTGGCGAGTTGATATGAGTGCCAGGATGCTGCTGTTCCAGGTATGCACTGACAGCTCACCTGTCCTTGGCCCAGAGAAATGGCAGAGAGCTTTTGTGTGAACTTCATTTCTTCAGCAAACTTGTAGAGGTCGGCAGCGGGGTCAGTGCCTGGGGACAGCACAAACACCAGGGGGGTGGTGGCAGTGGAATCCTTAAACACGACTGAGAGGTCAGTGGTCTGCAATAGAGAGTTGGTTAGAGTGGAGAGGCCGTAGTGGAACCATGCAGCACCTCCTCAGCCTTCCTGGCCTCCAGCTCTCCTCCAAGGCTTCAGTGTCCTCTTGGGTGCCAAGGCCAGGAACATGATCAGTGAGGACCACATACAGCTTTCCTCTGGCCACATTACAGTCAGGGCATGAACCACTTTCCCACTTGCCATTCGAACTCTTCCCTTGTACACCTGCAGTATCTGCCCCCTCCTAGTGTGGTTTAACTGGTGGACATCAGAAAGGCTATCCCTCATCTGAGACATAGGTATTTCCCCAGCTGTGGGAGGAACACTCTGGCTGTAGAGGAGCAGGAGCAGGCTCACTGCAATTCGTGGCCCATTTATCACAAGCTCAAGGCCTCCTGCTCCATTCCTGTCCCCACCAGCACCTGCTCTAGGCTGGTTACCTGTGGCTCGATGAAGCGCTGGTCCAGGTTCAGCACCACAAAGTCCTGCATGGCGTTGGTGATCTTGTCTCCGCGCAGACACCGCAGAACCAGCAGCTTCTGGAAAGCATCAAGCCCATCTTCCCACTTCCCAGGCAAAGGCTCTCTGCAAAGCAATTAGATGTGTTTTGGGGGAATGTGCCAGATCCCACACTCGGCAAGAAGTACTCAAGTTGCCTGCAGGCAGCCATGTGGGCTTCATAAGGGACAAGGACCTTCCAGTCCCTTGGCTGAGGTTGTTGTCTGTAGCTCTGAAACCACCATCAGGCAAGCCAGAACTGCTTCCACTGGGGAAGCAGCAAATACTGCTGGGATAAGGCATTGGGATAAGGCTCTGTCTAGGGCAATGGTCACCCCTGAGGAGGCAAGGCAGTCCTTTCCCTTGCGTGGCACTGCACTTGAAGCAGAGCTGGCACTGTGGCTGTATCAGCTCCTCTTGCACTCCCAGGGATGTCATGTGCAGTAGAACTAAGATGACAAAGCAGGGGACACTTGCCTGTGAGGGTTGGGGCTGTCAAAAATGGTCCTGAACCCTTCAAGACTGGCTGCAAAATCGTTGTCAAAGCCAGAGAAATTCTTCAAGCTGCTCATGGCCAGGATGTCTCCCCATGCTCTCTCATTCAGCCAGCCTGGAGCTGGGTTGTCCTTCATCTCCTTTATAGCCCCTCCTGACAGCAGGTACCGCCACTCATCCTGGGAACAGGATATGATTTGGTCGTGATAATAGCCTACCCACCTGAGCCCAAGGCACAGGGTGCCATACCCAATTAAAATCCCATAGTATCCTTCTGGCTGCTCTCCTGCCAGGTGTGTGTATCAAGGAGTAGCTGAGCTGGAGGGTCTGGTGAGATCAACATAGTGACTGCTCAGCTGCCACTCTCTGCTAACCCCTGCCTGCTCTCTCTGAACTCATTAACCTTTGCAGCAGTCTGGCAGCAAACTGGCAAAAGCTGCAGGGGATTCAGGCAGCTCTGCATGTAGACACAGAGAACAGTTTGAAAGCTGAATACAGACAGAGGCCCTGTGTTGGTCCAGCAGGCTGCTAAGCCTGCCGCTAACCCCGGGGAACAAGGCTCCTTTTCCACCCAGCACACAGCTCTAGGGGTTTGACAGGCTGTGCTTGAGCTGCCCTGGTGGAATCCCTTCAAGGACTAAGGTGAGTGCTCACCATATCGATGCGCCCCTCGTTCATCAGGATGCGGGCGCTGACCAGGAAGGCAAACATGAGCTTGTGCTTCTCGAAGAGGCTGCGGCACACATTGCAGTACAGACTGAAGGTGATGTAGTTGTTGATGTTCTGCACCCGCTCCGTCAGCACCTCTGAAAAAAAGGCAATGACCAGTGGGTAGGTGCCATGGGGGATGGGGAGGGTGCTCTCCAGGTCAGCTCTGGATTCCTGGTCACAGAGGCACACACCCACACCCTGCCTGGGAAGGACAGATGCTGCTCTCACACACAGACCGGGTGCAGATGTGGGGTGAGGGAGAGGATGGGGGGGCTGTTCTGGGCAGGCACCTGATTTCTCAGAGTTACGGATCCCCAGGAGGAAGATGTTGAGGAACCACTCGAGTGAATACTGGTACATGGGGTCCACGTTGGACAGGTCTGAGACACAGAAGTAGAGGATCTGTGAGCGGACAGCCACAGGCACATACTGCATGCGGGTGATGTTGATGTCCTTCTCCGTCTGCTCTGCCACCGCGACCTTGGCCTGGAGGACAGAAGCAATGTCATGGGTAGTGGAGTGCTGGCAGGGGATGCACAGCTGCAGGGGGAAGAGCACCTTTCACTGCTGACCTGGATCTCTCCTGCCTTCAGCTTGGATGCCTCCAACACTTTGATGAGCTCCAAGTCATCTACAGGGTTTCCTTCAGAAGTGCTGAGCCGATACAGGATCTGATCTTCTATCTCCTTTAGCTCCTGACGCATCTGGGCATTGCTAACAATTAGCTGGTTTCTGTCTTCTTCTAAGTCAGGCCGCTCTGCAGCCACCACTTCTCCCAACAGTTGGTCTTCCAAGCCACTACAACAAAAGCCATGGAAGTGAGGGTGGCAGGTGAGACCCTCCATGCCCGAGGGTCTGAAGACTGCAAGGAATTAGGCTGAGCAGCATGGGCAACTAATGGGGTAAAAGCAGGTACCTGGGTGAAAGGGTGAAGTTGATGAGGGTGAGCTTTGTGGAGACCTCAGGGCTGTAGTGAGGGTTGGGCAGCTTGGTGGTGATGTACATCTTGAAATCATCATGGTAGGGGATCACTGAATCTCCCAGCTTCAGCACAGTGCTGCCTTGCTGTTTGAAGGTCTGTACCAGAGAAGGACAAATACAGGAAAGCTGGGATGGCTACCTCTTGTGAGGGAAGGCATCCTGCTGTGCCCTGGGCTCTGCAGTGAGAAGAGTCTGAAGGCTCTCAGGACAGAGGAGCTCCAAGCTGCCCTGCAGAACTAAAGGCCTGAACATAAAGACAGCAGTTGTTTCATGGCCCTGCCTCCCAGGCAGAGATGCCTGCTGGCAGAAGACCAGTGTGTGCAGGAGGCTGTCAGTGTGTTGGAGCCCTGGCCAAGGCATGGGCCTCACTCACCCATGCGAATTCTGCCTGCCCATGGAGCCCCACGAACGCACCCCATCCCATGGCACCCTGCCAGCGGGCCCCTTACAGCTCAGCCAGGTACCCCCTGCCCTCCTTGCCCGGGGAGACACAGCACCTCTTTCAGCAGGACAGGCTCGAGGACTGGATCCAGCTCCTCGCCGACATTCTCCAGCAGGAAGGGCTTCCCAAAGGTAATGGTGTTTTCCAGAGTGGTGAGGAAGTCCCGGTCACTCAGCTTGGCCACCTCCAGGCTGTTTTCCCTCTCCTGAAAGGCAGCAGGGGATGGCAGGGTTTCTGCAGTGTCCTGCCACCTTCACATCCAGCTCTGGTGCACAGTGCACCTCTCACTGGCCTGATGTAGCTCCCTGGGGCAGCAGAAATAATACCTTTTCTTGCTCAGCTAGACTTTGGCTGTTTTGGCACGTTTATCCCACATCAGCAGGCACTAGAGACAGCTCAATGAGGCAGCAGAAAAGGGGGGAAATAGGGACCATTTCCTTCACACAGCCAAACCCCTCTGGAGCCCCACACTGCTAATTCAGGGCAGAGCCTACAAAGTGAGAGCAGGTGGGTGGGAAAAGCCCTCAGGGAGCAAAACAGGAGCAGCTGCCTCAGCTTCCTGCCTGATCCTTCAAAAGGGCAGAAGAGGTGGTGGCCAGTGTTTTCAGCACTTTGGCAGTAGGGAACCTGTTCAGGAGCCAGGTAATACCACCCTGATCCCTCTGTTCTAAAAACCTGAAAACCACTATGGGAGATGCTGGTGTTGTTTTATGATGTGAAGGCTCCCAGAATGTTAGTGGACAGCTGGAGTGGGAATCTGATTTGCTTGCTTCCATGAGGGCTGCTCCTGCCCTTTTCTGCTTTCCCTGAGAAGTGAAATCCACCTGGGATGAATGTGGATGTAGAGACTGTCTGGTGCTGCTTAGGTTGGGCTGGCACAGCAAGGGGTTTTGTAGCTCTAGAGCCCAAAGCCTGAGGTTGCTCTGCACAGCTCCTGACAGAAAGCTGTTTTGCCTATCCTGGCAGACCTGGCTTTCCTTCCCACAGCTCTTACCAGATTCTTGATCCACTTGTTTGCTTGTCCTTGTGGGTCAATGTAGTGAGTCCAGCGCAGGGAGAATCGGGTTATTACCCCATTATCCACAGACAGGGCATCGTTGGGTAAACCAGCGATCTAACAGGGTAGGAAAAGTTGTTGGGACACCTGGTAGTGCACATAGGTGACCAGAGAGAAGCCCTGGCTGCCCTGATCCCTGAGTGCTCCCAGTGGGTGGACAGGGGATGGTGGTGAAGGTACCTCTGCCAGCAGCCAAGCCCTGGGACAGCACCCTGTGCTGTGGGGTCAGGCTTGGGCAGGCTATAGCCAGAGCTTGGCTCTGGGCCTGGAGTTTGTAAAGGACAAGCTTTACAGGTAAAGGCTGATGCCTTTTTTTTCTGCTGACCACGCCTGGCAGCAATTCCAGTTCTGCAGTGTGGAGATACTTGGCCATTATCCAGCTGCTTGGTGTGGGGGCCTGTCCTTCGGTCCAGGGGATCCTGGTGAGTGGTGAGCTGACTGTTTTAGTCTTTACCTGAGGCCCCTTGTTCCTCAAGTATTGTTTGGTTTGGGGTCTTCTGAAACTTGCCTGCCAGGAGCGAATTTCCACAGGGTCTCCAAGGGTGTTGATGAGGCTTGCATCCTCACTGTGGGGAATTTTGTTTTCAACCAGCTGCTCCATCCACTCCATGGACAGTGCTGCACGGTAGTTTCCCTGCCATGAGAAACACCATCATAGCCTTTCTTTAAATTGCAGCTACTCTGTTGTGAGTATCTAAACCCTCCTGTTTCCATTCAAATGGGCCCTGTGCAGCCTCTTGCACAAGTGGAGAGAGATCCTGGAGGGATCTCACACCCTTGTGTCGTATTCCTTTCTCCCTGGCCAGAACAGCAGAGCTACAAACTGAGTGCTGACCACTGCACACTTACTGTGAAAGGGCCCAGGTAGGCCACAAAGCCAGCTGCAACCAGCACATCCCCAGAGCTGTTGTTGATTTTGTCATCCAGGCTCTCCACAGTGTCCTGCCAGCGCACCTTCTCATCAGCCAAGCTGTTGATGAGCTGTGGGATAAGTTGCACATGTGAGAGCTGCTGTGAGGTCTCACCTTGTGTCCTAGATCTGCTGCTCTCTGGGTAATACTGCAGGTGACTGTGGTGACCAGAGGTTGGGGTGGCCCCTAACATATTCTGAATTCTATTCCTGGCTTTAAGCACTCAATCCTGGGATTACTGGGCTGCTCTCAGATGTCCTGGAGACCCACTGTTAGCTGAGGAAGCTGTGCACAGGAGGACAGCAGCTTTTTACGTCAGTGACTGGCTAGCTTAGCTTTCCAGTCCTGTTGAGCTGCTGAAATCAGGCCAGGTAGCTTCAGCCTAGGATTCCCACGAGCTGCAGGCACATGGATGCTTTCACCACTGTGCTGCTTGATCTGAAATTGAGTTGCCTCATACAAGCAGGCAGAATCTAGCTCTGTCCCTTACCACATCGGCACGGGCCAATCTCTCCAGACACTGCTCACACTTCCTCTCCAACTCCTCCTTATTGGCTTTGCAGGCCTCATACTTGGCTTGCAGCATGGCAATGCCATCTTCAACCTCCTTCAGGCGTTGCTTGGCTTCATCAAGGATCATCTGAGTGGCACGCAGGTCCTCCTCTGCCTCCCGCAAGGCTTTCTGGGGAGATGAACAAGGAAATGTTGGGTGTGTTGGGTATGTGCTCAGGCTCTTCCCCCAAAAGCCAGAGATCTTGAAGCAAGAGTTGTTTTTCCATAAAAGCACTTGCTGATAAGTGCTAGCTACTGATATCTCAATATCTCAGTCAATCCAATCCCTGGATGACAAAGGCATTATGTCCTGACCTGCATCTCCTGCAGAAGGGAGCTGCTGGTACTGTGTTCCCAAACACCAAAGGCAACTGGGTCACAGAGTTTCTTACCCGCTTGGGCTCCACGACCTTGGCCACAAAGTGGTACTTGTGCATGGCACGCACCCACTGGCAGATGGAGGTGCAGGCTTTGGAGACCTTGGCAATGGCAGCTGGCTGAAACTCGTCATTGTCAATGTAGGGCTGGATGGCCTTGATCACACTGTCTGGAATATTGTCCTACAAAGGATGGTGGGAGAGAAAGAGACTTTCCTCAGTTAGATCTCTAGCATGCTCATCACTGATCTCCTAAGGGCTTCCCTCAGAGGCAGCAGCACCCCAGTACCTGACAGGATGGTCACACTGGAGCAAGAGGAATCAAATGACTGCATGTTGAGGTCTGGGAGCCACAAATGTGGGATTGGGTAAATCCTCCCCATACCACTTCTATCTAGCTCTTCCACACAGAAGAGCAGGGGGACAGAATGTGAAGACTTGTGTGTCTGGGTCCCATTGCTCAAGGCAATGAAATGCACCCAACTCACATGAGGGCTTCCAGGCCAAATACACCCTCATCCTTGGTGGTGCTGAAGGGTGTTTGTAATTATGAGTTTCTTGGGTGCAAACCTGCTGAATTTTCTTTCCATGGGAAAGATCATTTTCTCAAGCACAGAATTTGATAAACAACTCTAAGCTGTGTGTTTTCAAAAACGAGTAGTGTTTAGCTGCCCTCACATATGGGGGATGGGAGCCTTCTCCCTCTCTCAACCAATGATATAGACAATTGTTACCTTTGAATTCTAAGCATTCTAGCATTCTTGTGCTGAACATGAAGAAGAAAGCATGTTAGCTTGGTACCTGGGCACATATAACCCAAATTCCTTCTGAACAATGGAGTCATTTTAATAAATCATATAAGCCTTCTAATATTGAAGTCAAAGAGTCCTGGTTCACCTTCAGGCAGCAACAATAGGTGCTGCCCACAAGGAGCTCAATTTGTTACTGCTGTGAGAAGAATGTCTGTGAGATGCAAGATCCCAGTCACAGCTTCCTTCTGCTACTGCTCACCTTATCATAATCATACAGGCTGTTCAGGAACTGCACTGGGTCCTGGAGAAGGGCCCTGCCTGGCTCCCAGTAATCATCCACCTTGGTGCCTATCTTTTCTCCTGCCACCCTTTTGGGCTTTTTTCCATGCATGATGCAGACAGCTTCAATCACAATCTTCACACCAGGGGGAGGCCGCTGCAGGGCTCGTACCTGCAAAACCCAAATGGAAAACAGTGGGTTAACGTGATTCTTTGGGAGATGGGGTGTTCATCCCTTCCTCAGCTGGGCCAGAGGACACTGGGATCAGAGGCAGGACACTTAGAGGACAGAGGCATTTGAAGAGAAAGCTGGTTATCAGAAAGGGCATGGAGCAAACTAAACATAGGCTGAAAAGGCCTGCACTGCTACTGTAACAGGTGTGTCCCTATGGGCTGAATATATCTTGGCAAGGAGCTAAATCTGAATGGCCCTAGGGAGAAGGCTATATGGAAATGGGGCACAGGCAGGCTTTCTCCCTTGTTCTATGGGCTCTCATTTGTCTTGTACCCCACCACAGCAATGAGCTGGTCTTCAGCACTTGTGGAGGGCCTGCTTGGGTCTCCCCTCAAGCAGGCACCTAGGAGTGCTGCTGCAGCACCCTTGAGATGACTGTGGGTGTCAGGACCTCTGAGGATGACTCCTGCTTTTTCCCTTCTAGTGCTGACCATCCTCGCCATGTTCAGCTGGAGATATTCCCAGGCACTCCCACTGGACACTGTCAACAGAGCAGCAGACTTTATGGCAAAGCTGAGGTTGATCTACCCCCATGCAGACACCCTCTGTGAGAAGGACTTTGAGTGGCTCTTTGACTGCCCTGAGACAAAGCAGTTCCTCGAGTGGTTCTGCAGCAGGGTGGGTGAGGAGAACGTGCTGAGCCCAGCTGAAGTGGAGGCCTATGAGGCCCTGCTGGCTGCAGGCAAACCCATGTTGGAAGGGGAGGCCCTGGAGGAGGCCCTGCGGGTGTGCTGCAAGGTCCCGCAGCTCCCGAGCTCAGTGGTGGATGAGGGGCCCTCTCAAGAGGCCCTGCAGCAGGAGCTTCAGGAGCTGAAGCACTATCGTGACCGTCAGCTCTGGAGGTACAGGAAGCTGCTGGCTTGGACGAACAAGCTGCAGCAGGAGCAGAAGTATTTGGAGGAGGAGGAGAAAGTGGTGAAGCAGGAGTTGAGGGTGGCTCATATGGACTTGAAAGAGAAGATCTTCAAAACTAGAGCTGTCTTGAGCCAGGTCAGCAAGACTACAAAGCAGGTGTCAGAGTGTCCTGGGAACATGGGGATGGGTCAGCTGCCAACACTGCTGTGCCAGATGGATCTTGCTCCTTATCTGGAGCAAGAACAACAGGCCACTGATGCATTTGAGAGCTTCATCCAGCAGGTCCTACTAGAGAGTGTTCAGGCTCCAGTTGTTTGGGAAGCAAGTTCACAGGGAAAGAGCAGCCTGAAGGAAGGGCTGGAGGCTGAGACACAAATAGACTCATACTGTGAAATACCAGAAGAAAGAAGAGAAGCTCCTTATCAAGAATGCACAAAGACACTGTGGGAGTTGGTACCAGCAAGCTGGGAAATATTGGTCCAGGGCTCAAAGGCAGAGCTCCTAGTGGAGGGAGGGAATGAGAGAGACATGTTGAGCATGGAGAGTGAGGAGAGAGATGGCAGCCAGGAAGTCACAGAGAGAAAGGACACCAAGAAAACATCAACGCCAAAAAGTCTTAAGACTGATGGAGATGAGCTGCTGGAGAACCGAGACAGCTTCTGGAAGGAGCTGGGCCAAATAGAGACAGCACATATCTGTGCCCAGAGGGAGTTAATAGTCACAGCAGCAAAAGTGGAAGGCACCCACGCTGCGCTGGAGTGGGCCCAGAGGACTCTGGAAGCTCTTGAGGATAACCAGGTATGGCCAGTGCCCCCATTCCTCCACCATCCTGTGTGGCAGGAGCTGCCTGTGGCACAGGCAGTCCCTCCTGCGGAGCACTGGAGCACAGCTGACAAGTTGGGAGAGGGTGGCAGAGCCAGGCAGGCCGTGTCACCAGGCTGTTTGTGTCCCCCCGCACAGCAGGCCGCCGAGGCCGAGCTCCGCAGCCAGGCTGCCGTGCTCCAGAGGCAGCTTCAGGTGCTGCGTTTGCACATCACGCAGACCCTGACACACCAGCTGCCACCCCTGCTCAAGGCACAGGCCCGCCGCTTCTGCCTGCCTGTCCTGCACAAGCTCTTCAGCCTGGAAGTTGCCCGCCTCCAGAACACTGCCAGGAGGCAGGAGGCGGCGGCTGCCTGGCTGCTGAGCCAGCACAGCCGCCTGGACCTGCTGGAGCTCCAGCTGAAACGGGAGAGAAAGGAGCTGCAGCAGAAGGCTGCTTGGCTGGAGAAGGTAGAAAACATCATGAGGGAATCCCATACCAGGCTGCAGGAGCAGCAGAACTACTTCAGAGATGCCAGGCCCTCCCAGAAGGGTCATCCACACAAATGGATAGACCCCAAAGACTTCACTGCTGTACGGTAAGGGCCTGGGGCGGGGGGTCTGAGCTTGAAGAACAAACTAGGTGTGGGGACAGTGGCATGGGAATGGCTGAGACAGGCAGCAGACCCAAGCTAGCAGTGCTCTTCTGCCAGTGCAGAGCCACTGTGGTGTGAAATTTAACCACCATGGTGGTGTGAAATTCCCCAGATCTCCTTCTTTCTGACTGCCTTGGACTGATAAAGCAAAGTATGGGTCTGGAGAATGGAATGAGTACAGAGAACAAAAGTTTTGTCTAGAATGTTAAGGTAGAGAGTGTAGAGGCAAGTCTGCAGCCATGGAGAAGAACTGGGCCACAAGAAACCACAAGCTGCTTAGAGTAAGACCTTTCTCTGATTAGGTGTCCTGCATTGACTGGCTCTTCTTAGTATTTCCCACAGAGTTTTGGAGTAGCTGGTGCTGGTGTCTCCCAAAAAGAAACCACACACTGGCTCCTGAGCCAGCTTGCTCCTTTATGGTGCTGTTCCCAGAGCTCCATGACATGGGATGCTCACCAGGAGTGGCTGTCTTCTCATTGCTGACACACATCAGCTTGTATCCCAGTTTTACAACAACCTCAGAGCCCTGTTCTTGCTCAGTGCTGGTGCTGTACTCACAGCTCTGGCTGGCTGTCCCCTCTCACAGGCTCTGGGACATGCTGATGGGGAAAGATCAGGAGAAGCAGCCCCTCCGCAGCTATGAGGCCATGACAGCCAAGTGCTCCCAGCTGGTTCAGGACAAGAGGGCACTGGAAGCCCAGCTGGAAGCTCCTACGCCCCAGGTGTCTGCCCTGGAGTCCTCCATAGAGGTGCTCTATCACCAGCTGTACAACAGCTCCAACCAGCCGCAGCTCTCCTCACCGGTAAGGACGCTCCTCCTCCCCTGGGCCTTGCTGAGCGGCAGCAGGAGAGCACAGGGAGCCCTCTGCCAGCCTCCCTGGGTGCAGGGGGGACACCCCCTGCCTCTCAGCCACAGAGGGAGGGGAGTTGGTTGATCCTTGCCTTGTCCCAAAAACCATCTGGTGAGGCAGCAGCTGGCTGTGGGATAAAGGTGATTCTCACTGTGTCTCACATGTGCTGCTCAGTGTCGAGATTGGGGTGCCTTAGCCAAGGTGTCCCAGTAAGCCACCTCTGCTCCTTGGGCTGGGAGGGTTTGGAGCCCAGCGATGGGTGGGTAGTTTGTTTCTGGGGGGCTGAGCTGTTCCGCAGGCATTAGGAAAATCCCCTTATTTCTCCATGTTCACATGAATTTGGGCTCTGTCCCTTAGGAGATCTCTGAGCTGCTGCAGCAATTGATCATCATGCAGGATGACCTCTACCAAAAGCTGACAGACCTCCTGAGTGACTTGGAGATCAAGCGCAGGTCTCTGGAGAACCCCATCCTGCAGGCAGAGCGCAACCTGTACGTGTATTTTTACTGCAATGAGGACCGGCTGAGGGAGGTGGTGGAGGAGCTGGAGAAGCAGGCATCAGCTTCCTCCAAGGGACCTCTGAGGGAGCTGCCCTATGGAAAGGAGTAGGTCAGAGGGATCCTTGCTCCCTGCCATAGTAGTGGTGTCCTCCTTCAGTTGGGCTGGGTCCTTAATTCTGGACTGGGAGAGAACTCTGGTGGTCTCTGCTCCAGTGACAGGTTACTTGAGTCATGACCTGGCAGCTGGATTTAAAAGAAACTAGGAGCTTAATCCTTAAATACAGAGTTTCTGGGGGCTGGTTTAGATGATGTATAAGAAATTGATACATCTTGTGGCATTGGAAGCCTTGGATAGACAAGACACTTATTGTGCTAGCTCAACAAGAAGATGGGTGCTGGGGGCAAGTGGACCAACACTCTCTTTCCCCACTTTCTGAGGAAAGAGGCTTTATGTGCTTTTGGGAGAATAAAAAGGTCTGTTACTCACAATTGCAGAGCAATAAGCTTGTCCCTGTGTGGTGAAATCTGTACTTGTTGAGTGTGCAGTCTTGGCTATGGACTGTGATGCTTGCAGGCTCAGAATCACCCTTCTTTTCCTCACTAGCCTATTTCAGTAGTTCTTAAACCCAGCCTGCTGCCTCTTCTCTGCCTGTGGTGGATCCCTTTTCAAAGAGCCTGCAGGTTCAGGGTGCTGCCAGCTCTGTCCCTGTGTTGCACAGTCAGTACTTGTGGTTGCTTGGTGGTACCTGCTGCCTACCCCTGTGACAGGCATGTGGGATGAGCCCTCCTCCACAGGCTCTCCAGGACATGCTAGAAACACCCAGGGGCCACTTACTGTCTTTCTGCCCTTCAATTTGCATCTGAAAGAGTGAAGGTGAGAAGCTGCAGGAGCAGCTGCCCAGGGGGATGGATGGAGGAAAAGGCTGGGGACACTGCAAGCCGATTGAAAGGGAATTGCTGCAAAGGGAGATGTTGTCCTTGACCAGACCCAGCTCTGCCACCCTCTCCCTTGACACAGTTACCTCTGTAACATCATTTCTGTTGAGGTTCTTCAGGCTGGCAAGAGCAGCATCCAGGGCTGGGAGGGCTTCAGCCAAATCCTTCTGAGCATCATCTGCAATGGCTTGGGCTTTCTGAGCTTTCTCATTGGCCTTTGCCTCCTCAGCTTGCACAGCAATTCTTGTCTTTTCAGCCACAGCTGTGTCCACCTGCAACACCAGACAGCCTCAGAAGCCTGCTGGAGGCAGAGCTTGGCCTGCTAGGAAGGGATCACAGCTGTCCTGGCAGCTTGTGTGTCTTCTTCCAGCAGATCTCAGGGACCTAACTGCTACAGGGGATGCCCTTCCTGCACCATACTGGGAGAAGGTTTTTGTCAGCATGTATAAACCATCCACAAGCTCCAGCTTTGGTTGTACCTGAAATTATGTTAGTCTTGCAGGAATTAGCTGCCCTACCCATTTTCCTGTTGACACAAATAGGGGATGCATAGGGTTGCAAATCTGTAGGGAGATGGAGGAGTAGGAAGATATGCTTAGGGGTTTGTTTCTAAAACTGCCACTTCTGCATACCCAACGTATGTAAGTAAAAACTACCAGGAGGCATAAAGGAAATGTGGAGTATAGCCAAATCCTTATCTGCTGTGTGGGAGTTTAGGTGATTGCAGACTCTTTCCACTCTGCATGTGGAGCTGTATTATGTTAGTGTCCCTGTTCACTGTCCCAGTGTGGCCATCCCACAGTAGGAGATAGACTGTGTGATGATCCTTGAGGTTTGGTATCCTTGAGGCTGCAGCTGGATCAGCTCCCTGGGGATGGGATGTGGAGGAATGATCTGTTCAACAACAAGTCTGGCTTAGAGCTGCTCAGGCCACCTCAGGATCGTTTTAGTGTTGCTAGACTGTGCTTGCAAGGGCCTGGGAGCTCGGCTGACTGACCCCGGGTGGTGGTTTCAGACAGGGGCATGGGAGCCATCGCTTCTGCAACAACTGGTGCTCAGCAGCAGCAGAGCAGGACCCCAGCAGGAGGCAGCTCTTGCTGTCAGTGCAGCTCTGCACAAATATTTGCCATGCCAGTCTGAGGTGTTTTTACCTCCGATCAAGCAGGATTTTGCACAATCCCTGCCAGGCCCCTCCAGCCTGTGTCCAGTCCAGTCTGAGCAGTCAGAAAGTGCAGGGCTGCCCAGCAGCACTACCTGTATCTGTTCTATGGTTGCCTCGGTGTCCTTGGCTGCCTGTGCCAGGAGAGGGCGGGAGTTCTCCAGCTCCTCCTGCATCTTCGCTACATCCTCTGCTGTTCGCAGGAGCTGTGGGAGCAAAGCACAGTTAAGAGCAGGGGCAGCAGCCATGGAAAGCCCTAGCAAAGAGCTGTGCTGCTCCAGAGGGTGCTCCCTGCCAAGCGTTGGGCTGCTCAAAGCGCAGGTCTGGCTCCTGCTTAAGCCCTGGTTCCTGCTTAAGCAACAATCTGACACTGTGGTATGTTTATAAACAGTAGTGCCTAATGTTGCCTGCTCATGTTAGGCATACTTCATAAGCTCATGGTAATGAGGCAGCAGAACAATGTTTCTCTTAGAGGCCTTTCAATTATAAGGTTAATAAGGAGTATCCTGAGAGCTGAGCTACACAGAGGTATGTGGTCTCCAAAGACTGGGGCTTATTATTCTTTTAGAGCTGTTACAGACTCAGACCTTCAGAAAGACTGGACCTGGCAGAAAGCAGAGTTCTCACTTGCTTGAGCCTGAGTTATTCCCTGTTACACAGGACATGTGTAGGACATCTCTGCAGCTATAAATGCACTGCTCAGAGTGCGTAAGGGGTGGCCCCAAAACTTTTCTGGGTACAAGGGACGAACCTTGTCTAGGCCACTTTGCATCCTGTTCTTGGCTGTCTTCAGTTCCTGTTGCTTCCTTCCAATGAGGGAACTGAAGATGCTAAGGAATTCCAGGTAGCTTTTGGGGGTGATATAATTGTGTCTGCCCAGTTCTGCTAGGAACAACTGGCACTTCTTTGCCACACTCTGGTGGATCGCTACACATACTTGAATCTACAAGGAGAAAGGAAAGAAACAAATCTTATTCAGTACTGAACATGTGAAAGGCAAATCTATGTGATGCCCAGAGAGAGCAAGAGGGGCCTATAAAGAACCAAACTATACAGTCACAGCAGAGCTTATGCGTGTGTGGGGGCTTTAGTGCCACAGAGGGGTGACAAATGGCCAAGCCCGTTTCAAGGCATACAAAAGCTATGCAGCTCTGCATTTGAATGATCTTGCCATGGAACATTTCTGCTGCAGGGTAGGACACTTCTGAGGGTGCGCCCTGCATCTGTTGTCTTGGTGTATCCAGAGACACAGCACACTGAACATAAAGGAGCAGAGTATTCCCGTGTGTGGCACGTACCATCCCGTCCATATCGTCAGTACCGCTACCAAGGAGAGGCAGCTCATTCAGGAAGGAGGAGGCAACGCTCTGCAGGGCTTCAGCAGGCCACTCATTGAACCAGTCAATGGTGCAGCAGTTCACAAGAGAGGGGAACTGCCTCAAGCGTGCACGGAACACTTCTCCAATCGGGCTGAGGGCAAGGCGTACAGAGAAGATGTGTTACAGCTGGCTGTAAATACAAGAATAAACTATCTTCCCTTCCACAGAACCACCCTGAAGCCTTGTGGAGCAAGAGGGACAGGAATACACCCAGGGAAGGAGGGAAAAGGGGAATGAAAGTTCAGGCACTGAGCTGCATGCCCAAAGGTGCATGTCTGAGCTCATTCCTTGGCTCAGGATATTCTGCAAGTATTAAGTTATAATAGGGTGATGTTTTATGGGTCTCTCTTTAGGGACAACACTTAAGGGGTCAGAAATAAATGTGCTCTGAAGTTTATTTCAAGCAGGTGCATGCAGAGATCACATCACCAAACCATAAGCATGGCCCTGATTTTTCTACTTGTTCTTGCACTGAGAATGCCCTGTACCTTCTCCTATCCCTCCTGCAAGGGAGCAAGCTGGTCATGGGCTGTGCATTAGATTGAGTAAACATGGTGCAACTGAGCCCCAAACTCAAGCAAGATATGTCTGTAACAAATGGCTCAATGATGCAGAGAGGAGGAAGTAGTTGTGTTTCATCTGAATCACATATAATCATACTCTTGAAAAATTCAAACTTCATCTTGAGACCAGCAAAGTGTTAAAAAAAAATAAAATTAAAACATCTAGCCCTAGGGGAAGGTGTTATGCAAACCATACTCCTATTCTTCATCCTTCTCCAAAGTCTGGGGTTTGGAAATAAAGATCCCATTACACAGTGATGAAAGGAAAAGGCTAAAGAGGGAATAATTAGCATTAAAAGCATGCAGCTGTAGGCCTGAAGAGTACCTCATGCACAGGACCATGTGGATATTGCTGCGAACCCGTGCTGTGTATGCAGCCATCAAATTGGCTTTGGTGGGCTGCTGCCCCAGATCTCGAACAACAGGCTTCATGGCTGTCATGATCTGGTCTTGGTCCTCAGGATTGTAAATGTTGGGAATGTCACCGGAGTTGAGCAAGTTGTTGATATCTTCAAGGAAGGATTCACTTTTAATCTAAGTAGATGGTAAAAAAAAAAGCAGTTTCTTAAGTCAGAAGACAAGTCAGAGATGATTTCTACATAGATACAGCCCTCAGCCTCAGTTATAAGAAAGAATTTTTGTGATCATTTGGTTCCAGAAAGGCACACCCTGATTCTTGTCCAGCACTTCCAATTAACCAGCCATATTTCAGCCATTTCAAGGGTGGGAAGGTGTGTTTGAGAACAAACATCCTTCTGCCCATTCTCTGTCTCCTTACAGACAAATTGAGCTCAGGCTTTTCCTCCCTGCCTCTGCAGTCAGACCCCAGACACCTGGTTGCTCCAGGTCTTCGTTCCTCCAGCACAGAACACTTCATTATTAAAATCAAGCTTATCAATGTGGGAGACAGAGTAATTGTAGGGATGTGTCACAGCCTGTGGGACGATCTCCCTCCAGCACTACATTCACCTCTCCACCTTTGCTACATCAGAAATACACAGCATCCATCTCCTTGACTAAATGCACCCTCCTGGGCCCCTTTGCTCCCACATCTGCTTCTCACTGCAGGGAAAAAGCTGCAAGAACAAGTAGCATTTGACTGATGTTCATCTCACTGCTTGGGGCTCTGCCACAAGGGAATGGTTCCTATGATAATGAAGGCAGTAAAAAAGCCTATGCGGAACATAACTGTGATTCCAGAAGTGGAAATTGGCCTACTCATTAGCAAGTTACAGTTTACAGTTACAGCCAGCATCATCCTGTGGAACCAGCAGGCGTAAGGTCCTAAATCTACTCTCTTTTTGAAAAAGAAAAGAATCATTTTACTTAGGACTTATAATATCAGTGGCCAATAGTGCTTGGTTTCAGAAAGCTAAAATCTATGTACCCACCAAACCCTTGGATGGAGCTGAAAGAAGCTTCATTGAGCAAGAGAAGAATCCACCCACTCACACACAGCTCTAGAGACCCTCCAGCAATAAATGCATCACCTCTAGTTTCCCTGGGGCTCTTTTATAAGGTGATGAATATAGGCTACTGCAGAAATACAAGTTGTGTTTGGTTTGTGTCAAGTTCCTTAATATTCTGTAGGGGAATTTATTGAGCTTAGAGATGTGTTTCTGACTCCTTTTGAGATGGAATCCACCATGCTAATACTCCTGTACCTGTGTGTCTACAAATAGGAAGGTCTTGGGTAGACTTTGAAGGCCTGCCTTCATCATGACCTTCCTCACATCTTCTCGCCATTCGGACATGCCATAATTTTTGGACAGTTCAATCTGGAAACATTCATTTTCTGCCCTAAAGGAAAAAGAAGTCAGTGGAATCTTGTCTTTTACATCAAATTGAAACATATTCTTCTGTCAATTCCCAGCATGTCTTGTGGACTCAGGATGAATGGACTCAAGCAAGTTGTTTTCCTACAGTGAGTCCCAAGCACATGCTTGTCCTTGTGCACCAAGGATAGCCAGCAACCCAGGAGCATGTTTTACACAAAGCAGAGATACCTGAACTAGCTAGAAACCCAGTGCAGATGTGCATGCTAACTGAGTCCTAGCTCTTGACTCATTTGAGGAGTCAGCAGCCAGAAAAACATGTAACTGGCAGTGGGAAGGGCAGAAGAAGAGATTCTCTGAAGGCAGCCCCAATGGAGCTGCTCCCCATTACATGCATAGTGGCAGTGCATTACTTACATGTGAGATGCCAGTCTGGTGAGAGACTGTCTCCCACTTCCCCCAACACCCAGGAGAAGAGCGTTCCCCGGCGCCTGCCGCAGAATCCGGCTGATGCGGCAGATGTGCTGTATCGCATCCATGAAAAGCACCAGCTTCAGCTCTGGGGTGTTGCTTTGATTGTACTCCTCCAGGTAGTCCTCAATCACCAGCTTCAGCTGTGGGTAGAAACACTCAGTTGTGGCTACCAGATGAAAACAATTGTGTGTGTTTGGGGGGTTATTGTCTGCTGGCACAGCCAGGAGTAGGGGAGGGCAGAGCCTGGTGCTTAACAGAGTCCGGGAACAGCTCTCCTCTGGGCTCCTAAGGAACCCATCCCCATCCCCATCCCCATCCGATGGGCTGAATTTAGTTAGTGGTGGTGGCAGCAGCTGCTCAATGGTGACCTTAAACTAACTCAGGCAACTGACTACAGTCTGCTGTTCCCAACAGTGCTGTTTGCCTCGAGAAACAGCAGGGTGTAGCTCAAAATAAAAGAGCTCATGGCTGCCTGATCCATACTGCTCCAGGGCCTCCCTCTGGGTTAGTTTCCTTGCTCTATAGCTGACCACTGCCTGCTGCTGAATCTTGTGGTTAGGATTCTGGCTGGAAAGCACAGGTGCTGGGGAAGAAAACAACACTGGCTGTAGATGAGTAGAGAAGCACACTCCTCTCCCAGTTCACTCATCACATGGAATAGCTGCAGAAGCAGTTTCTCTTGCCCTTCCCAGGGCTCTCTTCAACAGCACCCTCAGGCCAGAGAAGGAGATGAAGCATGAAGACATCTGGGATTTGATCCTACCCCCTCAGCAATCTCACTGTGAAGCTTGGAAAGTAACACCAGCTGGAATTCATACAGCACTGAGATCCCTGCCTAGATGCCAAAGTCCTGTGTGCATCAGTGGGGACTGTGCAGCCACCTCTATGTCTGGCTGGCTCAGCTGTGCTCACCTCAGTGGGGGACAGGCCTACCTACTTTGCAAAAGGGATTGGAAAGCTCAGTTAATTACCAGCCCTTGTCACACAGCTATCGCAAGAGGAGAGACAACAGAATAATTATCTGTTTCTGATAATGAGTGCAAAACGCACCACTCATTGCCTTTGCTTAATTACCACTACCCAAGTACTCCCAGTATCTTCTCCAACAGAGAGCCTGGCAGTAACATTAATTACTTGTAAAGGTCAATTGTGAAGCCTTTAATGGCGAAAGTAGTATTGTTTGGGGGTAATGTGCCATTTCTTTCCAGCAAATTTCACTTTTCAGTCCCAAGTGTGACTCATTTGGGAGATTTGGCATAGCAGGCTGCCTCCAGGATGGCAATGCAGAGACTGCTAGTTCCACCTCAACTGCCCATCACAACCAATACAGCCACTATTCATATATGTGTTAGGATTTCACAGGAGACCCCTGGGATGCTTTGTAGTTTCAGACACCTCTAATTTAAGCACCACTATTGTTACTACTACTGTTTTCCTTTGTTGTAGAAGACTGGGAAGATGTGAACATAGTCTACAACGTGATTCCCAGGGTCCTTACCTTATCCTGGCTGTCGATTGCTTGGTATAGTTTAACATTGGCACCTGGCTCCATGAAGTCTCCAAACAGAACTGGCTGGGTGGGAACGACCTGCTCAAAAGTGGTGCCAAACTCCACCATCTTCTCTGTCATTAGGTTGTCAAACCAGGTCCGGTCCTCCTCACTGACCAAGCGATCACGGAAGACCCGGCAGCTCTCGTGGTACCACAGTTTCAGCAGGTGCTCTTTGTTCTGATAGGAAATCCCAACAAAACAGCCCCCATAAGAGAAGCAGAGAAGTGTTATAAGCATTGCTGTCAGGAAAGCTGGTTCCTGCCCAGCATGTGGCCAGCTCCACTCCTGTTACAAGGCAACTGGAGCGGAGAAAGAACTGGGCGGAGGAGCTGCTTTCCCTTCTCCTCTCAAAAACAACTCTTGTCAAAACAGCTGCTTTGCAGAGAGCTCATTACAGCATCAGTTTATCTCTCCCTCTATTTGTCCATATGCTGGGCTTTCTTTGAGAGATTTAAATTTTATGTTCTTTGTTCTTATCTTTCCCCAGTTTGATTTTACAGTTTTCTTGTGCGTTTTTTGGAAGATCCTTTTATTTGGCTGATAGCACAGAACCTATAGTACTTAAGGTCCCAAGTACTTCCTGTGATAATTCAGTCTCTACCAGTCAGGCTGGAGCCACAGCAAGATCCTCAGGAGAGCTGAAGGGGCAGAAGCAAGTAATAGGACAATACCTCTGCCCCTACTTGGTCCCTTTCTGATCCCCCATGGCTCCATCCAGCCCTGAATGGGTGGGCTGTAGCCACTGACCTGCTTCCACGCCACACAAGGACTGTGATGAAGGGGGCATCTGCCTGCTACTGGTACCAGGCAATAGCCAGAGGGGATGCCACCACACCCATTGAGCAATATCAAAATGCATCTTCAATGGGAAATTGAAGCCTGTTTGCAGGCATGTGAATAAGGCATCGATTAGAACATTTCAGTCAGTAGTAGTGTCCTTTAGGGGCCTGTGCTGGGGCCAGTTCTGTTAAATGTTTTTATTGATGACATGGACGAGGGCATTGAGTCTATCATTAGTAAATTTGCAGATGACACTAAGCTGGGAGCATGTGTCCATCTGTTGGAGGGTAGGAGGGCTCTGCAGAGAGACCTGGCATGGCTGGATGGATGGGCAGAGTCCAGTAGGATGAAGTTTAATAAGTCCAAGCGCCGAGTCCTGCATTTTGGTGACAAAAACCCCTTGNACAAACCCTGCGAGGAACGACTGAGGGAGCTGGGGGTGCTCAGCCTGAAGAAAAGGAGACTCAGAGGTGACCTTGTCACTCTCTACAATCCCTGAAAGGTGCCTGTGCTCAGGTGGGGTTGGGCTCTTTCTCCAGGCAGCAACTGACAGAACCAGAGGACACAGTCTCAAGCTGCACCAAGGGAAATATAGGTTGGATATTAGGAAAAAGTTTTTACTGAAAGAGTGGTAAAGTGCTGGAATGTTCTGCCCAGGGAGGTGGTGGAGTCACCATCCCTGGATGTGTTTAAAAAAAGCCTGGATGTGGCACTGGGTGCCATGGCTTAGTTGAGGTGTTAGGGCTGGGTTGGATTCCATGATGTTGAAGCTCTCTTCCAACCCAGTGATTCTGTGATTTCTAGTCTTGCCCTGGATGGCAGGGCTGTGCTGATGGGAAGACTCACCTCGACCTTGCCAGGCTCAGCCATGAGCATGCCCTGGAACACCTTTGAGAGGTCTCTCAGGTTGAAGGTGTAATGTGACTTTGCTGGTGTGGGCAGCAGCTGGGACGTGATGGTCATATACACGGAGATTGTGGCATCCACTAAGGGCTCGTTCAAGTCCTTCACTGCAACCGCTCCCGCTGCAGACAGAAGTAGTTGGAGAGGATGTCAAGATGGTAACTCTGGGCTCAGAAGGTCCTTGCAGTGCAGGAAGGTGGCACAGAGTGGCAGAGGTGCTGGCTAGGACTTGGGCAGTGTTATATATACATATTATAATATTGGCTTTTCGCAAATATTAAAATGGATGCTATATGTACATGTTAAAGTAACTTTGCTATAAAGATATAGTCTTTATTTCTGTTGTTAACTAAACTTAGAGTAACTTAAACTTAACTATTTAGTAGTGAAATAGCTGATATAATATATTTGTGTTAAAATGCCTGCTTGGTTGGGATGATATTCAAGGAACATATGATGAGGATCCTGCTACTGATTTGCCAACTATCAGCACTCACTGTCTGTAGAAAGTATGGACCAAAGCCCAAAACTGGAGGTGATGATAAAATAGATTAGAACCACAACCAGAAATACACATGCTCTAAAAAGGTGGACCTGAGGAGGAGCCATGCTAAACAGTTCTTGGAACATGTAAACTCGTTTGGGGGAAAGTTTAAATATGCATAATTGTTTATGAGTATTCAACAGGTTGATGCAATAGAAATGGTATATAAAGGGTGTTTCCAAAATAGCAGGTGTGCTCTTGGCAAAGGGCCAAGCATCCAGCCATTAAAATCTTTGCTGTATTGTCTTTGTCTCCTAGTGTGCTATATTAAACTTTCAAATTTTATCAGGAGAGTGAACCTTGTTTTTCACGGAAAGGAACACACACTTTTCTGCTTTTTTCTGAAAGACAGTGAGGGACCTGTCCAAGCACCTGCTCACTGCAGTGGACAGATGCCAATGGGTTTATCAACTAATGTGAACCAGATTTGGGGGTGGAAAAATGCTTAACAGTGATTCTGTGGTGTGAAGACTTCATGCCCCCCAGGAACAGAGGAGGCACTGCCAGATGGGTAATTGATGCCTACCTGAAATATTCCAGACAGGTTTTTCTTCTCACTCCTTGCACTCCTGCAGTGAAATCTCAGCTACTTTTAAGCTGGAAGGTGTGAGTGCCCTCTTAGCTAAACCCCCTGCAATTCATTATGCTCAGCAAATGTAAAGCCACTGAGGAATAATTTCTTATGCAAGAGTCTGGCAAGATTTAAACACAGCTGCCAGTTTTAGAGCATAATTATTTTTTTCTCCAAATGAAGTTTATTACAAACACTCCTAGAGAAGCAGAGCCCTGTGACACCCCAGTATTTTGCACTTTTTCATTATTTCAAAAATCCTTTAATTTCTTTCTAAATGACTGCTAGATGTTTCAGCATGCCCCTGAGATCACAGTCAGGTACTGGTGCTTCTGAACATTGCAAGCACTCAGAAAGCTCTGCTTTGTTTTTCCCATAGCTGACTATTTTCACTCCTTTCTGCTGGCAGATTTGCAGATGAGGGCATTTTTGCAAAGATGATTCTAAATTCCCACCCTGTCAAGTATAAGAGGACTCATTTCACTCCAAATGAACCCCTTTTTCATGGTGGCTGTAGCACCATGCTCAGATCCACCCTGCTCAGCTGTCCACAGGCTGCAGCAGATGGAGAGTAACAGAAGGCTCTGCTTCCACAGAAGGCTGTTGTCTGGGCAAGTGTCTGTCTGCTGAAAGCACAGGTAAGCTGTGCCATGCTGTGCTCACCAGCTTGTCCTGTTCACAGTCTCTCATCTTTCTGCTCTTACTTACGCACTGGATTTCTGTAACTTTTTTCTCCTAGCCATCCATCTAGAAAAAGACAAAAAAAAACTGTTTTAACTTTACCTGCTGAGGTTAAGAATATCTGCATAACCCATCACAAAATCCTCTTTGAAAGGCCCAGGCTACAGGATAACATATTGCAACTGTGAAAGCCAAAGCTGAAGTTTGCTGATTTGCACCAGCAGAGTTTGGCCCTGAGACTAAATAGTGTATGAGCTCTCTGTTTGCTAAGCCTCACAAAACACTTTCCCTAAAGCATCTTCGAGTGACTACTGCAAGTTCCAGCTTTCAACACTTTGATCAGATCATCGGTATTAATTGCTCGCCTTCCAAACTCCATTTTCATCAAGCTGACTTTCAACATGAGGGGAAGGAGGCAGTTTTTTGCAGGACTTACCCATCCAGCTGCCAAGGATGGTGGAGAAGATCTTCCTCTTGCTGCTTTCATCCATCTCGGTGAAGGAGAGGTAGTTGAAATGGCGAGTGAGGCGCGGAGTGACAGGATTCCTTCCCCCTCCAGGAGGTCCCATGGCACAGACAAAATTAATATCTACCAGCTTCTTAAAAGTACCTTTGAGAGTGCAAAATCAGGAATGAGCGCTGAGCTGTAGCTAAAAACCCTCGCCACAGATCTCCAGGGCAGGTACACGTATCTAAGAGGCCAAGTTTGCCCAGAGCTCTGGGCACAGGACGTGGGTCATACCGATCTGTTTGCGGTCGTACCAGCCGTGGTGGTCCATGAACTGCCGCAGCAGCTCGATGGGTGGCTGAGCCCCATACTGCTCCAGCATGGGCATGTTCAAGTCATCAATAAAAAATATGAAGTACCGACCGACTGGAGGCCCGAACACTCCCTTCCGCCTGCAAGGACAGAGCCCGTGTCAGGACACAGGACAGCTCCTATTGCAAAGGTACTTCTAACCTGATTCAAATGCATGGTTTTTTTCTCTGGATGCTTCCTGAGTCAACAGTTTCAGCTATTTTTTACACTTGATACAGTCCTTTGTAAGGGCCTTTGCATGGAAAAGATCTGGAGCAATGTTCGAGGCGCTGGCTTCTCTCCAAGTGAAATTTTGTCTGCTTATGCACAATGCCACGGAGTAAATGGGTGCAAATAAAAGCAAAGTTTGAGCCCATGAATCTGTTGGAAACTTCAAACCAGTGGCTGACCAGGGAGGTGAAATGGAAGGTGTTTACTGTGGGGAGTGGGATTGCAGGTGGGCAGCCACACTTTCTCCTTTCATCACTTTCTGTAAAGATCCCACACCAGGGTTTGCAAACACCTGTGCTGTGAAATGTAGTATTTCTGGAATAACTAGAATTGGAGCAACTTTTCCCGACCCTCACTAATCCTTCACACTTTCTTGCCATTATAACAAGCTATTATTGGCTCTCACAATCCCAGCTCAGATGTGCTGTGTATCCTACATGTTACCCACAGCAGTGAATCCACATGCTCAGGCCCCTTTCAGGTTTTGGGACAAAACTAAGTAGCCAAATTGATAGAAACACTGAGCTCAGGGATACTGCCTTTACACACACAGAAAGGAATCTTGCCTCTTATCCAGTTTGCTGTCGATGAGATCCTGGGTTTGGTTAGAAGAGGTGCGTGCTGAAAACATCAGGAAGTGGGTGATGTATTTGTTAGGCAAGTTCTTCAAAAGCTTGTCTGCAATTGTGAGAGTCTTCCCTGTGCCAGTGGGACCAATGCAAAGAACCTAGAAGCACAATCAGCAATGCAGCATAGTCATAGGCAAGCTGCCTGCATTTCTTAGCACTCTGACACTGGCTGGGGGAAATACAGGTTACTGCTCTTTTAGGTATTTGAAGGTTGGGAGAGGAATCTTGGGTTTGCTTCTTCAACAAGGTCAGCTGCCCAACACCAAAATCTCTTGGTGTGGATGGAATCCAACCAGAGAAGTACGAAATGGAACTGTAGGAAACAGGTAAAGAGGGATGGTGATGGGCTATCTAGCAATTGCTGCATTTTGATTGAACAACTGAGTGTTGATACCCCTTTGGGGTGCTGGCATAGTCCAGTATAGCATAGGCCATAGCCTGGGGACTGAATGGGTCACTCTTAGTGCTTCAGCACAGATTTGGAGTGGAGAAATACAAATCCATGGAAGTGGGAAATAATCTCAAAGTATTAGGTAGCTGTTAAGTTCTGACTGTGCAGAGAGAGGAAGGGGTTGAATCAAAAATTCAAAGACAAGGCTGGGCACATACTGGCTTATAGTTGGTGAGCAACAGCTCCAGCAGATAGGCCATTCGGACTGTGTTCATCGTGGGCACAATAATGTCACAGAAGTTGGTGTCTGGAACCATGGTGAACTTTTCTGTAGCCTCCAGCCACACCTCCCACTGCACCTGAAAGATTGGAGTCTGCTTAGAGGAGGTGTCTATCCCTTCTAAGAAAAGGAAAACTATTTCTGCTATTTTCCCTGTCACTGCTCCCTGTGTAATAGCTCGGATTCTGATGAGAAATTCAGGTTTCCAGCCCCTCTATTGAGTCTTGCCACCCTTACACCTTTCTGTATGGAAATGCTGGGAGTGTTTGACTCGCTACTTTTGGGAAGGACAGAGCCTGAGACTAGAGGTCATTGCCCCAGCAGCAACACACCTCTCCTCCCTTCTGAGAACTGGGATCAAAACAGGATGGAGCACTTGTGATATCTGCAACAAGAGGAATTCTGCCCATGGCAGAGGGCCAAAGGGGGCTTATCTGGCCTCCTGTCTTCCTGTTCTGTGCCATCCCCCATGTTGCACTCAGAGGCACAGGAGATTTTCTACTTGTACAAGATATGGATCTCCTGTGCTAGACTGAAGCTGCAGATGAGCCTCCCAGAGTCCACTACACAAATGAGATAGAGCTTCTGCCAGGGCGGGGCTGGAGAATACAGGAGAAAATCTACATTCCTGACCACCCCATGTGACCACACTGGGACCTTCTGCTAAGCACCTGACACTCATGTAGGGTTCTTTGTTTCATTTCAGGAAGGGGAAGCATTTTCCCTCCTTTTTAAGTTCCTTTTAGCCCAGAGTCTGGTGACTGTCAGCCCAGATGACCCTGACATGCCCTACACTGCTGTCTCTTGTGAAAAAGATGGAATACTTATCTGCTTGCTGCTACTCCAGACTCTGCTGCACACAGCTCTTCTGCTGTTGTTCACTGCTTTCTAACACAGACAGATCTATCCATGTGAGCTTGTCGCTGTCCTCCAGCAGCCACACCTGTGCCACCTCTCACATTTCTGAGCACTGACAGACACACTCAGGTCTCAACTGACCAGCTTTTGGTTCAGCTTTGAAAGATGTGATTCATAACTCTGAAGGCAAGAAACTGCCTTCTTGATTCAATGAAAAGCTCAATTTTGATTTACCATTCCTGTTTGCTTCCTATAGACCTTTCTCCTTTGCCCTTGATGAGAAAATCCTACAAATCCTGTAGGACTGTGTTGCTTCCTGGTCCCTCCTCCTAAATTACCCAGCTTGGAATTAAAAATTAAACATTTTACCTCTCTACGGACTTCCTCATCTTCTTCTTCAGTACTGCTAAGCCCAGCATCATCTAGTTTATAGTCATAGACCAGTCCTTCTTCTGGGAAGACTAATCGGATCTGTGAGAATAAAGCTGTGGTGAACCTGTCTGCCACTCAGCTCAATTCACAGGAGGGTATGCACTACTTCAAGGAAGACTTTACTCATGGGATGCTACCCAGGCTGGGGGCTCAGGTCTCTCCCAGAACTTCCAGCTCCAGGGGTCCCTCTGAGAGAGTGGCATACCAGTGCCAACAGGAAGTCCATCCAAAGCCTCCAGGCATTCAGCTCTGATCCCCATTCCTCACTACTAATTCCTCTATAATGAGAGAAGATCTGCTTTTCCTTTACTCACCCTTTCCTTTTCCATCTTCTTCCTGAGCCATGAGCTAAAGGCCTCACGACCTAGGGAATCTCCAGTAGCGCCCACGCTCCAGACCAAGGCAAATATAAACCAAGGTTCAATCAGCTCTCCCATACGAGCAATCTTCTCCCGGGGAATTGTCTTAAGTCCCTTAGAACCAGAGACAAGCAGCAGAGAAATTCTCATCTATAATTATGGCACACAAACCCCACACTCGTCTTAATTTGTTCATAATTCTATTCAGCTTCTATGTAGTTTTTTCCTAGCCATTTTTTCAGAGGCCTTGTTAATATATTATGTGGATAAGAATTTGTTGTTTCATTGGTGTACTTGAGAGACTCCCTTTGCTGAACTAACGTTACTCAACAGAGTGGGAGATGGGAGAAGAATTTAGTCTTAGGTTTTTAATTTGAAAATTGTCCAGCCTTCTTCAACACTAATTCTCAAAGAACCTGCAATCTGAAGTGCATCACTGCTCAGCTCTGATCTCTGCTTTCCACTCATTCTCCAATTCCCTCTGCTATAAATAAAAGTGAACCTCTGCCCTCCAGCCTGACAGGCATGGAGCTTATCTTGTGTTCCTTCAGCGGGCAGAGCATAATCCTTCCAGGTTTACCTGTGCTTTGCTGGATGTTGTATTACCTTCTGCCACGTAGATGAGCTAAGGCATGACCTTTCTGCACCAACATCTTGCTCTCTGGTGACTAACCCTTTCCATGACTTAGCATCCCTAAGAGTTACAGACACAAGTAACAGGGATAGAGGAAGCAAAATCTACCTTAATGGGAATGAAAGGCTGATACAAACATTCCAAGATCACGAGGAGGCTCATTGTGAGGTTACCGTCTGTAGAAGCAATTATCTCCTTCACAGAGCTTCGTAAAAAGTCGATGGACTCCTGGAAAGATAGGCAGGGACAGCTCAATGTCACTATTCAGCACAGCTGTCTTTGGTTTGACCTTCTTGTTCACCTCCATCATGTTACATTTAGCAGGGAGACCATGACTGAGAATGCTGCCATGTCCAACTGCATCCCAAGTACCACCATTTTTACTGGAGAAAAGCAAGACGAGCCCCTCGGTTCAGTCTTAGCACCAAGAAACCTCTGGGCCTCCTTTTTGGTTCTGTGCAATGGTTATGTGCATCTTGTGCCATCACTGCTGTTAAATGGTTTGCTCCCTTCAGAGCTTTCCTTTCTACCTTCAGGTTCTTCATTAAAATAATGGCTAATCAGCAGAGTAGAAATAACAAGTCTTGTTTGTACAACCTTTTCCCTGGAGGTACTCCACTCTAAGCTATGGAACTGCACTAGGGATGGTTTTGTCCAGAAGATTATTTAAAAATGAAATAAAACTAACTATAATGACCAATAAGACTTAATCACATCTACAGAGATCAGTGAGTAACCTCTATTAAAGACACAAAATTCACAGAGAAGTTTCCATGATAGATATTATGCTGGTAGGAAATGTTCCCACAATGGCATTTAAATCCAGGCCTTGACAAGTCTGGGCTGGTTGATATTCAAGATGACATGGAAAGGCTAGAACAGAACAGTAGCTCACCTGGAGGAATCTCTTGAAGAGAGATGCCAGCTGCGGTGCAAAGCGCTGCATGACGTCTGGCATCTTTTTCAGCCAGCATTCAACAAAGGGATCCAGCCCCAAAATGCTGGGTTCCAGGTAAACCATGCCACAGCGGGAGACTGTGGCAGGGGAAGCAACAGCCAAATCCTGGACTTCAAACATCATGGTCATGCTCTGGAAATTATAAAAGAAAAGAAAGGATAAGGAACTGCTCAGTTTTGAAATGTATTTCAGTGCAGGGAGGAAGGAGTACAGACAACAGACAGCAAAAGTGGCAGGGATGAGTTACCTCTGTCATCTTGATGATTTCCCCTGAGCTGAGGCACAGCTTCTTATTGTCATCAAGTACTGTGTTCATGTTCTCAATCCACAAAGCATCCACTGGCCCATCAAACATGTACCACTTCTTGAAGGTGCCAGTGGCCACGGTTCCCCGACGCATGAGCGTGGAAAAAATCCCATCTGTCCTGAAAGGTAGGAGGAAGGCAGGGCTTGGCCCATTCTGGTTTTGCTGAAATAAATGGCTAAGTTTCCACCACAAAAAGAAATTTTATCCTGGTTCATGTATCTCCCTTATCCATGAGCTGCAAAAAGGTACACCTCATTCTTTTTTTTTACTGAGACACATCTCAGCCTGACTGACACCACAAAACAATTTCTTTAGGCATCAGGATCTGGAATTCATGTCATTTAACTATAAGATGTCAAGCTTCCCTTTAACATCTCTGTCCTCAGTAAAGAGTAAAGAGGCCTTGCTAGCATCCAGTTCAGGTCACAGGCAGATTATCTGCTCTATGGAGGTGCCTCTTTTTCTCAAGGTTACAAGGATAAATCCAGGCCAAAGAGCATGACCCTACCCTCTTTATAACTGAAGTTCCCCATCCTCAGCTGCCTGTGAACCTGGGTGGTGCTGGAGCTGGTGACCATGAGAGCAGGCACAAGGAATGCTGGCTGTTGACAGCAAGAATTTAATCTGTACATGGAAACCTTGAGCAGAGTTTCCATTCAGACCCTGGACTCGACTCCTGCTATTAAATAATTATTTGTTATTTTTATAGTACCAGTGAATTCCAGGGTATTGTTACTGAGATCAAGGGAAAACAGTCTGTTTTAAAGCTCAGCTGATTAAAGCAGATGGATTTGTCTGTAAATATATTTAACACAACTGTTGTATTTTTCTTCTTGTCACGTTGACAGGCCCATGTAGAGTCACACCATAAATAAACTGTTGAGCTTAATTGGAGCTCCTATAAAATGTCCTTCAGTAAATATGTACCAGATCCTAAGCTGGGAAGCTCGGGTCACAGCATCAATAATGTTTACTGGCTTGCACTTTTCCTAGAGGTAGTTAGTTTCATGTATGTTTAGTTTCCCTCATTTTACAGAGCAGAGTCTTTAGCTTTGCCCTGAAACAAGTGCTGGCTGATAGGGCCAAAGGGAGATTCACACTGCTTCTCACATTCTAGCTTATGGATAAAGTGAGCTGCAAAGTCAACCTCAGGTCACATATGGAAACAGAAGCAGTAGGACCTGGCTATAAAGAGGGCAAGTGGGCTATTGGTTCTTGTTTCCAAACCATGTAAGCAAGCAGGAGCCCTGGCAACGGGAATGAAATTCCTCTTTATGCCTCAAAGTCATTCCTCATCACTCAAGGATACCAGAGTATTTATACAGAACAATTCAAGTGCGCAGTACAGAGGTCACTTTTCTTCACAAGCAAAGCAAGTGTTTTTAAGCTGCTGTATCTTAGGAGCAAGGGCATAGCTCCAAAGCTATTGAATTATTGTTCTGCAGTTAATGCTGTGAGCTGAGCTGCAGGAACTGTCTGGGCATGTGCTGGCAGACAGGCCAAGTGCACAATGAGGGATGTCAGCTTAAATCGCCGTGACTGGCTATTGTAGCTTGGTGGGGATAAGGACTTGATCGCTTCTGGTTTTATGCCACCACCCCAAATGGTTCTCAGCCTTGAAGAGAAGACGCTCAAGACCAGAAAAGTGTTTTCTGTCTGGAAGAAAGGAAAGAAGGTTTTGTACTTTACCATTCATGCGTTAGCAAGTTGAACTCTCCATAAAGCTGGCCCATTGTGATGGATTTGGGATTCAGTACAAAGTAGCGGACTGCTTCGTAATTCCCACCACTGGCTGCAGGCTGACCTTTCAGTGATGTCATTGCAGCTGCCAGGACTTCATAACTCTGCACATGCAGGACAGCCAGAGAGTTAACTGCCATGGCTCCAGAACTACAAAGACACTTGCTCTCACAGCAACTGCATTCAAATGCAGTGAGAAAAGAGACATAGTGAAGGGTAATATCATAGTACAGAAATGCCTGGCTGAAATAAAAGCATAGAAATTAAGCACTCTATATGCATGGGAGGAGGAAGTTAGATCTTCTCTGCAAGAGGCCTGAAGCACCTAGAGAGGTCAAAGTATGTCTCAGCCTTAGAAGTCCGCAGCAGAAGTCATGAGCTCAAAAGTGAACCAGTAATATACCTCCCCATGGCTATAAATTATTACTAACAGGCAGCATCTTTGTGCCTTGACTTCTGTCTGAGAGAAGCTTTAAATGCCAGTATGGGTCTTCTGTGAAACATAACCCACTGCGTCACTAGGTGATGGTTTGCTGGGGCCAGCACAGTGTCTCATCCATACCTTTGTCTTCCCAGAACCTGTTGGTCCCACCAACATCAGGCCGTGACGAACTACGGTGGTCTCGTACAGTTGGATGCATTTAGTCACAAAACCTGTACAGGAAGATGATGCAGAGTGGGTGTGGGAGCACATCTCTTTCCTAGGGCAGCATGCTGGACTAAAAGCCCAGGTCCAGAGGGAGCTTGTGGAGAGCCTTTCCCCTCACCGTCAATATCCTTCAGATTTGCCTCGATGCAGGAGTTGCGGATGGCTTCTTCCAGGATGCCATAATCAACAGGTGTTTCTTTGATATTTGGAAATAAATCTGAGACAATACCATTGAAGAGCTTGAGGTCATCCTGCAGGAATTTGGGTACGTTGGCATCCCTAATAGCTCGTAGGCAGATCAGCTCCTGCAAGGATTTCAGAACTCAGGACTTCAGAGATATTTCCTCTTGTATAGGCTGCAGAAAAGGCCCCATAAGTCTATGGCAGTGTGAAGTACAAGGACATTTACCTCATCCATATCAGGATTCTCTCTCTTGAGATTGCCAGCTGTTGAGATGACAGTCTTCACAGCTCTCATCCCAAAGTCATAGTGGTCCTGAAAAAGGCACAGAGGAAACAATATAATCAGATAGAGGAGCATCACCTAAAAAATTAAACTTAGGCATGCACTCAGTTAGCAGGTGAGAAAAGAAAAATGAGAGTTATGCCTTCAGAACAATTCCTCCTTCATCCAACTCTATTCTCAGTATCCTTTGAACAACTAATTAGTACTCAGCTGTACAGTATATAAATAAGGAAGATGAGAATAAGTGCACAATGAAAAATCCTAGATGTAAGGAAAAGCAGGCAGGGCTGTTTGGCTCAACTGTCCCGCCACTGTAATCCTAAATAAGATTTAAGGTGAATCCAAGTCCAGCCACAGGAGCAGAAATGAGAATTAGAAAGAAAGAAGGAAGATGAAGAATGGAACCTTTTTGAGATATGCTATCACAAGGCACCAAGAAAACCATCCAGGTACTTCATGCCTAGGCTGAGAAAGTCTCACACTTAAAAAAAAACATTCATGGACATTAAGGCATCTACCTGGGAGCTGAGCTGTTCTGACAATAGTTTGAATGTTGTGGTGATCTTCTTTGCAAGGATTTTGGCTTCATTAAACCCAAAGGAGTAGAGTGAGATCTCAGCAATCATGGAGTAATCTGGGACCATCATAGCCACAGGACGAAAGAGAGCCTGGAACATACAGATCCAACACAATTTCTAAAACACTGTCATTTCTTGCTTTTTTTCCCAGCAAACTGAAAAGGCTGAGTATCCATTCCAGACTGTTTAGAGAACACAACACGAGTGTGCCTGGCAGCTGTCACTGTAGCATCCCTGCAGACTGCAATCTGAATGGTGCCATTTCCTTACCCGTGTGGTTCAAATCTCAGAGTGATCCTGGAGACTCTCCAAAAGCATCACACCCTAACTCTTGTCATGGACACATGGTGGGTCCAGGTAGCATGGAGCACCTTTATTGCCCCTCTTTTTTCTGTCTGTGCAGCCTGCCCTCCTTACCTTCAGGTTATCGGGCAGTTCAGTGCGCCCAGCGTACCCTGGGTTCATTGTGATGAAGACTGCACAGGATGGGACCAGTGGGATCTCTGTGCCTTCAAAGATGAAGGTTTCCACCTGGAAAATTAAAAATATTATCATCCTTGAAGAACAGAGCCTGACCTGCAAACGAAATAATGTAGCAGAATCTTCCAAGAGGAGAACAATAGCTTTTAGTTGTTAAATGATAAAGCACAAACACACACAGCTGCCCACAACAGTAGTGACTCAATCTGGTCCCACTGCAGGAACCCAGTATTACCAGCAATATTTTTCCCTGTATAAAAGACTGGGCTTGTGGAAGATTTACTGATAGGTTAATTCTTCTTTTTTTTTTTTTTAAACTCTCAAACAGACTTCTATCCCTTCAGCTGTAAACAAACATATTTCCATTTATTTTGCACTAGAGATCAGACCTGAATTAATTCATGGCAAAGAGGGCAAAGAGAAACCTAAATCCTTTTTAAAGCTGTGTAGGTAGTAATTTCAGATGGGGGATAAAGTAATGCAGAAGAATTTACGGAGAGCAAGTTTCTAATTCCAAGCCAAAGTCAAGGAGATTCAGGTCTTAACCCTTCTGGGCCTCCAGAGAACAAAGCAGAGGCTGGCTGCTAGACTGGCTGACAGCTGAATCTCCATTAAAGCCAACAATTTACAACAATTCACTTTACAATGCAACTCTGTGTGCATGAATATGTGTTTTTCTGCACATACTGGGTTTTGTGAAGCCACTAAAGCTTGGTTAACACATTTAGACAAATTTGGTGCTGAGCAACTCACGTCAGAACACTGACTGCCTTTATCACAGCTCCAATTTTGATCAGCTCAGTGGATCTGTATCAGAGTGTCTCCCACACCAAAGTCTGCTGGCACTACAGCTCAAGCTGAGAGGTACTTCAGCCTGTAGAGTGGGGGCAACTCTGGTGGCATAGACTAAGGTGAAATTAAAAATTCCCTTGAGGATGTTGACTGTAATGGACTGATATGATGTGCCATAGTTAGGACATTGTTCAAACCTCTCCTCAAGGATATCTGTTCCAGTTGCCCCTGAGAAGTGAAGCTTGAAGGTGTGTGCAGAGACAAGGACTTGCCTGAACTAGTTCAAGTAGAGATTTTTTTGCCTGCCTTTGCATTCACATGTTCCTTACATACCCTCTGCTGCTGTGCTTTCTGGATGGTTGTGATCTGCTGGGCCACCACAGACAGCACCTCGATATCGATGCGGTTGAACTCATCAAAGCAAGCCCAGGCACCAGAGCTGGGCAAGGAAGGAAGAATGAAGGGAGTCAGGAACACCACACAGGAGCAAACTTGCAGTCAAAGATCTAGAAGTTATATATCCACATACTGGGTAGGCATAAGAGAGACTAGAAGTGAACACAGAAGGGCCCTGGTGTCCCATGGCAAACAGCAACACAGCTGCTGTGTCCTGGTTCAGTGGACACCCCGACTGCATCCCAGGCCATGTGATGGGTGCCATGGCAGTGTCTGATCCTAGAGCTTGGGACAAATTCTCCATGTTATACAATTGACACCTCTAAAGAGGTGTCATGTTGAACTCTTGGTTTGTACCTGAGCTGTAAGTGTAGCAGATGCAGTTTAGACAACGCTTAAGTCCATTTTTCAGAGTTTGGAAAACCATATATGAAGCTGGAAGCATGCATATGAGGAAGGTGATCTTCCCACAAGGCATGACTTAAGAAAGAAGTTAAATTACTTATAAAGAAAACATCTGAGAAAAGAATATCAGCTTTTGTTGGAGTAACTAATTCAAATTCACCAGTGTGCAACAGACTAATTGGACCAGCTCTGTTTGAAATGTAGAGAAGAGAGAAGCCTCTCTGAGAGCATCCCTCAGGGCTTACAGCAGTCTCTCTTGGCTGCTCAATTTTGAATACTCTCAGCAGATTCTCTTCTTCTTAAGATTAAGCAGCTTGTGGGCTGAATCTCAGCCCAATATGGATGATATTAAAATAAAGGCCAAAGCTGCAAACATTTGCACAGGTGGATTAGTGCATTGTGGATTAGCGCAAAGCATTTTAATTTTCCCTTAAATGAACAAGGATCTCCTTTTATCTCTCTTTTTTTAATTGGATCAACTGTTCCTCCTTTCTGGCTGGAATTTCATAACCTTGCTAATTCTGGAACTCAGTAACCTCCTTGCTAGGGCTTTTCTTGTTCTTTTGGGCTGCTATGAAAAATAGCCACCAATTCCCAGTGTGCAGCATCCCTCAACAATGACACTCAGCATTTCACTGTACCTGGCTAGTCCCTTAAAAAACTTGCCCATTGCCATAAAGTCGAGTTGGTCAGAGCAGTTGAACACTACAGTTTGGATTGCCAATGCTTTGCCCAGGTCTTTTGTTGTTTCTGTTTTGCCTGTTCCTGCTGGTCCTGCAGGTGCTCCTCCAAATTTCAGGTGCAGAGCTCCTGTAAGTGTCAGATAACACCTACAACAAAGAAGAGACCAGATGATGAAAAAAAGCATTTGTACTACTGATTTCAGCAAGGAGACATATGATCTATACAGCTGGAGACAAGGAGGAATCCATCATTCATTATTCTACAAAACTGCTTAGATATGCAGCATTCTGCAAAGGAGTTAGAGCTATGTGGCCTTGATTAGTATTCATGGGGGCCTGCATGGATAAATCCTTCTGCCACTGGCTACAGATTCATTCTGCAGAAAAAAGGACAGTTACAAAAGGGTAAAACCATTATTTCTGCTGCATATTCTAGAGTACTAGCTGCTACCTTCTGGTTTGTAGAAGAGCTATCAGGTGGGCATTTTATATGAGAGCACTACATTAAGAATTAGGAGAGTGAAAGCAATCAGTCTGAGTGCTGATCACTGAGAATGCAGTAGCAACCAATGCCAGGGTGCTCCTGTGCACTTGTCTCAAGTAGTCCTTTACTGTACAAATGGATTCTATTTACATACATTAAGATGTAGGACCTGCATGGCCAGATCCTTGGTTTAATCCTGTTCATCTAGAAGAGAAAAAAAAAAAAAGAAAAGAGAAAAAAGGTGCATTTGTTACCCAGAAAACAATGACTTTACCTGTCAGTAAGGGGTGTGATAACCAGACGGCCAGTGTTCCCCAGATACTCATAGCCATAGATAAACTCAGCATTGACTGCTCTGATGTACAGGTCTCCCTTTGTCCAGTAGTACCTAATGGTGAGTGAACATGATATCAGAAAGATAAACACTGCCTGGCAGACAAAACAGCAGCTCACGAGATTACAGCCTGCAGGTTTAGAGACTCTATTTCAAGGGATTTCCCTCTCGAGAGCAGAAAGGATAAAGGAACACAACAGGGTGGACAGGAGTTCTCACAGGACCTGGGATCAAGCATTCCACCCCTTGGGCAGGAGCACGGCCTTTCACAGTGAAACATCATGGTATGGGTTAGTTCATATTGCCAAAGAGGATGCCATCCAAACTAAATCTGTCTCATACTCCTGTTTCCCTTTGCCATGGACACAGCTGATGGGTAAGGAGAATGGAGACTGGCCAGGGAGGCCAGGCAAGGTTCAAAGCTGTGCTGTCTCACCTGAGCTGGGAGATCCACTCGAAATCGTTCATGCTCGTTACGTTCTCCTCAACCAGCTTTGCTGCAACGTCCTTGGCATGGACCTCGATGACAATGAGAGCTGACAACACTGCTCGCTGCATCTTGGACAGTCTCCCACGCACCAGGGCCACCAAATCTCCCAGCTGGGGAACGAAAGGAAGGTACCCTGAAGCAATGCACTCTGTACCAACACAATGCAATCAAACTCAGGGCACGCTAAGTCTCAGGTCATATGCTGTGCTCAGCAACTTCTGCCTCTTCTCTTGTCAGAAATACAAATGGTTGCTCAAAAAGCAAATACTACTCAGTGCTGGCTCAGAACCATTACCATGTTCAGGTGAAAAGAAAGAGTTAGAGCCACCATGAAGTTCAGAGCTAATAACTCTCAGGTATTAGGTGTGATTAGATGCACAGAGCTGATACGAAGGATGCAGTTTCCTCCACTGTCCATCACTTCAGCTCTTCACCTTTGGCTTCTTGGATGACCCTGGAGAAGTTATCTTTCGCCTTGTTATGGTGTTCAGGTGGTGATCATATTATCAATCCTGTATATTACTTGAAGATTATTATGACAAATACCCTAATAATTAAGAAGACAACCTGTTTTATCACTTGTTTTGAACAGTGCTATGCAAAACCGTGTCTCTGTTTCCCCAACAGTCTTGTCCTGGCTTAGGACAGTATTTATAATATATCTGAGGTCTGATGATTGAAAAGCCTCCATCTGGCAAAATCTCACTCTTACATTCATTTTCATACCTGAGCACTCAGCTGTGGGTAAAGCCTGCTGGACAAATCTCCAGCCTCCAGAGCATCAGACACTTCCTTTGTCCAGAAAATCTGGCAGCCAGCAATGACCACTTGGCCAGGCCATTCCAAGACCCATTTGGTACGTGGAGTCTTAAAATAGAAAAAAATAGGTGTGAGAAAGGGGAAAAAATGTGGTTAAGACAATTACTTATTTGTTTATTTCTATGTCCTCTTGCTCTGAGATACATGATTAACAAACAAGCACTGAATTCTTGTGTAAGAGGCTTTCCTTTTCTTTCCCCTCCACTTGCTGTGAAGAAATAATTTTCAGGCAACGGGTACAGCAGGTACCTTCTCTCCACTATGCCACTTGCAGTAACCATTTACAAGTAGCCATTAGAAGGTGAAGAGCAGGAATCTGTGAGACCCAAAAGAATGTTTCCCCTCCTCTGCCCTATTCTATTTCAACCTTTCAGTCTGAATAAGAAAAAGTAACAGAAATATCCGAGGCCTCTTTATTTTTCAGCCTTTCTCCCTACCTAGATTAGAAATTTCAATTTTACACCAGCACAGCTTTTTTACAGAAACCAGAGCCAAGATGCATCCCCTATGCACTGACTGAAACCCACGGTTCATGTGCCTTGATTACTTTTACCAGCCCCTAGCACACTGCGTGAGACATGAGAGCTGAACCAGAAGATCCTTACATAGAGGAAGTAGTCTGGAGAGATGAAAAGATATGGATTCATACAGGGTTGTTCTATGCTGTAGGAAAGCTGTGAGGGAATGTGCAGGGTTTGTATTCTGCTGGACCATTAGCTTTTTGCCCAGCTGCCCATTCTGTACTTACAGGCACACAACTATAATAAAGGCTGTGTTTTGAAAGTGGAATAGAACAGAAAATTCTTGTAGCATACATCCCAAGTTTATCAGCCCCACCTCTGGTGACCTCTATGGCAAGCCTGGAACCAGCACACCAGAGAGCTGCCAGTCTGTGATAAAACTCTTACCTCTGGATAAACACCAATTGATTTTTCTATGTTGTCCCGAACACTGGCCTTCATGGATTTCTCCACTTCCACCAGCCAGTCCTCCACATTCTCAGTGGGAGTGATGGCAGTAGACAGCTGCACCTCTTCTCCTTCACCAGAGTACATGTGTGTGATCTGTAGGTCTTCCTGGAATTTCAGCTAATGGAAGAAGCACAACAGGAGATGTGAGTGGAGGATTTCTTTTCTATCCCTGCCTTCCTGCCCCTGGGGGACAGCCAGCCTATACCAGTGTTTGCTCATTATAAACCTGGTGCCAAACTTGGTTGCCGGTGGTGATAATAAAGTGTGCGACAGACGTGCAAAATGACTTCTCCAAATAATGGAAAATGATTGTATGAAAACAAGAGATTCACATTGCTGGTGTGACTTGAGTGAAGCAAATCAAATTATAGGTAGGATGAACATTTCTCATCGCCTGTCTACGATTCAGACCCTTGACTCCTGCTCAATTTTGTAGATTCAAATAATTTCCCTTGATGTCACAGTGTCTGGTTTTAAGAGTAAAAATTTAACAGCTTCTCCCATGCCCCAGCATATCACTGAAAGTCCCCTTATTTATTCCAATGGCTTTGCACCAGGTTTCCAGTTCAATTTCCTTTCTATTTTTCCAAACTAATGACTAGGAGATTGGTTTTACTGTCTGAGCATTGTGGTGGTTTGAGCTGTGACTAGCTATGGAGTCTGAAGTCTATTAGGAATAACAAAGAGGAAAAGTAGCCAGGTTAACTCCAGCTCCTAAGTAGGAATGAAGGCAGAAACTTAATTCAGCTCAGGCTTGTTCAGTCTTTGTCCCTTCTGGAGCTGTCAGCAGGAGTGGGATTCTACCCTAACAAGATGCCTGTGAGTAGAAAGCTAAGTCAGAGCTATTTCTCCTGGCCTTCATGGTGAGATGGACACATATCTCCAGAGGGAGTGTCCTCTCCTCCTAGGATGGATATCTAAGTGACTTTCTCTAAGTCACCCTTTGCAGATGCCTATTTCCACCGCCTCCACCCCACTGTCTGAAGGACAAGTAAGGGTACCCAGTTCATGGGCAGATCCTGGCTTTGAAATGTCTAAAGTGAGGTTGCTGGAACCCCACTTCAGGACAGGCAGCACCTTCCAATGCCTATGTACAGTTACAAGTCCCCAGGAGATACATTTCCATACAGCAGAATGTGAACTCCCACAACACAGCTTTCCAAAGGTGGGCCAAGCCTCTCATGAGCTTGCTTTGCCTACCCGTGCAATGTTCTCAAAGCACTTGTGGAGGTGAGGTTGTACAGCAGTGGGGTCTTTTGTCTGAGACAGTATTTCCAGCAGCTCATCATCTGAAAGGAAGTAGAACCTACAAACACAGAGAGAGGAATGAGGAGAGGCTGTTTGCTGCAGCAGCAAGGGCTAAGTCCTGGCATGATGGGGAACAAGCCTTTTGCTAAAGAACTGTTTCTCACTGCTCACTGATCTCTTTGTGCTTGTGTAGATGAGCAGTCACCATCCAGCCCTCTCCCTTTCTGCAGAGACAGACTTCTCCCTCTGCACAAGTCAGTTATTTCCAAGCAAAGAGGGTTTAAATGAGTATCAAAGAATAGAAGTCGTCCTTCAGGAATAAGAGACAAAGTTACTAGGAGGTTTTAATTTTACCTTACCCTTTCTACATAAAATGTGAGGCAGAGCTATGCAACAATGTTACCAGACTGCCCTTAACTCACCACATTTGTGTGCGCCCGTTTTCTCCCCATGAGATGGCAGCATTGAAAGGCACAGCTCTGCTTATGTTTGCAGGCCATGAACAAATCCTAAGCTTAGGTGGTTTTGCTCTTTCTTGGCAATATGAACTGCAGTGAGCCTCTCCTTTCATATTTGCTGAAACAGGGAGTATGATCTAGCTCAGTGAAGTTTGGGGTTACCTGGGAAAAGCAGCTCTCTTTGTCTCCAGATATTCACTCAGCCCTTTCTGCACAAGTTCAAGGAGTTTGTTACAATTTTGCAGCTTCTCCAGTAGCTCTGGATCAGGGCACAAAGAAATCACCTACAACAGAATGTGTAACAGAGGAAGCATCAGTATTCTGAGCATGTGGGAGATAAGGCAATGGAGATAACTGGGTTGCCCAGTGATGTTACTGATAGGATTTAAATGACTCATTCACAGGAATTCTCAGGGATCTGGAGAGGTGTAAGCTTTGTGGGTAAGGAGGGTAAACAGCCCTTATGGAGACAAGCATTTCTGGGTTCCCCTAAATACCAACATTTGTAATATGGAATACAAGCAGTGAAGGAGTCGTGGGAAGTGGAGACTGGAGAACAGAAGAGAGCAGAGCACTCTTTTTTTTTATTTTTTTTTTTTTAATTTATTTTGTGTCCTGCCACCAGGACACAAAAATTGGCAAAAACAATGGTTCTAAAAAACTTAGAGAATCAGTCTGGAGGAGGAATTGAAGGAGTTACCTTATGGATTACAACCACTGCAGGTTACAAGAGTCATTAAGAGGCAGGGAGTTTGTGTGTTGTGGAGGAGGAACCTGGTGGGGTGGAGACTTTGGTGGAAGGCACTAGAGGGAATGGCTCTGTTCATTCAGGCACTGGAAAAAAAGGCCAAGTTCCAAGAGGAGAAACCCAGCACAGTGCCGTGGGCAAGGCTACACAGTTCTGTACAGCGCTGCTCATGTCCCCACCTTTACGAAAACAGGGACTCAGACACAGTCCTTGTGTGAGCACAGCTCCAAGGTGTTTGAGGTACCTGCACTGGCTGTCATCAAGGCACATACCTCAGGGTTTGCATTAGCATTCTTCATGACACGCCTCCAATCCTTATCCACAATGTTGTAGCGCTGGCTTTCCACTGGGAGCTGTCTTTTGATGTCCTCTGAGCTAAAGATTGGCTCCAAGTAGAGCCAAGAGCGCTGACAGTTCAGCCACTCCTCTAGGACATCCTAGTGGGAAGCAAGAAAAGCATATCAGGACACCATGCTATGAGCCTGTTCAATAAAACCATTCAAACTGTGCACCAGAACATGTTTAAAACAACAAGAAAGGAAAAAAAAAAGAGGTGATGCTGCACTTACACCTTCCATATTTCTAAAATCTACCTACAGGATCAGGAGCTGGCATTTCCTTTCCAAATAATTAACAACTTCCTAGCACTCCCCTTTCCCAAAGTTTTGGAACTTTTCTCCTGCAGCACTGCTATTTTGCTGTCAGAGTCCTGCTGGGTACTCCTGGTTTGATGAGCAAGTGCTGGCACAGTCTGCCAGATCCTGCTTACACAGCAGTCTCCCATGTGCTTTCCTACACTGAGATGTGGATGATTAGCATGGATTTCAGAGGGTCTGTAAGAATCTGTAAGGTCCACTTAGTACAGTATGATTAGAGAGACCAGTAACACTATTCACAGCAATAGGAGAGTTCTGGCCCCACCAAAACATGCTGCAATAGGCAGCAAAAGGGCTGCACTACTTTCCTAGAGTCAGAGGGCTTTCACAGGCCCTATTCTTCCCTAAAGACTGATTCTTTCTTGGTAATTGCCCTTGCCAGTTCCCTTCCAGTTCCAGCAGCAACTGCACAATGTCCACATTCAAGCATGGCAGCACAGCCCAGCTGCCTGCCTTTACCACACGTGTGTGTGTAAAGTCCAGTACCTGTGTCATCTTCAGCTTAGTTTCCCACGAGTTCATCCTTTCCTCAAAAGGTTTCTTGAAGGGTGAGAAAGACATGCTCTGAACCAGGACAATATGATCATCTAGGAGCTGAGAAATGTCATCGGTGCTTTTCAGAATATAGGTATTTGTGTTTTTGTAAAGCACCACAATGAATGAAACAGATTTCCATTCAGCCTCTATCTTGTTGAGTGCCTGGAAAAGAGGGACAAGCAATTTAATTTACAGATACAACCTCTGCAAATGGTTATTCCAGCTTCCACAACTCTCTTAATGCCACTCGCTAGAAAATGACAGATTTTTCACTCTTGGATTCCACTGGAAACTACGGCTGTGTATTTTATGCATGACACAGTCAGCAACAGCACATTTCTTCTGCATTGCCCACAAGTTCAACACCTCAACACCAGTGCTGAAACGGACATCTTGAGGGAAAAAAATGGTAATTTCACCTCCAGGCCTGTTTATGCTGTAGATGCACAGAGGCTGCCAGCAAAGGGCTTATTAATGACTATGATTAATGACAGCTTTGACAAGAGGGGAATTATCCATTGGGAACTTGCCTGAGATTTCAGAGAACAAGAGCTGCCAGAAGGTCAAGACCATCTAAGATCACATCTGAACTGATGAACTGAAGCTGAAAGACCATTTAATCTATGAATCTCCAGAGCTAGAAAGGTTTCCCTGCACATTTACTGGTTTAAAGGATTTGCCATCTCTGTTTCCAGCCACAGCTAATCCCCCTGACATAACATTTGAATGGCAGAGTGCAGACAATCAGTTTATTTTAACTAGTCACTAATCCCACAGTGAGGAGTGAGACCCAAGCAGTAGGTAATAACCATAACCATAAGGCAGTGCTGTTAATGCCACAACTGAAATTCTGCACAAGACAGAATCAGTTCTTCTACTGTGTGAACCCACTTGTGTACCCATTGCTCCCTTCTGTAAGGATAGCAACCTGTGATGCAGAATGTGTCTAACACTCTGGGACAACAGAACATCACCCAAGGCAATGACTGCCTGCTCAACAGAAACCTATTTGAGAAGCAAACAGAGACACAAGAAGTGGTCTCTTCTCACGTTTTCGATGGCGTATTCCTTGCTGGCTGTCTCAGCTACTTTGAGGACACTCTCCATGTGGTCCTGCAGCTTCAGTTCCAAGCAGCGGCCAAATGTCATGCTGGGGTCCAGCTCCACATCGGCATTAACCTGGTTGGACAGCATCTCCCAGTGCCGGCTCCTCATCCCAGGATTGCGCAGCCCTTGGATTAAGGGCACATACTGCTTGAAATCATCCATCTTTTCTCGGAACTGCATGGCAACACCCTGGCAGTCTTTCAGGGAGAAAAACAGAATAGGGAGAAAATCAGCAACAACAGCGTGTGAGGGAGTTGCCTTAAGGAACTTCCAGAAGCTGTCTAAAGCCTGATGTGCAGGTAGTCACATGGTATGGGAAGGTAAGCAGCAGGAGAGAGCACTGGAAAATGCAGGTTGAAGTGAGGAGGATATGAAGGCTCTCTCTACATGGCCACCAAGGATTCAAGCCCGCTGCCAAGAAGCAGATCTGCCTATTACCAAAAGCTATTAAGGCAAGTCCATGCTAAGCAGAAATGTGCCTTAGGTTAGAGCTCACCAGAAGAAGAGAGGCAAACAAATTTAACTTCTTGATATGGAGTGAAGCATGATCATCTGCCAGTAGATATTTTGGAAGTTCCAGTCATCATTTCAAAATATTCACTTCTTAACAAACCTGCATTTTAAATTATCTCACACCACAGCTCAGGCCATCTTCAATAGAAGATGGATACTAAGGAGCTAGAAGCAGGCTGGGATTCCAGCCTGGAAATGGAAAGTGTGCAGGACAGGCCCTGCCAGCCTATGGCCATGCTAAAGACAAATGTACTTCTGCCTCATAGGAAGGACCAAGTGAGGGAAAGGGCTTTTCTCTCTGGGGGCATCCTAGAAAGACTCTGCACTGTTCACATCCTGCCTTTTTTTTTTTTTTTGGCTTATGCTACTGTGAGTAAAACAATGGGTAGGTAAAGAACATGGGACCTGCTTCCTTTCCAAAATCTGGCTACAGCATGTGCCTCCCTTTACTGCACCCTGCATGGCTGCACACAGCAAAGATGTGACCACCTCACGCTCCCTGCTGGGGATATGCAAAGGAAAACACAAATATATTCCAGGTACCAGGGAATATTGCAATGAACCTAAGCAGGTATTCTTAGTATTTCTGTTTATCATAATGATTCATAGTTACTCATGCATCCACTCATCACCTCCTCCATTGGGGCTGATTCATGGCATTGTTTAAGAGCAAGTTCAAGTTAAAAAGGATGAATCAAAAATCACCCACAGCAAAATATATTTCAATCTAAGCCATCTGGCAGGAGATTTTAGAATTAGCTCTAAGGAATGACCAACACATCTCTGAGAATCAGAGAATGGCAAGTTAAGCTGAAGTCTCAATTTCAGCTTTATTAGGAGAAATGGTCAAAAGACCTTCATATGAATTGCAAGGGCTGAGTGCAACCATCTAAACTTCATACACATTCAGGCAAGAAGGAAAATTGTTATTATATTGCAGAAATAATTTCCAGATTTTGCAATTTCATTTTATTCATAACAAAATCAAGACCTCTTCTGGCTTTCCATTAAATGCATTGGCCAATAAAGAAAATAAGATTGGCCACGAAAACAGCACCTGCAAGACCCAGATTCAAATTCCCTCGCTGCCTGACTTGCACGAGGACTTAAACCCACATGTCTAGCCAGTGGGCTATATAGTAATGCTCTGTGACTGGCCTGGATTTTTGCACTCTCTCTCTCTATATATATATATTTGAGTAAATACTAACTGCAACATCAGAGGGTGGCTGGTACTTCAAGCACCTAACTAGTATCTAGATGTGAATCATCATAGTTTCAGGAAAAAAAGCGGAAAATAACTTTGCTAGCATTTTTCCAGCTGTCTCTAATACACATGTGACATCCTGACAATCCCTGTTTAGAGCACTCTGTGACATGTCTCACATCAGAATGCTGATATGCACCAACTTCCTTTCCCCACACTGTGCATCTACCTGGTGAATCCTTGAACTGCTTCACACATCTCTGCATGGTCTTAACAGAGTCATTGACATTCTTTTCTAGCTCCTCTGACTCAATTTTAAGGAGAGAATCATTCATCCAGCTCTCATTCCACTTTATCCAGTCTGACACTGTAGTCCAGAGATCATAGTATGGCTGGAAGTCCTTAAGCATCTTGTTCAGCCCACTGTACTTTAGAAAGAAATTAAAAACAAAGTAAGCAACAAGTGTATTCACCTCCAAACAACAGCTTACATGTCAAAAGGTCAAAAAACCCCACTTCTTTTTTGAATCTGAAGCCAACAATGAGAAAACATGTATTCCAAGAGGATACATCAGACTACCTTCTCCTGGGCCAACAATATGTATTCCAAGGGAGAGCAATCAGCAGAGCCGGGCTTGACACATTCAGGCCAACAAACATCCAGTGGAGCTGTGTCTGCACCATGTGTGTGGCATGGAAAGCACTCTTTCCACTTGCCTCTACAAAGCTCTCCTGAAGAATGAGGAGATTTTGATGGACAAGCCACACAACATCAGTGGAAGCACACACCACACATCATATCCAAACTTGGCTCCTTCATAGGGAAGGAGAAGTAACCACAGACTGAAGGGTAGGAAAGGATCATCATGTGAACTCCACTTCTGGTCTGCAGCCAGACTTGGCTGGATGTGGATGACAATGACTCATTGGCAGCTGAGCAGCAACAAGCAAAATGAGTGTTTGCAACTATATAAACTGTTGCCTTAGAACACCACGCTCCAAGCCCAGCCAGCTGCCAGCACCCACTATGCATTCACCCTACAGACCTGCAGCAACAGCCTTAGAGAAATGGATGCATCCTAACTGCTGCTTCACGACCTTCCCCAGCCAATTTCTCCTCATGAACATCCCTCAGATCTCACTGTGGGCATCCAAAGTCTCTCACAGAAGTGGAAATCTCAGACCCTGAGCAGCCTTCCCCATTTGCCTGGATCAGCTCTTCTGCAGCCCAGTGGAGTGATGAAGCAGTGTAGCCAACCTACAGGACTGAGGAGCAGTTCCCCAGATAAACCAAAACAGCATGAAGGATTCCTTCCTGAGGAACCATGTCTCATTATTTGCTCTACCTACCACCTAGAAATTCCAACTGAGTCCTGTGGGTACAGGAGCTGACACTTACATCGGTAACTCTGATGCCAAACAGTCTTTCCCTGTTGTTGTAGAGAACTGCCATTTCCTGAAGCTCCTTCAGCTGCTTCCGGACCTCCCTTGCATCTTCAGCCAGCTCATGGGCTTGGTTAACGTCTGACTGGACAGAAAATCCACCTACAGTCAGCTGGAAGAGAAAAGGCAGGCACAAGCTGGGACTCTGAAGCTGAGTGCTGCTTCTAGAGATAACAGCTTCCTGGTGTGCTCTTTGTTACATTCAAAGGCAGGATTTTTATGCTCATGATTTTACCTCCCCCAAACCAATTTCACTTCTGTTTAGACCACGATGAAAGTGGTGAGGAGAAGCAATAACCACTGGTCAGGTGGAGGAAGCTGCAAATGTGATGACCAGCTGCTTGACTTTGTGACAATAGTTAATCCCCAAGGAATAGGAACAGTAAGTCTGTGCCCAAATTTGATGCTGATAATTTATACTGATATTTGCTACAGAACCAGTAAAGTACAAATGATGGATCTACTAGTCATTCAGTTTGTTTCCAAGAATTGTTTAACAACACATATCTAGAGCTTCTCTAATAAATTTCATGTTTTGTTTTGGTGGCTTGGGTTTGTTTGTTTGGTTTGGATTTTGCTTTGGTATTTTGTGTGGGTTTGTTTTTTATTTGTTTGGGTTTTTTGATCCAGTGTTGGGGTATTATCATTTTGGGAACCTGTTTCCAAGCAAATCTAGGTCAGTTATTCCACCTTTCTAAAATGGCTTTTCCCCCCTGAATTTAAGAGTTTCTGAAGAAAAAATAAAATTCAGACTGTTTTAGCAGAAATCAGAGGTATCTCAGCTCCAAAACTCTGCAATTATTTCAGGTTCTTTTCCCACAAGATGAGTTCCATGGCTGAATGCTGTATTTTCCCCCTTGATGGCAGCGCATCACAGGAGATGCTCTGCAGGGAACTGAGTACACAAGAAAGAAAAAGGAGGTGCCCAGGTTGCTCAAGCACCAAGAATTGGAACTGTATAAACACCTTCTCAATGAAAAATGAGTATTTCTGCAGAGTCTTGTCTTTTACACAAAAAGGAAACTCTTAATCAAAAGACAAAAAACCAAGGGAGGGTGTGTTAATATTTGGTCTAACAACACATTCACCTCAAAACTCATCTGAAAGTTTCCCTCCTGGCTGACCACAAGAGCTTCAAGACCCCCTTCTATGGACAGTTCATTGTCAGGGGCTTAATACCTGCATTTCCTCCAGTTTCTCTTGAAACGCCTTCTGATCTGCAATCTGTGTTTTGCGAAATCTTTCTTCATCGTCTATGTGCTGGAGCCGAATGGTCTCTGAGTCCATGGACATTTTCACTGGCCAGTAAGTGGCAGTCCACCTGCACTCACATGATACAAAGAGACAAGCTTTTTGAGCATATGTTTGAAATGCTGAAAATAACAGAATGAGAAAGCCAAATCCCACCAAACAAGGAGGCTTTACAACAACAGAAACACATGTGGTTTCAACAAAACATTTTTTTCCAGCTTGTCTTGTTGATATGCAGTCCTTGTGACTAGGCTATTCAGCTGGAGAGAGCTGGGGAGAAGTGGAGGGCCTTTTTAAAAGGAACAAATCCACTACGCTGCTGAAAAGCTAGGAGACAGCAAAATAACAGTTGGCATCCAGAGGGAATGTCTGTCTTTGAATGTATTTGCAAGGAACTGAAAAAAATGGGGTCAGAGTCTCAGCTTATGGCTTTTCAGGGCTACTGAAAAAGCCAGTCTCCTGTTAAGCAGGGCAGTGAGGGGCCAGCGTAACCCAGATACAGGGAAGCCCTGGATTCTGCACAGGGCCCTGGGGAGAGCATTGTAGATCCAGGAAAGGCTGCACAAATTGGCTGCTCATGCCAAGGCAGGTTTCTTGGTTCTTGCTCAGCTGTAGCCCACCCATTTCTGCCTCCATTTGGACCCTCAGCCTCTGTGCAATGCCAGCTACGAGGTTTGCACTCTACACTCACTGGAGGTCACACCTCTCCCAGCACCTGGGGATGCAGCCATCTCCTACCAGTCCTGCCTGTGGCAGGTCTGGGCAGTGGGAATACAGCCATGCCTGTTCCAAGCTGGCCTGGGGCTGAGCTGCTTTCCTGCAGCTTCTGTGGGGTTTTTGCACCTTGCACCCCATGTTTCTAGTTTCAGGAGCACTCTGCAGAGACTCACTCAGGTTGCAGACATACTGGACCAAGTACATGTCACAAGAGAAGTGCTTCCTGGGCTGAGCAAGCTCTAGAAGCCTTGTAGCTGTGTTTGTGAGCTGACTCTGCTATTGGGGCCAAGTCAGGCCACAACTGGAATAATATAACTAAGAGAAGATGCTCAGAGAACTGCAGCAGTAATAAGGGTTCAAATTTCTTCCTAGTCTTAAGAAAACCCTGGAAGTGTTCCTATCTTGGAAGTGTTCATTTAGTTTCAGGCACAGACTAAACTGTGCACTTTGAGACCTTGCAAGTATCTCAAAAAAACCCCCCCAAAACCAAAAAACCCCACCCAGAGAAAAGGGCTTTACTATGTTAAACAGGTTAATAGCTACCAGTTTGCCTTGCCCCAGGCTAGAAGGCAGCATGAACTCACACTTCTTGTCTACAAACTTCATTTCAAGAATTCAGTGCCCATATAGTCTGAGAGACACTTAAAAGTTCTGCAGGAGCCCTTGATAGACACATGGCCCCTGAAGCACTGAGAATGGTAATTGCTGAAGAGTCCCACTTTGACAGTGGGAGAAATGCCTTGTGCTCACTTGTCAGTAAAATCTTCTTCAGTAAGACTGTAAAGGAAGTCGTCCATGACCTTGTAATCTTCCATGACTTCCTCAATCAGTTGCTGCACAGAATGAGAGAAAGAGGAAAAAAAGTAGACACCTTTAGACCATGCTGATTCCAAGTCTCTGGTGTACACCTCATTTTCATGAGGTGCCTTTGAAGAGCGTTAGTCACACAAGCTTAAAGTGATGTGGGCTGCTTCTGTGCCGTGTGAACAGTGGGTATGGATTTACAACCCCTTGTTCTGTGAATGATCATGCCATCATCACCCTCTGTTCTATGGCAATGAAAAGAAGTGTGACCTAGTGGATAAAGCGCTGGACAGAAATTGAGTGTTTTCGGTTATCCTCCAGGTTCCCTCATTGGCATGGACAAGTCAGCTTACAGCCTGATGCCTTTGTTCCCCATTTGTTCAGCTGGGAAAAGACTTACACTTCAAATAACTTTGAAATAATTCAGTGCTAAAATGTTCTATTAGAAAAAATATATCAACAGCAATTTGAGCACTGGGTAACAGAAAGATTTTCTTGAAAACAGGATTCATTTTTAGAAGATAGCTATTCAGTACACAAATGCAGAATGGATCATGAAGGCAGCAAAATGCATACATAAGTATTTTAGGCACGATTTTTAACTGCTATTTTGTTTTGCAAAGAGATTTAAATTTATGATATGTATATTTAAAAATACAAATGTTAGGAGTTATGAACATACAAAGCCAGGAATCTTGTGGCATTGCACGCGAAGACATGCAAGTAAAAAACCTGGAGTTCAGCTTCTGAGACACCACACATTCCACTGACAAATTTCCTCCTCACTTCCCCTGATGTCCCTGTCCAAAGGAGAGCCTGCCCTACCTCCTGCACTGCCAGCTGCTCGGGCACTCCCTTCAGCCAGTCCCGCAGCTCAACCAGCTCCTCGATGTTCTCTGGTTTCTCGTGCATTTTGGTGCTGATGGCTTCATATGCCTCACAGATCTGCAGCAGCACACAGCAAAGACCATCAAAAAGTCACCAATTGCTAATAGACAAACTGGAAAACCTGCCCCAGTCTACCCACATCCCTTTCTGAACGTGGTCTAAGTGATGAGTACACAGTCCTGTTCTGCTTTTGCCTTTTCCCATCCATCTCATTGGAGCTCAAACAGAATGNACAAACAGGAAGAGGAACTGCAGGTATGTAGTGGAAAAGGTGATAATAACAGATTTAGACAACCAGCTGGCAGAGGCAATTGCCTATATTCCAGTTATCCTCAGAGGAAGCAGAAGGACTTTTCAGTTGTCTACTAGACAGGTCTTTTCAATCCACCAACATACTTTTGTAAGATGGCAAGGTCTTGAAGAATTTAATCTCAAGAGCTACAGCTTTCAGGCATGTAATTTATTAAGTATATTTAATTCTTAATTTGGTTGAGTCCCTGATAATTTTCATTTTAAATAATCAGCCCAGTGTGATCTTTAAAATACCCCCATTAATGTGGCCTTCTGGCCATTTCACAAAAACACAGCAACTTCAAAAGCAGAAGGACAAGACAAGACAGAGACAGATAATCCCTTGAACCAGTTAACTTACTTTCTTCACCTGTGAGTGGAGGGTTTTAGCCAGCATGTCCAACAAGGCAGTGGCAAGTGCTTTGTATTTATCAGACAGACAAAGCCTAATATATTCTATCTTGACTTGATAGGGCCCAATGACAATAGAGCTAGGTAGAAGGTGGTCCAGGGTCTCCTTCTCAGACAAGTATGTCTCCACTATCTTTGTCACCTCCTGGGTAGGTGGAAATTGCTCTTCATAGCCTCTGTAAATTAAAACACCAACAAAAAAATGGCCTTAATAGACCTTAAGAATATTTGAGCATCCAGGGTGTTTGTGTCCACACAAAGGAACAAGACATTAAATTAATAAGACATACATTTAAACAATAGGTGCAGAGTGGAATAAGAGCACAAAATATTTTAGCTGCAGAAAAGGAGGAGAAAAAAGAGATGAAAGAGGAAATATGGCAAGAAGAGAGGGAGAGACAAAATAAAAGCACTAGTGTAAACAGGGCAAGACCAGGAGGCACTTCAGGGGAGGGTAGGCACTTGAGTGTATTCTGGGGAGAGACAGGAATTTGTCAGATGGGATTTGTAAATTAAGCTGGAATAAGAAAAAAGAAGAGAGCTTCGTTCCCATTGTTTGAAGAAAACATAAGACCGAAACAGAAGTCAATTAAAGTAACAGAAGCTAAAGGACAGAATAGGTGCAAAGAGTTTTGGCAATGAAAACAATGAGGTTGAAACAAAAAAACATTAGCTTCTACAGAATGCTATCAGCCTGAGCAGACACTATATGAAGGAGGTCAGAGTCAAGTATGCTAACTGGATTCTCAAACAGGATGATTCATTTTTAGGGCCATTAATATCTCCAATTACACTGACGAGCATGACAGGAATGTGACTGCTGTCAGAGACAGGAAGAAATTCCCAGTGCCACCACCAATGTCCTCTAAAAGCATGGACTGTCGCCCGTGACTGAAGGCAGCCTCTGGCAGGGGCCTGATCTCACATCTGAGGCACGTGCTCCCACAACAGCCCCACACTCTCACATCAGCACATCCACACAACAGCTTCCACAAAGGCTTGTCATTGGGGTCACAGAGGTTTTGTCAGAAGCCACTTACTTTAGGAAGTACTTGATATCATTGTTGTTTATCTCTAAGAACTTCTCGTATCCCTTGCCGTAGGCTTGGAGAGGGATCCAAGTCTTCTGAATGGCAGAGCGCAGAGCCTCACGCAGCTCTTCTACTTCTGGCTCTTGCAAACCCACTGAGTCCAGCATGGGGGTGCCTGTGATATCCATGTTCTCCAACACATACTGGAAGAGGAAGAAGAGAGGCCTTTCAGGACAAACAGAGCTCACTCTGCCTCCTCAGGAGAGGGGCAAGGCAATCCCTGGTGGCACCTTTGGGAACTCTTGCAGTCCACCCTTCTACATTGTGTCAGGAATTGCTTGATCGGTTTATGTGCCCTCCTCCCCAAAGAATGAGGATGTAGGGAGACAGGGCTTTCACAGTAGCAGACAGAAGGATGCATATGCAGAAAAGACTTGCATCAAACAGAACTGGAAACATTGCTATTTCCTTTATGAGTCTGCTTTTACCAGCCACCATGCACACAGGGCAACCAGAGTGTCCATGTGTCCACAGAACCTGCAGCACCAAAGCAGAAACAACCACCAGACAAAAGCGCTACAAGGCTGGGGAGATTGAAGAAATCCTATGAGAATAGAACTGCATTAGCACAGCGCTGTGCCCAGATGAATTTAACTGAATTCCCAAGTACCCACTTGTGCACCTCTCTCCCTCAGTACAAGCTCAGGGGTGTCTGTGCTGAGCTGCAATGCACTGACACGTGCACAGGTGTATCACTGTCGATGCACCAGTGCTCACCTGCTCCAGCCGTGGGATAGTGTGAGTCGCCAGGATTCCATTGTCAAACAGAGAAACGACAGATGTCTCAAAGTTCTCCACAGAGGGGCTGAAGAAGACACCCCTGATGTCTAGGTCAATGTCTGTTACAAAGAGTGGATTCCTTTCAGGGCTGTGGTGGGCAGAGTTAAGAAAGAACAGGGATGCTTTTTGAGAGGATATTACACAACTGTATTGCTCTGGTACCGATACTAAAATGCCTCCTGGACGGGAAAGGAAAGCAGAGGAGAAGAGGACTGTCTCATGCAGATGAAAATATAAAACACTGTGTTCTCAGTTTAACAGTAAAGACACTGAGAACCCTTTTTTATCAAAGGTGAAGGAACCATCAATCACGACATATCAGGATCCCCAAAAGTCACAACCTTATCTTGAGGATTGGAGCTGTTTTACAGAAAAACTGCAGGTGCTTTTCAAACTAGGAATTCAGTATCCTGCATGTGACCAGCCTGGCTGAGGATTAGCTGAAGTCATTGTCAAGACTTCCACTGATTTAAAGGTAAGAGGCCTCATGTGAGTGGCAGGGCTTTTTTTCCTTTCTTCTGGCTTTCCATTTCTAAATGTTCCTTCTTTAATACCACAAAAAGCAAAAATCCCTAAATCAATATCCAATGGAATAAAATTTTAGGCACTGTGATAACCTAAATTTGGTATTGTTTAGAGATCCCAGGCCAGATTCTAATTCTGAGGTTTCATCTAAGAATGGAATTAAGCAGCCATGCTTCTGGTATTCTTCCTGGCATCCAGAAAAAAAATCTAGCAGTTACAATTTGCTCCCCCAAGAATGCTGGAGGTGGCTGATCTTTAGAACAGTGCATCAAAACAGCAGACCTGGGTTCTGATGGGCTGCTCCATATCACTAACTGCAGCTGGAAAGCTGTACTAACAGAGCAGCCAGCTCTGTGTCCTTCTTCCATACTCCAGTGAACATGTCAGGTGGAGGATTAGGGAAAACTACCCAGCTTAAAGGCCCCACACAGAGCAAAGCTTGCTTGCAGAACAGCAGTTAAAAAGACAACAGCACTGCATTTTCTGCTCTTTCCATCCCTTATTTTTCTTTCTTTCTTACATGTAGGGACTGCTGGTGATGTCATCTCCCCATTCCATGTCCTCTGGGCAATTCAGGACACACTGGCAAACATCCAGCACAAACTGGGTGAAGCTGCTGAGCGACCTCTGGACCAGGTAGCGCAGAGAGTCCTGCAGCATGAATCGGATGCGCTCCATCAGCTTACACAGCTTGGACTTCTGGTAGGCATCCCAGTCACTGGCCTCCAGGTTGAACCATTTGCCTGCATCTTCAAGGCTGCTCTTAATTGCAGTTGTTATGGTACTGAGCCAAGTATCCTTGAGAAACTCCTGAACCTAGGCAAAGAAAAAAGCTGGGTAATCCTCCGAGGGCTGATGGGAAAACAGTACGGCAAGGTGAGCTACTAACTGGGGCTGTTGGACCTTTCTTTGCTGTGAAAGGAAACTGTCCTCTCAAAGCTGTGGTAGCCAAAAGTAGCTCTCAAACCCCCCAAGACACAAGTGGCATCTGAACCTGGTCATATATCTCCTTCACTGACAAAAGACTCACAAAAAGAAAGCCTGATATTAAAAAGTGGGAGTGCTCTATTCTCTGTTTTACTCACAGTGTTTCCTTTTTGTCCTCTTTTCTACAGAGCAGTATCCCTGGAGCTGCCTGTGTCAGGGTCCCTCACAAAAAGTTGTGTAGACAGTATGATGAGCACGTAAAGGACAGAATGTTGTCTTCTCTTGACAAGTGAGAAGAAAGAGCAGAAGACACCAAGGGCAGCAGCAGTTTGCAGTATTTTAATTTATTAAAATACCACCAAGTGTCACTTCTGCTCCACAGGCAGCTTGCTGTTTGTGTGTACTAAAAGAACCTTAGTCACCAAGTGGATGACAACACTGCCTAGCTGAAACAGCATGAGACTGGGAAAGACCAGCACATTCTCTGCCACTGATATAGTGTGCAACCCTGTGCAAGTTGCTCTGTGTGGCTACACCAGGGTGCAATGTGCTGCCCTCAATCAGAGAACATGAAGATCCTCTGGTGGGAATTACCACTGAGCTGCAAATTTTTGTCTTACTCTGTCTATTGGCATTGCAAGCAGAGTAATTTAATTAAGTATATAAAGAACATAGAGTGTAGAAAAGCATTACCCCATGAGTGTTTCAGGAGAAATCAAGAATCTTGTGCCTTGCAGCTGGATAGATGGGTAAATAAAGAAAAAAAAATAAAAGGGGGAAAAAAAACCCCAAACTTTTGAGTGCCAACCAGGACTCCTATCTGTGTATAAACCAGGTGGAGGAAAGAGGGGCTGCAGCCCTATACGGCCACTTGTTTAACACATGACTAAGAGCATGGTCAGCATTGGCTGATCCTAACCAGGGCACTATGACTCTTTCAGCCCACTCTCCCCATATCCAAATAAATTAGACAGGCACATGCAAATTCCTCCCTGCCCCAAACATGATGTCTCCTTTGATAGCTCATCAGTTTCCAGAAAATCAATCTGCAACTGCTGCATCTGTCTAATACACACTGACAGCACTGCTGCCTGCTCCATGTGTTCATCCCTCACACCTCCTCTGCTCACCTGAGTGAAGTGCTGAGTCTGGATCTCTTCAAATTCCTCCAGAGAGACAGCTTTGGTTACGGTTGTGTTAAACAGAGACAGGACAGCTGCCCTGTTGCACTCATCTTGTACCTGTGCAAGGAGACTGATGACTTCTGGCCTGGTCAGGAGTGAGAGAAAATTGAATTCTCTCTGTTGTTTATGAAAAGGATAGTGTGGGACAGAGACGAGCCCTAGCACCAAAAAAAGAAATAATGTCATTGCCTGCAACACCATTTCAGCTTCTGTTTTTAGAGTACAGGTCCCTTTGGGAAGCACTTGTGAAAAGGACTCTGCTCTAATGCACAGCCCTTATCATGCAGCAGCTTCAGCAGAGGGCTGGATGAAAGAGAGTCTCTGCTCTGCAGCAGAGACCTTCTGCAGCCTCCCATTAGGGGCCGAGGTGCTGTCTTGGTGCCTGACCTTCCCAAGGCTTTGGCTCGTGAAGTTTCCATGAGAAAGAACATTGGAACTGAAGAAACTTCCCACTGAGGCTCCAAGGCACAGCTGAGTCATCTCATGTGAGAGGCCACATGTGAAGCACCTCAAGGCCTTCCTGCCTTTGGAAGATTGAAGTGCACAAAATATGCTCCCCTCCCCGCCCCCCCCCCATCTTTTACTGGGGCCATTTTCCTCCTGTTTGGGACTCTAAAGGAGCCTGAGCCCTCTTCCACACCTGAGGCATTTCCCAGCTGCACACAGCAAAGGCAAGGCAGTCAGCCCCAGCACAGTGGTAAGCTAATCACACAAATGCCAAACATTTGGTGGCATTAAGGGTACACTTGCAGAGTTACTGCAGCTTAGCTGATGAGTTCTAATACATTATACTGAGGTAACATGAACATGCAAATATACCCTAAAATACAGGAGACATACTCAAAAGTCTCACATAATCTCCTGTTGCTGCCTCTTGTGAGCTCTAATCATTACCATGAACCTGAGAGTTCCTACAGCAAACCACAAATCCTATCAAAGACAAGAGGTAACCACAGTGAATGCAAACTGTTTCACTGTGTCCCCTACCTGTCTCTGGTGCTTCCTTCTCCTCTTTGTCTGGAATGGTAACAAAAGAAAACATCTCGGGTTTGGAAGCGACGACTCTGTCAAAGCTGATCCTGTTCATGGTGTGTTTATACTCTAATTTCACTTCTTTCTCCAGGCTGCTTACAAGGTCTAGCAGGCTGTTACAAGACACAGAAACACTGAGAACCCATGGCATTTGAGCACATGTATGTCTGTAGCTTTGCTGCAAACTCCACCCTTCTCTCCCTCCCTCCCAGATTTGCTAACCCAGAAGCCCACCTACCACTGAACACATCAGGAGAATTGCGCAGACAATGAAGCAGCCAGCAAAGGTATCAACTGGACTTTTAATGACAGAGGCAAGCAGGAAGTGAGGACTAGGACTGTAGCCTTCGTAAGTGTCTTTTTAGTTCAAAGCAACATCTCCACTGGGTAGAAACATTACAGAGGGAAGGAGAAGTAACTACCAACTAAAGAAAGTAGCTGGCAGTTCTGGAAAAGTTGGGCTATCCAAGCTGGCCTCCCATTTGCCTCCTGCTGAACAACTCTTGTTGTCCATTTCCTCAGCCAGAACACTCACGTAAGTGCTGAAAGCCTGCTCCATTTGCCTTAGGAAATCATCCTCGAGCAGGCAGAGTACTTTTCTTTATCCCTATATTTCAGCTCACAGAGACTAATTACTCTCCTACTTCCCAGTTCAGACCGGCAGACCATGCAGCTCCTCACACCTTCCTATTTCTGAGCAAGGCAATCAGTCACAGCTGATTCCCAGCAACACCACCAGCGGCTCATGATTCATCAGCCCAAGGACATTAAAATGCCTCCCCAATATGAACTGCATCACAAAGACATACTCCATTATATTCACATGGAGATCTCCTGTTCTGTTTGCCTTCCCCTCTGCAGATCTTCTTTTGATTTGTTTTAGCAGCTGTTAATAGGTAGAAGGGACACCAGCAGATAACAGCCAGCTCTCTGGAGACAATGGGTGGTCTGCAGATCAGTACAGCAATGACTGATCTGTTCCTCAAAAGCACAGGGGGACTGCAAGGTCAGCCATGCCAGTTTTGTCAACCTTCTTGCTGTTGAAGGCCACTTAACTGCGGGTGTAAGCATGGCTTGGTGGGTCTGCAAATGGAAACTACTTCAGCTGGGAACACTGACAGACCACCCATCCTGCACATGTGTCCCTGGGGCTGCCACCTGCCTACTTCTGATGCCACTCTGGGCAACAGAGTGGTGTGCTTGTGCACAGAATGGAAGACAGGTGAGATCCATGGTCTGTGAGTTGGCTGCTCAAGATCTGCCTCCACTGACACTTGTTTTGCAGCCCTATGAAGTCCCACAATGTTTATGGGCTGAGCCCCCAGACATGTACATGTACATCTTTTACCTCTTCTCATCCTTCAGTCTGGGAGTCTGCATGGCCAGGCGCTTCATCCTGTGCAGGCTTTTCTCACTGATGACATCCAGCCCCTCTGTGGGCATGCAGTCCACGTACAGGTGGTACATGAGCAGCCCCTGCGTCTTCTTGCGCAGGCTGTCGGCACAGGCCACGCGCTCCGCAAACACCTGGGGATCCTCGGCCAGGAACTGCAGGCAGACTCGGGGCACCCAGTACTGACATGGCAGCAGTGGAGCTCTTCCTGCAAAATCAAAGTACAGATTGCAAGAGCCTGCAGGGAAAACAAAACTCAGAATGGCTCGCAGCGCTGACAGCAGCTTTTTGATAGACAGGATAATTGGGCTGTTTGCAGGAGATCAAAATGAGGGACCAAAGCTGAGGACAGCAAGAGATAAGGAGCATTTTCAAACCTTTCAAGAGAAGGGTACTTCATTTTAATCTGTCCACATTCCCTTTCAAAATGGCATTGACCCAGAAAGACCAACATTTTACTTTTCTTTAAGGCAGGAAGAATGGGAGAAGGAATAAAAAGAAAGGTGTCTACAAAGGGAAAACCTCAAATGGGGTCAAATTAAGATGTAGAGTTCTTTTCCCTGGAGGTTTTATCAGACAAGCTAAACAGACACATATCAAGAGAGATAACAGTGAAAGGGATTAAATTACTTCTTGGTGTCCTTCCCATCTCCAGGTAGGACAAGCATGTGTAATGAACTGGCTCTCAGACTATATGACATGTCCAAAAAGACCCTATTTGAAACACACCTTCTGGAGTTATTCCTCCATTGAGGATGGGTCTCCCTTCTTCGTCACGCACCAGACCTTTCTCGTCTGTTTTGTGGACCAAGTAGAGTTCTGTCTCCTTGTCATAATCCAGAACACCAACATCAATCCACTTGTAGATCAACTCCTCGCTTTTGGGGTCCTCTGAGAGAGACGAGGATTAAAACAGGGTTAGTCCATTCTCCCAGAGGCTACAGCCAATGGACCTTTCCCTGATCCAAGTGGTGATGCCACAGTCAAATCCATTTGCTCGTTTGAATCTCAGTCAATCTTACAGAGTTTCTGCTGTGACCCATTAAGTAATGAACTTAGGTCTTACAGCTTAGAATTTTCAACATTTTACACATACCACAAAGATATGTGTTTACATTGATATCAATATGGATACAGGTTAGAACAGCATTATGCTGTCCATTCAACCTGAGGAGTGATCAGATGTGATGTTCCCCAAGACAGCTGCAAGCAGAACTTAGCCATCACATGCTCCCTGCTCAAGGATACACAGAGCTTATGTTTTATGCTTCAGTTTTGCAGACAGTCAAGCCTCTGGAGGCTGCTCCAGAGCTGCAGATGCCAGTTCCCACACTTTAAAGCTACTGCAGATGTGTTAATATGAGCTGCAGCCACAGCTGGACATCAGTACAACTGCACCTAGTAATGCCTTCTCATTGAGAAGGCTACAAGTGAGGGGGAAACAATGTCCACATCACTTAATTTGGCCCAGGTTTACTACTTGTAAATTCACTGTAGTCAGAACTCGTTTTCTGATCCTGCACTTGCAGAGAAATCCAGGCAGAATATACTGTGTGCAAGTTACCTAACTCCATGAAAATAGCTACGCACCAATAAAGGGAAATTTCATCTGTGCTGATGGAAAGTCAAAAGACAAAGGCAACTTCTAAAAAAGTGGAAATGGTCCAGAACAGGACTGGCAATGAGTGAGATCTCTGGTCTCTTGCTCTGACTGCCTGAGCCTGGCCAAAATGAGATATGGCTTTTCAGAGCTACAGTCATGAATCTAGATGTTCCCTTCTGGTGAAAGGGCCTGTAACTGTTAGTGTTGCCCTGCTTGAGCAGTAACTGATTCAAGTTTTACCATGTCCAAGTACATCATCTGTAGGTAAAAGTGCTTTTCCAGGCACTGGCTTTCTATCAGAAGAACCTGGCTCCAGTCCTAGTGAGATCCACTCCTCTGGAGTTCGACAGTCAAATTCATCATTGTCAAATACCTAAAAAGCAAGGACATGAGTGAAATTGAGATTTACTTCAGAAACAAGAAAACACCAAATAAAAAATTTCATGAGAGGAAAACATTAACATGCAGTTCCTTAATGGGCTACAAAATACGGAAATCAGTCCAGGTGCAAAAGCTGTGCTGATATTTGGTCGACAATTTTCCCCCAAACAGCAGTATTTGTAGCCCTTTCCTAGGGAGAGCAGAACAACACCTGGAGAGGTTTCCTGCAGCAATACTGCTGACTACTGCATTCAGAAGGAAACATAAGACACCTTTCCTTTGGACACACAAAGGCCAGTGAGGAGCATTCTCAAGGACTGTTAGTTTTGACAGAAATTGTGGCCACCCTGCAGAGGATGCTCAGTATCTTGTAGAGACCCTTCAGTGCCTGAGCTAGCTCCAAAGCATTTCCTTGTTTTGTTGCTTGTTGTGTCAATACTGGCTAAGTGCCCTCAGAAACCTCCTGTGGGATAAGCAATGAGACAGATCACAAGTACCAAACGTGCTCTCTTACCTGTAATGGGAGGTAGATGGGAAACACAGAATCTTTTGTCTCCTCAATAGGTGGTATATTGTCAGGGTCATAGTGCCTTGGCATCAGCTGATTGGAGTCTACCCCCTTGCTGGCCAGGAGTTCAGCAATATCAAAGGTGAGATACAGCCGTCTCCTCCTGGTTTACATCAGAAGAGGAAATGACCACTTAATGTGCATATAAGCATTCCCATGCCTACAAATCCACTTTTTCACTGTGCATCCCTATCAGTAAAAACATTTGTAGTACACCTTGCATCCACGTCTATTTCTTCATTTATAGCACAAAATAATTCAGTGGAAGTGACCTAGAATGATCAGTTACTCCAATCTATAAATTATATACGGTACTACTGTAATAATACATTGTAGAGCATACACAAAACCAGAAATTAAAAAAAGAATGACAAAAAGATGACATAAACACTATTTAAAAACAATATTTTCTTCCCACATCCCAGTGAATTGTCTTTTGCACCCTCTGCAATCCATGCACACCCCACTTTGGAGACCACTGCCTTACAGGATAAGGTTTTCTTAAGGATTTTTGACATATTGTCTTGAAAGTGAAAATCAACACCCTCATCTGCTGTGTCCATCCCACAATGATGCCTCTAGCCACCTTCTGGTTACTTACCTCTCTACTTCAACCTTCCGAGGGTTTTGCCCTGGAACACGTTTGAAAGGCATCTGCACTTTGGGCTTAAATGATTGTTCAGGAAAATCTGACTCAGCGAGCATCGCAGTGGATGGTCCAACCATTTGCTTTTCCAGGAGACCTTTAAAGTCCTCAGGCGTCTTGAATTTTGTGACTAAGAAACAAAGAGAAACACATCTGAAACCACCAGGCATCACTTTGCTTTACATTCACACACAAAGGAGGACTCTGCTGTCTACTGGGTTGTCTGCAGAAGTCGCTTCACTAGATTTGTAAGGGAAATCAAGCAGACACCAAATCAGAAACAGAAAGAAAGACCTTTTTTTCCTTCTACAATATGTGATTATGGTTTCCAGTATCAAAATGGTGGCATAGAAGAAATCTCCACTGAGAATTACTGTCAGGCAGATTTTTGGGAGCCAAAGCACTGACCTGGCTCTAAGGAGCTCTGTTTTGTTCCCAGCTTTGCTACAGACTCTCTACATGATAGTGGGCAATTACAGCCTCTAATGCACAGCTTCCATCACCCTCAGAAAGGGATGGGATCCCCCTGCCTCTCTGGGGGGCCCTGAGACCAAGAGTCAGTCACATCTGGGAGGAATTTGGTCAAGGTGGTGATAAAGAGTTTATGAATATTACAGGGGAAAAGAAGATGCACAGGTCATCTTTGTCTCCTGAAGTGCCTATTCACACCTTGGGACAAACCTCTCTCTTCTCAGCTTTTGCTCAATCAAACCACCCACTCACATCAGCAATGGTGTGAGAAAAGAATTGAGCTAAACAGCCAACAATCTCACCATTGGCCAAATGTTTTCAATAGAAATTTGGACTAAGCAAAAGTATACATTTCCAAGAAGTGGCAGAAATTAAACCATGTCATTTACCCCATAAATAAACCAAACTGTTTATATTGCTAAACAAGTTGCAAATAATAGAACAGCAGCAAACTGGGAATTTGAAGCTTAACCTAAATTAAGTAATTGCATGCAAGCTTTAAAAAGCACTATTCCCTAGACAGAGCTAAGCATTGAACTAAAAATAGATTTTAGTGGAGTAAGAGATTTTCCTTTGCTGAACTTTCACACTCTATCAAGGAGAAACTTAAGGTTCTGATTTGGAATTGGGTATTTTGAATGTCAAGCCTTGAACCCAACTGTTCACTGTGTTGCATGTGCTTCTGTTGTCATGGCTGTGACCCTCAATTTTACAGCAATTGTGCAGAGCAGCCAATAATGCTAAAGCCAGACGTTTCAGGATGGTTAGGTACAGGAAGGGTGCTCTAAGAGGTCATTCCCTTGTCCTCCTTGTCAGGGTCCCTGACTCAACCCTTGTAGCTGTATGTTGTCTGCTTAGAGACTAAAGGAAATAGCCGCTAACTGGCTCCTCTCTCTCTACTTCCCTCCCTCAGGAAGGGCAGGTAGCCTGGCATGGATGTGCTCTTAAACACTTGCATGGTCCATAATGTAATTTTGAGGAACCCCTAAAGCAGCTCTTTAGCCTCATGTACATCTCTTGCTTGGGGTCTTTTCAGAATGGCCCTGATTTGTATTTGTTGTCAAGGAGCACAGCTGTTCCAATTTAGTCACTTCATTGTTGCCAAATCCATGGCACCATCTATTATGGCACTTTGTGCACTATCAACTATTTATGTCAATACTTAGTGTTTCATTTGCATTTACATTTTCAACCTGATGGCTTCTTCCCTCTTGAAGAAGCAGCAGATCATAAATAGAGTTCTGTCTCCACTTGTTAAAGATGAGTCTAGCCTGTCAAGATTCACTTGAGGAAGCAGTCATTTGTCCTCACTCATGAAAATAAATGTCACATCTAAGCACAGGAGGGTGGTATATACAGTTCCCATCTTTCCCTAAAATCCTCTCACATACACACACTTCCCACCCACTGCCAGTCTATGATCCATATCCCCAGGAGTGCTCTAGGGGCCAGGAGAGTATTGGCAAACCTTCAACCATTCTCTGTTCCTATATTTGAGCATCCATGACACAAGTTCTTGTAAGCAGGTGGCACCAGCAGCTCTGTATACACAGATTGTCCTTGCATCTAGGGAGAACAATCTGCTCTGGGGTGCAGCTGGGTGCAGAATAAATAAATAAATGAGGGAAGGCCACGATTTTGGCTATATCTAAATCCTGAATACAGCTTTCACTGGCAGGTCCCATTTTTGGGGTTTTCATGTGCAGGGCCAGCAGTTTAACTTGATGATACTTGTGGGTCCCTTCTAACTCAGGATATTCTATGATTTTCACAGGAAAGGGACACTGCTGGCTCCATGCACAGTAAGAACACATGCAAATTCAGTGTTCTCCTGGCAGCAGGACCTGAACTCCCACAGGCACCTGCACAGTCCACCCTGAACCCTGGGAGAAGTGGATATACCCAAGAGAAAAGGAAGCATGATTTTACCACCCACTCAGATCACTTTGCTGCACCTCTAAATGAAATTCACTTTTCATGGGATATTCAAGCAGCTCAGCACCATTCCTGAGCACTGAAAATGAAAGCAGAGCACGAACCCCGAGGCAGCAGCCTAATTCCCAGCATGCCCACTACAGGCAACCTTAACAGTTTCCTGGCCCACCTCGTTCCCTCTCAGGGTATTTACCTTTAGGGGTGTGCTGCTCCTGGTGTGCCTGGTTCACCAAAGACTGGGACACGGGGCCAGCAGAAGCACCCTGAAATGTGAGGCAAGTGTCAGAGCACAGCTGTGGCATAGTGTGTGTGGGGATCATAGAGGCACAGAGAGAAAGTGTGACTGTAAGACTGACTTTACCAGATCTTTAGGGACAACTGAGACTGTGAGTAATGGTCAGAAAAGGCTCAGAGACACAAATACCTGGGAAGCTCAGCCCAGAGCACAGGGGCAGGGGATCTCCCAGCAACACGTGGCCTGATGTCAGCTTTGGATGTTGACTGGGGGCTGATTAGGCAGCCAGTCATTAGGGTTTTACAACCAAATATCACCTACAGTCACAACCACAAGCCTGCCCTGCCATGCTGGCATCCCAAACTCAGGCAATTGTGACAGTGCTGTCACTGGCTACAGAGGAAGACAGCATTATTCTGACCTGGATGAGCCTCATGGCTTCACTTTGTAAAAGTCAAGGTCTTGCACAAAGGTCTCTGGGCTAGGAGCTGGGGTGAAACCTAGATGTGTCCACACCAGCTGTACCATCAGGCTTTTCCTTTCAGGACAGTGCTGGAGAAAGGGCTGCTCTTTGCACTTACCCCTGGAGTAGGGACATCAGCAGAAGCCCCGCTGCTGGTACTAGGATGGCTCTTACTCAGAAAATTACTCAATTCTTTCCTTGCTTTCTCCATCTTCTCAGGAGAACAATGCTGTGATATAACCCTGGGCTTCCTATGAGTGGAAAGACATTGAGCCTGTCACAAACTGTATCTTTGGCACTTCTCCATACCCTCCCACAGTGCTGGATATCCTTGACTTGCTACAATGAGTGGGTAACAGGGAAGGTTTGATGCCCTGATTCCATACCAACCACTGCATGCACGACCTGGGGGCCATCAGACTCACGTGGCTGCCTCAATGGCTCACCAACCCTGAAGAAAGAGATGGTTTTATTGTGCCAGATGGGTTTTGGAGTGGGAAAACCAGCAGTATACACAAGAAAAGCTGCTTTCCTTAAGCAGCAGGGGCTTCCCGGATGTGTGGCAGCATACAAAAGGCTGCCAGGAGAATTTGAGTAAACTGGGACTACAAGTACTACTTTTGCTGCACTCAAATCCCTTAAAAACCTTGTCACACTTGACTCCAGTGGGAGTAGGCTACAACCTAGGATACCAACACAGCTACTCCCAGGTGTAAGTATGCCTCTTCCATTTAAATAATTCATGACAGATGTTTAAGCATCACCTAACACATATTAAAATATTGCCAGAAGCTCCCCTCTTTCTCCTCCTGCAGGGGATATTTTTGCTCAGCTCACAAATAATTTCTGCTCTTCCACCTTGGGAGACACAAGTCCAGGCAAATATCACAGCTGTACAGCTTTATTTTATAAAACCTTTGTGCACTGAGAGATACCAATTAAGAACAGCTCTCAGACTTCTGGCAGGAGGATAATGCAACCCTTGGTTTTAGGCTTGCCTAAACACAGAGGTAACTATTGTAACTAATCAGAACATCTAAAGTGACACAAACCCCTCCAGCCTGCACACACATGCACTGATATAATGATGTATACATACCTGTGTATCTTATTCCTATAAATTATGAGTCAAAGCTCTCCATGGTGTCTCTCAAACATACTCCAGTACAGCTTACTGATCAATTCCTGCTCAGGGCTAGACCCAGACTCCTCATCCAGCCCTACTTGACTAGTGGTTTGTCTCCTGCATCCTTGCTAGGACCATTTTTACTTCTGGTAGCCAAGCCTCTGCAGCAGGAGTCTTCCAGCTTTCCACAGCTAAGTTCTGGAAAGACCTTGCCTGGTCTTGAAGGCCATGGCTGGCACAGTACTTGTGTGGAGTCTCATCCTGACCTGGAGACAGCACCACTGGATCCCTTCCTGCCATGACCTCTCTGCTCTGCTCTTGAGTGGAGTGAAAACTCTGCTCACCTTATACTCCTGATGAGAGAGGGCAATCTTTTCAAAATTTCACCTTGCTGCCTGCCTGTGAGAATGAATCAGGTACAGCAGAGAAAGCATTACATGCATGCTGGAGATAAGAGGGAATAACTGTGCTGGTTTATTTCTGCAGGTTCAAGCCAGTGCACAATTTTGAGAGGTTGAATCAAAAAAGAAATCAGATAATAAATCAAGGTTACCATGATGCGAATCTTCTAAGTGAAATGGAGTAAACGAACAGATTGGAAAGACCTGGGAGATGAGATCAATAATACCCCCTCCCCTCCTGCAAGCTAGAAAATCTCCAATCTCTCTTCTCTCAGCTTTGCTTTGGCATGGCAACTGGAACCTCACACCCTGAAGAATGAATTTTCCATGGAGGATTTTGTTTTTATTAGCTATTTTATGCTCTGGCCATATCTATTTTAGCAGCCCAGCAGGACTGATTGGAATCAGCCAAGATCCAAGGATTCCTGATGAATCACTGCTGGACTCTTTGGAGCCTGCTGCACTGGCTGGGAGAACAGCAGCAAGGCGGAACGACCCTGCGGTGCCTCTCCTGATGTGTCACCTGAGCATCCTCTCCTCAGGGGCAGGGCCAACTGCCAACACCACTTGCTGTACTTTTGCCTCTTAACACCACAATCCTAAAACCTTCCAATTAAAGAGGCCAGCTCCAGGACACAAGGTTCATCTGAACCTTTAGTAGGGGTGAGTAACTGAACCCATTGCCAATTTAGCAGGACTGGCAATCTCTGCCTAGAATGAAAATAACATGGCTGCTGCCCATGATGGACAAGTTGCCATGACTGGGAAAAAGTGTACCAAGACAGCCCACAGCAGGCCTAATTCTTTGCTACTTTGCTCGCTATGTACTCACTCACACCTCTGTAAAGTCTGTCCTGAGCACTTAGGTCAAAATAAAACAAACCCCTACACAGTGTCCAGATCAGAAACATCTGTCATGCTCTCCCAGCTGCACAGAGGGAAGGTCCCTGTGTTTGCAATTGCAAAAAAACCTGGCACACACCACTTAAAATAAAAAACAAAACCAGGCATTCGAGGTTTTCCCAGCAATTCCCCAAACAAATCAGTGAAACAGCTTGTCTCAGAGCACTAAAGCTGAGGTGGATATGGGAGAACTGCTAAGCATAAAGGGAATCCTACTCTCCTGCCACCCCAGCTGCTGGGATGTGTCTGGGTTTTCCAACAAGGAGGTTCCCAGAGCATGGTGGGGAGCTCACTTCAGTGCTAGCCTCCAGCTAGGTGGTTTGGTTGGTCCCATCACCTCTCAGGAATGGTCTCCAGGCTGGTTTCAAAGATGAGAAGAGATCCTCTCTCTTTTACTCAGCCTAAACCGCTGAGCCAAGAAGTTTACTGCAGAGCAGTTCCCTCTTTCCAAGCTTCCCACACCAACTGCCTTGAAAGAACGTGCAGCATGCAGACCTAGGATTGTCCTCCCCTCCCTGCACCCAGGGGTGAGCTCAGAGCCTCATCCCTGGGCAGCAGAGCTTGGCATGGGCTGCCAGGATGAGAACACCTTCCATCCTGAGCGAGCACGCAGTGGCAGTGGGAGCTTTCAGCCAGCTCTGCTGCAGCAATTGCTGATGGTACCACACAGCCTGTGCTCAAGGATTCCTTGGTGGTCCAAGGGATCCTGAAGAAGGGCAGTGAAACTGCCCAGTGCCCTGTCACACTCCAGCTGGGGGCAGGAGGCTGGGTACCTGCCACATTCACAGCCTTCAGTCCTTTCCTACCTGGAGCACTTTCTTCAGGACTGAAGCTCTCCTTTGACAAGGAGAGGCACAAAGGTGGAGGAAATAGGAGTCCAGCTCATTGCAAGTACTTGAGATGTCTTCCTGAAAGCAGCTTCTCTGCCCTCCTCAGTAACCCTTCTCCCCACCTTGCACAGCTGGGAGCATCTCCCTGTTCTCCACTGGCAAACATCTGGCTGGCACCAAGCTGTCCCAGCTTTAGCTATAAAACCTTTTCCTGACTGCTGAGACACCTATCTCTGCATTAGTTTAGTCATGCTCCCTCACACCTGAAAAGCATGTTTCCTAGATATACCAGCTACAATGTATTATGCTAAATTGAACTATTCAAAGTGAGAGTATATTCTTATGGCACTGCTGACACAACATCAGTTACAGCGTCTGTGTGTCATTGTGGCAAAACTGTAATTACAATTTCTTGGTAAATCCAGGCTTTACACATCCAAGAGTCAAACTCCCACATGTCTTGCTTAACGTCTGGTATGAGCTTTTTGATCTGTTGCCTCTACTTCAATTCTTTGATCCAAACCTTTCACATAATGGGACTCTTTTCTTTCAAATAAGGTTTAAAATGGCTAAAAATTGCAACGGAACTAGAGAATAGTACTTTAAATATCATCTAACCCCTAAGCAAAACTGCAGATTGAAAGCTAGTATTTATCTAAAATCTATTTATTTGTGCATAGCCAGAATCCCAGCTACTAGACCATCTGGACACCAACATGCAGAAATTCCCTCTTCCTATAATTCAAGCCCTACAATATAAGCTCAGACAAGGTGAATGCGCTCTCAACAAACCGCTTTAAACATTATCCCGTCCTTCAAATCCCTTCTACTTTAAAAAGAGAGTTGAAAGTAATTCCGAGCTTTATAGCAGCCCGTTCCCTCCAACAATTCGCAGAGTTTTAAAATTGATTTTCCTCTGGGTTTTTAAACGCCCTCTTTTCTCCACGGGCGAGCACGGGGGCGCAGCGCAGGCGGGTGGCGGCCGGTGGTGCTCGTTACGCCCGGGGCTCAGCGGCACGGCCCGGGGCTGCGGGCACGGTGAGTGCCGCACGACAGCCCGCCAGGCATTCACGGCGTGACTCCGGCAGTGTCTGTGCCATTCACCCAGCACAGCACGGATGAAACAAACGCTGCTGTTGGTTTCATTTCTGACGGACGCCGGGGCGCCGGAGGAGCAGCCCAGGTGCTGTTAACGTGCGACGTGTGGAGATGGGGCAGCGCCAGCAGCAGCTACCGGCGCCCACCCTGGGCACCGCTCCCAATGCCCCGGGAATCCTGGCCCTGTCCGTCACCTCCAGTGTCCTGAAGGGACGAGGGGTCTCCTCATGATTCACACCTGCGCGCCCGTCNCTCGCAGCTCGCAGCCCGCAGCCCCAGCCCCGCTCCGGGGCTGGTCCGGCCCGGCTCGGCCCTGCCTGCGGGCGGTACGCACCGACCGACCCGGGTCCGACCCGAGTCCGCCCCGACAGACCCGAGTCCGCCTCGACTCCGCACGCGTTGCCACGGGAGCAGGGGCGGGCAGAAGGCTCCGGCTGGAGACTGCCGCTCCCCCCCGCGCGGGCCGTTGGGCTGGTCCGGAGGAGGCGCGGGGCAGCGCGGGCCCCAGCCGCGGGCCGCGCCATGCCCGAGCCGGGGGGGGGGCGCTCTCCTGGGGAAGCGGGGTCAGCCCCAGCCTGCAGCTGCCAGCGCGGGGCTGTGCGGAGCCCCCGGTGCCACCTCCGAGCCACCGCCGAGCCACCGCAAAGCTCCCGGTGCCGCTTCAGCTGCCGCCGCAGGGACATCGCACAGCCCCTGAAGCAGCCTAAGAGCCACCAGTACGGAGTTGCCACTGGCGTCTCTGAGTTGCCACCTCGGGGACACCACAGAGCCACCCCTGCCACTTCAGAGTCACCACTAAGAGGCTGCGGCTGTGGAGCAGTGGCACCGAGCCGCCACCAACCCGTGCCTTGCAGTGCTGCTAGCCCCAGGGTGCGGGTGCTCGGCGTCCCAGCAAGGAGCCACCGAGTACCACTGGGACAGCCCCATTCCCCATGACAGGAAGGCGAGGGGCTGGGTGACTGCTGTCCCAATGCCACCTTCCAGAGCAGCTGGCTGCCAACCCTGCCGGCCACTGACCAGGAAGGTCCAGCAGGTCCTTCCTCCATCCCATCTTCAAAACGAGTTTAGGCAGGCAGGGTGCTGATGTAGAGCTGCACCTTGGTTTGTCTAAATAAACCTTGCGTACCCATGAAAGTCTTGAGCTAAAAGATCATGTTGGGTGGGGATGGGGGACTGCTGGCCCTGGAGAACGTGTCATCCCTACAGAAGGAAAAGTGGCACTGAATCCTGTTGAACAGGCCCTAGCAAGCTGGTCCCCCACAGAGGGAATGGTGGGGAAGGGACAAGCAGTGCCAGCCCTGCGGGGGAGTGAGGAAGAGCAGGTTTGGATTATTTTGGGGGAGAGGAAGGAGGTGGAAAAGCAGAGAGGAAAAGATTTAAAGAGAAAAAACCCCAAGCCATGAGAAATCTACTGTGAAGGAGTACAAAGGGCAGAAGAGGAGGAGGAAAGGATGAAACAGGAGATGAGTGGAGGCTTCTGCCGGAGGAGAGCTGTGGCAGACGGGTGGGCAGGGGCTGCTTTGTAGCTCTTTTGAGACCCCCAATGCCTGCTGGCCTGGTCCAGGCTGACAGCAAGTCCTGCTGCTTACCAGCTAAGCACTTGGGTGAGGTGCAAGTCCTAGAAAGCAGGGCCAGAGGAGCAGGACAACACAGCTGGCAGGCTGGCTCAGGGGATGCCCACTAGGCCTTGTGTGGGGGCAGAGAATTAGGCAAAGAGGCACCAGGATTGGGGGCGTGCCATGGAGGCAGCAGAGCCCAGGCCAAGAGCACTGGCTCCTCTCCCTGCCTGGGTACCTGACGAGGCATTTGTGCCATCCGAAAATTTGCAAGTGAGGGGATGTGAGGTTTGGACAGAGAAAGGTGGGACAGGGAGAGCCTCAGGCAAGAAACACAAGCTTCTCCAGATAAGCAAGCTCCCTCACAGCAGTGCTCAGCTGCTGCCAGGGTGTTTACAGGATCAGCCCTGTGCAGCAAGGAGGTCTCAGGGTGGGTTTGCACTCCATGCTGAACTGCTCCCAGCCCCACTGAAAGCGGCGGATGCTGGACAAACTCCCAGGTGTACATCCTCTGTCATATTGCTGTCATAGCTTTACTTAAATAAGGAGCTCTGCTGGCTTGCCTCAATTATGTTTGATATAATTACAGCTCTTGCTGGAGTTCCCTGGAGTCACATCCCAGATGGCTTCTGTGATTGAATGGTGGAGCCCCGTTGCCCTCTGCATGGGAAAAATATGTATCTGTTTCATGCTGGCCTCATCCCCCCTGCAGCGGGCTGGGATTCACAGCAGGTCTTGCTCTTCCTGTGGTCAGGGCTTCATTTTGGACCAAGCTTTCAAAGTTCACCACAAAATGCTTCAGCGAGTCAAGAGGTGAAAGCCCCAGTGATTCAATTGGCTGGGTCTTCACCAACCCACCAGGCCAGAACAGAAAGCCAGCAGGTGTGTGAGCCACCTGCTCTCCATCCGTGTGCTGTCATGTCTGATCCATTACCTGACCTGCCTTCAAAAGGCCTTTCTGGTTCTCCAGAGCCTTGCTCCCAGGTGTTGCAGCAGGATGTGCTGGCACTGTGTCCTGCTTCCGTGGGTGCTCCTGCAGCCTAGGAGGACCAGGCAGGGGAATGTGTTACTTACCCACTGGCAAGGGGCAGGTTCAAAGAGCATCTCTGTGCTTTCACCTTCTTGTGTCAGTCTGAGCTGAGATCCTGTCCCCAGCTGGGCCAGCACAAGAGGGTTGGTGTTGTCTTTCTTCTGACAGTTCTTAGTGCTCGTTTTCTACCATGGGCTCTTTTGAGGCCACGAATTGGATGCTGAGTTCCCAAGAAAACAGATCTCCAAGAAGAGATTCCTGAGTTCTGCTGAAACATACTGGTCAGTGAGTTACCCAGTATTTTCCTTAGTGCAAGGCTGTTCTGGGAGAAGGAATACACTATTCTCCCTGTCTCCTGTCACACCACTGGAGTGAAAGCACGAGCTAAGGTTAGCAGAGTCTGGACTCACAGGGATGGGGAGAACTCTCACACAGTTACCAGACATAAGAATCAAACCAGTTTCAGTAGGTGTTAGGATGTGAGCTGGCACTGGAAAGGAGAAATATGTGAAACATGCCAGTGGCTCATTCTGTCTCTGAGGCTCTTTTCTGACTAAAGAGCCCAGCTTTTCTTGTACATGGTCTGAGCTGTTGGAGCCACTTTTCCTCCTCTGCACTTTCACTCATTTGGCTCTCCTGCATCTGTCCCAATCCAATAGCCCAGAAAACCCCATATCACACCAAAACTCACTTCTACAGAGAGCAGTGTTCCCTTAGTTATGGGAGGAAGAATAAAATAGCAAAAATCCCGACTTCTGTGGACCTTGGAGATGATGTGCTGGTTGTTCTGTTCCATTACTTGCATCTACCCCCTACCGTGGGTGGCAGGCCCCATCAGATTTAGCAGTGTTTCCATACCCACCCCACACACATTTTGCTGAAGGTGTAAATGATCCTTAAAGCACAAGGCCACTAGAGAATAAGGCCCTAGATTTCTCTGTCTCCACACCTACATGTGTTCCCACACACAAGATACAGCATTAATCTAGAGTAAAACACCACATGTTGACAATGCTAACAGTACATTTGACAGAAAGTTCTCAGATCAAACCCCAAGACACAAACCCCTGAGAAAGTCATAAAGCAGGGAGAGTCAGGACAAGGTCTGGCTTCTTGTTGGGTCAGCACTTCTCCTGAAGGGGCAGGTTGATTCTGGGGAGGTAATATCAAGGTAGATTCTCTCTATACTCCTGCTGCTTTCAACAGCTCTCTTGACACAAGGCTGTTACCTGAATTCAGGCCGGCTGGGACCAGTGAACAGTTTGTAGCTGCAAGTTCTGTACTTTCCAGCCAGTTTTTGCCTCAGAAAATGAATGAGTCTTTGGCTCTGATAGTGACATTCTTGTTAGCTAACTTTATCCTTCATCTCCACCACTGTGCCACAGTACATCATCTCCCCAGTGTGTGTTCTCTCACATTTGGGATCACACCATTAACCCAGCCAGAAGGCTTCCCCGGGGAAACCTCTTCTCAGGGAATTTAGGCAGAGGTTACTGCCCCAAGAAAGACACACAAAAAGCATGGGGGTGTCCAGAAGGAGAAAGATGACACTGAAGATTACCAGGGCCAAGCCTGAGCAGGCGAGGACCAGTGGGGATGGAGAAGATAAACCTCAGTGATGAGATCTGAGCAGTGGTGGGCAGAAGAGCTTGCAGTAGCCATTTTCATACAATTGGTTCAGCTGATTTGGCCAGAACTGCCTCAAATGCAATGCTCTTGTTCTCCATGGGGCTGCTGATAGAAAGAGCTTGTCAGCCAGCAAGCTCCCAGTAAGTTGGGAGATTTTTCCAAGAAGAGCCTATATGTACTTTATAGGCACCTTGATTCCAGAGAGGGTTAGTGGCAGAGGTGCTCCCAAGTATCCTCAGAAGTCCCAACAGATCAATGGCCAGATTTCATGCAGATGACGGGTCATCTGTCAGAACATACACAGGAGGTTTGGAGCTCTGTACTCCACAGCAATTATGGTGCAGCTACTTCCCCATTACTTGCCTCCTTATAGAAAGGCTGGAAAATTTCCCTGAAGCTTCCAGAGGAACTTCAAGCTTTCCATGAGAGACAGAGGCATCTTGGCTCCCTACCACAAGTGAACTTTGTGGGGGCTGTTTCAACTCTGTGGTCTGAACCAGACCTGTCGGGCTCAATGTTAAATCTCCTCTCAGCAGGTAAATATTGAAATTATCTGGCTTTGAGCAAAAATTCCAGCCTTTGCTGACAAAAAGCAACAGACTCCTGTGAAAAGCCTTTCAACCAACTGGCATCTGATCAAGGAATCCCCAACCTGTTCAGATTTTTTCCACTGGAAAGCATGTGCCAAAAGCTGGAATAGATCATCAAGTGAACACCACTGTTTCACATGCTGTACAGAACAGGGCCTGAGCCAGCAGGCTGAACAGAGCAGCAAAACCAATGCATGTCTTTGCAACAGGAGAGGACAACCTAACATTTTTTTATTTTAAATGGCTTCAAAACAGAGTTTCTTGAACTTGTTCATCAGTTGATTTATTGCACCAGGTGCCAGCCTGACTCCTGCCATCATTGACAAAGTGCTGTCAGTAGTTGGGCATTCATACTGTTTGTCTGGCTGGTCCATCTACTCTTGAAGTACCTCTCACTTGGCAAGGAATATTCTCCATAAATAGCTCTTTTAAATACAAGAAACAATTTTAAACCATTGGTGGAAAACACACAAAAACCCAGAAACAAACAAACAAAGAAACACCCCCAAAAACCTGAACAAAATCCTCCAATAGAGTTTTTTGCTATATTCCATCATATTTTTGTATTCAACTGGTAATTGTAGCAATGTAAATATGAATGCAGATATGAAACCTAGTGGAGAATGGGAGCAGAGTTTGGGTGTGACCTTTCATTGCCTGTCAGCCTGCCTGCCCCACAGCCAGTGTAAAGGGAATTACTGGTGTGTCCATCCTGCAGAGCAGGTGACATTTCTGGGGATCTCAGTGGGAAGGAGATTCCTGAACTTAAGGCTGAGTTCCTTCTGTCCAAAGAAATTGTCACCTGCTTAGTGAGTGCCAATCTTTTGCCTTGGTACATTGAGCAGAGCTCAGAGAAGGCAAAATCTGAAGAAAGCTGTGGTTGTGGCATTGCTGTGAGGAACTGGGCATCCAAGTGAGAGGAATTATAGTTTCCAAATGTGTACCGACATCCTGCTAATTCCCAGTTCTCTCCCTACTCCCTCCTCTGCTGACGTTCCAGTCCCCACTTCAATACCTGCCAGGTCCTTTTAGAGAGCTGACATTTCCATTCCTGACATTTTCTGCAGCTCCATCTGGGAATTAATGTCCGGATATTAGCAGTGATGGGGCCGTTTATCATAATTAGTCTCATGAAGCTACTAAGCATCCAACTATTTTTCATCAGCACCAAGGAAATAAACTGCAGAATCCAGTAGACGAGACGGACGATTTATTTATTGATTGATTTATTTTGGTCTGTCAGGATGCAGCTCTAAAGTTTGTCGAGATGAGCAATGCTCCTCAGAGGCAATGACGACAGTAGGGCTGGCTCACCTTGGGTGTGCAAGCTGCAGAGAATAGGTCCCCAAACCCCCTGAGACACTGAGGAGGCATTTGTTATCCTATTATTATCCTGTTATCCGAGGCTCTAGCCTCCTGCACTTATAAAATGACAAGTTGTGACAGGTTGAACCTTGTCTGGACATGCTCAGGAAGAGCCATCTGCTAGCCCCATGATGGCATTATGAATGAAAGCCATCTCCAGGCATGGATTTTCTTCTCAGTCAGGAACAAAGCAAGGGTGCTGTGTACCCTACAGGAGGTGGCACAGGGGCCAGCAGCTCCAGGACTCTCATTTGGCTGGGTGTGCACGGTCGTGCTTGGACCTCAATGCTAAACAGAGGATGCTGCAGGCAGCACATGTGTCTGTCACCTTCCAGAGGTGCCTGGGAGCAGATGAAGCCGTTTTCTCACTTGTCGTCCCAATTGGAGCAGGGCGAAGTACAAGCTTGTTGTTTTCCTTCCCCAAAGGATTGGGATCAAAGGGCAGGGAAGCAAAGTGCTGCACACAAGAGGTCTCACGCTGTGTCCACTACAAGCAGGGGAAGGTTCTTTGGAAGGGTACTACGGGTTGGATCTTGTCTCTGCCAGAGAAGGTGGCTAATGCTTGCTGTGGTCTCAATCTTAATTTTGGGGGGCCAGTTTCTATGAGTTTCAAACTCAAGTTTCTCAGGGTTTGGCTCCAGCTCCCTGCTCTCCAGTCATAGCTGGTGCCTGAGCTGCTGAAACCTAACAAGGGTTGTTATCCATCCTGATGACTACTACTCAGGGCAAGGAGTCTGTATTGATTTCAGGAGCTCTTCTACCATTTTGCAGGCTTCAGTGACCTCCTTACATGTTTTGAGTGGGATGAGATGGGAGATCCCTGGCAGGGTCATCTGCCCTGCACCACACTGCTCTGCATGGCTCGTAGCCCTTCTGCCTAAGAATGAGGGTTACAATGCTGTGTGGAGCTTCTGCCCAGAGTGAGGCATGAAGGGCTTCTGAGTTCAGTGTTTCTGTTCTCTCTATGCCCAAAAAACCCCACAAAGTCTTGCTACATCCCACACATCTCAGTGCTCACCTGCAGCAAGCCCACCTCCTCCCTGCAGGCTGATTATCAAGAGCTTTCCATCCTGAGGTTTGCTATGCAAACATCAAACATTTGTGTTTAAATATTACACTCTTCTGCTGATGTGAAGCTAGTAATTACAGCCAGATGGGACCTGGCTCACAGGCAGACACGGGGCCCACACGCTGCTCAGTGGTGGCTTTCTTTTTTGCAAAACCATGTGGCCGACCACCGGCAGAAATATCAAAAAAGCTGAATGCAATTAAAAACAATGGAGAAAAAAAAAAAGGCATTCTAAATATATCGTGCAATGTATTCCAGGTGAGCACTAAATGTTCTGGCTGCAGTGCCTGGCAGCTCTAGCACCATACATGGGACATGATCCAAGTCAGTGTGCTCAAGCCAAACATCCCTCCAGGCACAGCCTGGCACAGCGATGTCATGCACTGATTTGGTGTCAGCACCTCCTGCAGCACCAGCAGGGTCTGATCCTGCAAAGCCTCCCTCAACTGAGGAAGAGCTCTTTCTGCACAAGGGCCTGATTCAGTCCATGCTCTAGTCCATCAAAGTGGCCCCTATAAAGGTGCCACAATGCCAGGGCCACCACGCTGCTGGTGTGAGCTTACAGCTGCTGCTGCCTCCTCAGCTGCTGAGTGGAGGAATCACCTTCACTGCACCAAGCCTGCACACATTTCTGCCTTGCACAAGCTGCCCAGGGTAGGAAATACTTAATTTTCTACCACCTCCAGGATTTCAGATCTGTTTCTATTCAAAAACAAAAGCATTGCAGTGAGTGGTGGATTTTTTTTCCCCTGGATCATAGCCCACAGTCCATATTCACATTCCACATCTGATTGTGTTTTTAATAGATAATCCTCTCCCCATTGCCTCTCCCCTACACATCAACCAAAAGGTGAGCAGGACCATATCAGTTTAAGGAAAATGCCCCCACTGTTTGTCCTACCCACCATCTGTATTATATACAAACACCACCAAGTGCCCAGGAAACAATCCCTTCCTTGCCCCACACACCTGATTGGGTTCCAGCACTAACAGAGATGCAGGTGACAGCCACCACTGTTGCCTGAAAGAAGGGCAAGAATTAGCCCATCATACACAGTTTAGGTAGCCCCAGAAACCACTGCAGGTGATGCCATTACAAGCTATAAAGGCTACAGCCCTTCCTCTGCAAATCAATCCAGCCCTGTGGCTCACCCTCTTTTTTAGTCTCAGGATGCTTCCAAGCCAAGCAGGGCAAAGCCAGAGCCCAGTTTCCTGTCCAAAACAGGAAAATTAAACAAAATTAATGTTTAATGTCCAAAATTAAACATCCAGCCAGGGATGTTTAATTCCTCAGGATAGCTGCTGGGATATTCCTCCATGTTGTAACAGCATTACACAGGTACCTGCTCACTCATCCACCTGCAAATGGTGTCCCACAGCCAGCCTGCCAGACAGGAGCCAGCAGCTCTGGTTGCAAGGAGAAGAAAGAAAAAGCAGCAAACAGGAAGGGAAAAAAAAGAGATCATAGCTTTGTGAGAACCCACACAGCCATAGCAAACACGTGCTGTCATTTGAGACAAGCGCCAAGCCCTGATAGGTTCCTCTGTTGAGGAAATCAGGATCAGCCTTGGTGGGAGGCAGAGAACCTTGATCTCACTTGTCTGCCATCTCTCTGGGGTCTGCTTCTCCCTCCTCCTGTGCTCTACAGGTTTCTAACTTCCCAAATCTTCCTCACAGGGCCATGAGTAGAGCTTTCCAAGGAAGCTTGTTTCTGATGTCATATACTCCAGGAGAATGTTATGTGCTGGGAAAGGAGTGGAAGGGAAAGGAAGGGAAAGAAAAAGCAAAGAAGGGAAAAGAAAGGAAAAGGAAGGACTCAATGCCTCTGCTTTCCACACCCAAGAAACAGAGCTTTGGCATACCATTACCAACCCTTGTTTCTGCAGTAACCTTATCCGGCGCTGCATGGGTCTGTGCAAGCTCTGTTGCACTACTGTTGCCTTCATGAATAATGGATCCCCCTCCACCTTCCCTCTCCTCTTCCCTGCTGGATCTCATTTCATTTTGTATGAAATTGTATGTTTGCTGCTTCCCTGTTTTGGTCTGAACATTCTGATTCCAAGCTCCAGTTCCCCCTCTTCCCAGGATATCAGTGTAACCCCAGACTGGTGAGGGCAGAGCTTGTACTGGGGTCACCTTTGGCTCCTGGCTTGCCTTCTGCTAGGAAACAGTTGATCCCTGATATTCCTATTAACCTGTAAGTTCTCCTTCTCTTCTGGAATTTTCCATTTTAAAGACTAAAAGTAAAGTTCCAGGAAAAAGATTCTGATTCTAAAAAGTCAAGTCTCTATGCCTAAAAGAATTATATTTACAATTCTACACAGGTTTGGACCACAGAACATTGCGGGTCACTTCTACAGTGCAGTCTGGAGAATTTAATTTCCTTTGTTCTTGGAAATATCCAGCTTTATTGAGCTTTATCTGGTAAAGACTGGTGCTTTTATTCTCCTTCAGAAGCCACAGGCTCAGCAGTGAGGTAGCCCCAGTTTTAGCAGGGAATATGCTGTGGCATTTAGCAGCTTCGTGGGTGCCTCTTGCCTTAGGCCCTGCTGCAGTAGCACCACGATCCAAGGTGAGGACTTGGTTAAGTTCAGGTAAAGCTGTTTTGAGTGGTTTGTAGCATTTTTAGGTTTATAGACATGAAGGTCTGTCAAAGTTGTGTGCTGATCCCAGTTTCCCAGTCTTTCTTCTTTAGTCTTATCATTCCAGATTACAGGAAGCACCAAGTTCACATGCCCTTCTCTGCAGCTGTGCCTTACCACTGTGTCCTTTGCCACCCTCACCAGCCCAGTTTTTAATCTCTGCCACACTCACTTGGTGCTGCTGCCCCTGCAGATCCACCCACTTTGGGGGTTTCCACAAGGAAAGCCTGTGTTTAAGAAAGAACTGTGAGGATCTGAAAATTGAAGGCAAGGATGTCAAAAAACCTGCAACCATGAGAGTGGAGTGCAATTTAGGTGAAAGTGTAATGCTTACAAAGGGAAGGGAAGCAAACAGGGTCCTCACTGAGAAACCCCACTGCCAGAGGCCTTTGGAAAGACACCAAATCAGTTGCCTGGAAACTAATGCTGCCCCTTGTTATTGTCAGCAACAGGAAAAACCCACAAGTGCCATAATTCAGGCCACCACTACTGCCTTTTTCTCTTGGCTGAATGGAAGAAGCAAAGAGAAGAGGCTTTTCATGCTCTGTGGGTAGCAGGGTGTCTCCTTGCCCTCAGCTCAAGGGGTTGCAGGCTCCGTGCTTTTGCATCTGGATGGTCAGTTCCCATGGCAAACCTTGTGTTCTGAAATTTAGAGGCTAAATCGTCCTTCTACAGCTTTTTAAAAATGAAGGAACAGTTGAAGTTGGCAGGAGCCTCTGGAGACCTCATCCAACCACCTGGCTCAAAGAAGAGCCAGCTCAAGCAGGTTGATTTGTATCACATCTCATCAGGTTTTGAGTATCTCCAAGGATGGAGACCCCTCAACCTCCCTGGGCAGACAGTTCCAGTGTTAGATTACCCTTCTGGTGAGGTTTTCGGTTTAAAGTTTAAATCAAAAACGCTTTGACAAAAAGGACTGTATAAGTGACTGTTATAGAACAAAACACGCATATACACATGAAATTGCCCAAAACAATCTGGTTGCAGCAAGTTTAGTGTTAATTCCACAGCTGAGCTATTTTCCAGAGGACCCTCGTTCATCCCACGCACAGGACAGACTTTGCACTGTTAGCAAAAAGTCTCACAAGGCTTTTCCACAGTGTTGTTCAGTGCACGAAGCCTGAGGCAGGATTTACTGCACATTATTCAGTCTCTGCTAGGGAGGTAGGATTATTAGCCTCCTAAAAAGCGTTTCAATTGAGTTCAGTAAAATAGCTGAATGTTTCAAAACTGGTAATGATTTTAGCTTTGCAAGTTCCCTACCAGAGGATGGGTCTACACTATGGCTGTTTTACAGAGGACAAAGCTTGAGCCCAGAAGGGCTAAAGGGATGGGGTGCTGCATGGACACACCAACAAGCAGGACATTACAGAGCACTTAAAAGGTGTAGCAACTTCCCTTCAGGTCAAGAGGCTTTAAAAAACCAGTGGCCCATGGCAGACCAAGCTGCTGTACGAGGAGCAGCTCAGTGCCTGGGTGGCAGTGGAAGGCTCTGTGCTTGCCCTGTACCCAGCTCTGCCTTAGTGTGCTCACCACTAAGCTTGGGGTGTAGGAAAGAGGGCATCGGTTAATTCAAATTAAAAGAGGTTGAGATTGTCCAGACCTGGGTCTAGGCAAGTCTGGCTCACCCTAGCCTAAACACTTTGCATTTGAGGGGGGCAAGTTGAGAATAAAGAAAGCACCTTGAGAGTTCAGCTCAGGCAGACAGGTAGCACAAAGCATCTGCCATGGGTCCTGCTGGCCCCAGGACTGGAGACCTGCAGCCTTTGTCACACAGGTGGTGGCTAATCCTTCTTCCACAGCTGTTTCCATAATCCATGGTGGCACTAACCCACTTGTCTATAGTCCAAGGAACCTTTTGTCTCCAAACCAGAGACCACTGCAGGGACCCCTTTTCCTGATTGCCCCTAGGAGGGAGATTTGGCTTTTGTTTGGGTGAATGCTTTCCTGATTCAGCATGGGAGCGGGGAACAGGACACATGTTTCAGGAATTAAATCCATTGCAGGAACTGAAAAGATCCTAGTCCCCCAAAAGCTAATCGACAATGTCAAGCAGGGGCGGGGAAAGGAAGGAAAGTGGACAAAAAAGACTTTGCAAAAAGCAGACCAAAGGCAGGTCTGAGTTTCACTGTCTGTGGAGGAGAGCAGAGCCACCCCCCTACCTCTCTCCATTTCCCAGCCCTTCCCTCTTACAAGCTGCAAGTCCCTGGGAGGCCCCTAATCTGCCTTGCTGTACAAAAGACCCAGTCTATTGCCTTTCCTTTTCTTTTTGCCTATTTAGAGTTGAAGTGGGGATCAGTTTCCAGGCACGAAGGCAAGGAGGGGGAAGGAGCAGCCTGCTAAGGGTCTCTCTGCAAAAGAGGTCCTGTGGAGGGCAAGAGCTCAGATGGTTTCAGGAGGGCGAAACACACAGGATCATGGGGTGTCTGGGGTTGTCAGGATCCTTGCTCTCTAATTACTGAGGTTTTCTGGTGTGCTTGGTTATCACTAGCAAACCGATGGAGAAGATAACTCGTTCCATCTTTTGTTTTATTTGTGAAACAGGATCTCCAGTCTCTTGATCATATTCAGAGAATTTTTCAGCACTGCTTCTGGCAACAATTCAGCCTACCTGTCCAGGACTCCTACCCAATGCTAGATGAGGTCTTGTCAGTACTTCGCAAATGCTATTAATAATTTCCTGCTTCTACTGGCAATATCCCAAACCCCTCGGGTCTCGTTCGCCTTTTTGTGCCTTTAGCTCATTGGTGGTTCATAATCACCCATGACTGCTACAACGAAGTTCACCTCCTCCTCAGTCATGTCCAACTGACACACTCCCTGTCTAGCACAAAAAACCCCAACCCTGTGATTAGTCTTGCATTTCGTGCTCTTGAATTTCAACTCGTTCCTGCGTCTCCGTGCTCAAGGTTGTCTGCTGCTTTCTGTTTGATCTCCTGTCTCCTCTGCATTCACAATGCCTCCCCCTTCTGCGTCATCAGCTGGCTTAACCTAAGCGCTTCCACTTCTTATGACAACATCATTCATGGAGAGAATAAACAAGATCAATCCCAGGATCGATTCCAGAGAAACTCCAGTGGTGAACTCTGTCTAGCCTGCTACTTCCTCTGTCCAGAGGTACAGCTTCTGTGCCCAACTTCTATTTCTTCCCACTAATCCCGTCATCTTCAGTTTAATTAGTAATTTCCCTGTCACTCCATTGAGCACAGCTTGGCGCATTTGTCTAGAAATTTGTCTAGATGAATTGAGATGAGCAGGCTGTCTCGGCTGAATGCTTTCCATGGCCTGCCAAGCTGGTTCTGCTCCAGCTGTTTAACTGAGCTGGCCTGCAAGTTTTGTTCCAGGTCTTTGCATGCTACTGACCCATCCTACAAACTCCCCAGGTCCCACAGTAAAACATCAAACCAGCCAGGAATGGGTACTACATTCACAAGACTCAGTGTGGTTCTTTCTCTTCTGCAAGAGGTTCTGCCTCTGGAAACCTTGCCACCACACCTGCATTTTGGCATTCTGGTTTGTTTGGAAACCAAACAAATACCTGCTTGTCCTGGCTGTAACACATCAACGTGTCTGACTTTTGTATCTTATTTTGTTATACATTCAGGCTTTGTACTGTCATTCTATATCTTGCATGTTGACTCTACACCCAGCATTATCATCCTCTTCAGACTGCCTGGGAGCCACATCGTGAAAAACTTTGCTACCCAATAGAGCCACTGTGCTGAGTGGATGCCTGAATGATATTTTCCCTGGTGTCATAACACCTTTTGTTAAGATTTAGGTCAGCCAGTTTGCTATGTTGTCCATACTGCTTCCAGATCTCTAGAGCATTCTGTTTCTTCTCACCAAAACTGGTAGGGGAGGACATGAATCCAGTTGGAACTGAATTTCCCAGAGCTGAACTCATCCTTTTCAATATGAGGGCAACACATCCCAGATCCAGTCCTCATGGGCTCAGGGCAATTTAAGGTTTTGCATTAGCTTTGCTAAACGCTTTGCTGGGGGACCTGACAGTCCTGCTTCTTCTGACCCTCAGGCACTGGGTTCCAGATGTTCCCCCTGCAATCCAGACCTGTCAGAGGCAACTTTGATGCTCCCTGGGCATGGACCAGATCCTCTCTAGTGCAGACAACACTAGGCCTAGAAATAAGGCAGCTTTTCCATGCTTTAACAAAGCCTACCTGAATTAAACTGTAAAACCCTCTCTGTCAAGCTACTAAAAAACCAGTTTTCCCCAATTTAGTCCAGCTGCCAGGGTACTGGGATCCCCACGCAGGGAGAAGTCCATCCTCAGTCAAGGGAGATGAATGGACTCTGAACAGAGGGATGAGCAGACTCCCTCCCTGTACTGCAGAGGAGGCTGGGACAGAGCCCACCCTGTAAGGGCAGATTGTACAGACCCCCCGGAGGGTCAGCACTCCGGGTTAACCTTTGCAGGAGCTCCCTGGGTGTCGCTTTGTCCCCGGTGCCTCCCGGGGTGCTGCCGGCCCTCAGGGCACCCGGCTCCCCTGGAGGCCGCGCCGGCTGCTCCCACCTCACCTGCCCTGCTGCGAGCACCAAAAGCAGAGCCAGAGCCTCACCACGCTGCCCTCTAAAGCCTCTGTCTTGCGGTGGAAATAAATTGCCTCAGATTCCCGTAACTCAGGCAGAAAACCCAGGCCCCTTGCTGATAAAACCAGGCAGCCTGGACAGCGTTGCCCTGGCAACCTGCACTTTCTTCCCCATCCTTTTGTTCGGCCTCGGACCCAGACTTTTGTACCCAGCCATAATGGGGCCAGACTCTTGGGATGTTTACGGGGTGAGGTGAGAGGAATTTCATTCAGCCGTGTCTTGCTTGGCCCGTCTCCTTCCGCAGGGTGAGGGAGGAATGTTATTGACCAAGGCCCCATGCAGCGACCGAGGCACTAAAGAAAGGCACTTTAGACTTTCCGACAAAGAAAAGAAATTCCTGCCCTCCCCCATGCAAACATACCCCCCCTGCCCCAACTCGCCTTTTGTTTCCTTATTTCTCTTTTGGTAACTTCCCCGCTCACCCACTCCTGCCCACAGCTGCTCTCACCAGGCACAAACAAAACCCTTCAGCGTGCCCCGTGTGCCTGCCAGCTCCAAGTTGCAAGGCATTCAGTAATCCTCCTGGATCCCTGTCCTGAGAGGCACCTTGACAATAAAACAAAGCTGGACGTGCACTGAGTGTGCAGGAGCAGGAGTGCTGTGCAGCTGAGGCCAGGGCATGGAGCAGCCAAGCACAGCAGGGAGCTGGAGCAGGACCCCAGCCCACTCTGAGGCCCTGCCGTGCTCAGTCCTTTGCCCTCTGGTTTGGGCTGGAAAGGGTTAAGCACATCAGGTCCAACTGCCTGCTGAGAAGACAAAAGTCTGCCTTGACATCCAATATTGAAGCTCCCAGGGACACCACTGAGGAATTCCCATTAGCTGGTGTTTGTGGAAAGCCTTATATCAAATGCCAAGGACAGCCAGTTTGCTCTCCTCATGCCAGGGACTGGGAGAGCAGCAGCACCTTCCTGGCACTTCAGGGAAGAAGCAATGCAGACCCAGACCAAGTGGTGCCTTTATAGAGGAAAGGCAAGCAAATCTTTCCCTTGTCCCCCTGCACAGCTGGCAGCTCCAGCAGTGGCCAAACCACCCTGGAGAAACTCTAGCCTGACTTGACCAGACGTGTGCCTGGGTTCAGGTAGCTCATTTCAGAGGAGAACCCCATAGCACCACTCTCTTCCCGGCCTTCAGACTTCGTAGTGTCTTGGGAGCAGTTAAATAAATCCACAATTTGGGCAGAATGCTCCGAGGACCCGTTACTAGCAATGCAGTTGTGTTTCCCACTCACTCTGCTCCACACTGCTCTGCCTTCAGGGCACCTGAGCAAAGCAAAGGCATGGGCAGAGATGGGATGCTGGGAAGGATGGGCACTGGGTTTTGTTCAGTTCTGCTGGGGGCATAAACAGAAGATAAAGCCCAAGCTGGTGTTGTCTGAGTGGATAAGGACCCCTTGAGAAGTGAGTGGCTCCTGCTATGGGCGGTGTCCCAGTGCTTGGCCATCCTGGGGAGCTCTGCCCAGCAGAGAAGAGCCTGCAGCTCCTAGCCGAGACAATGGATGTCTCATGGATGGTGAGAGGGACTGCCAGAAGCTTTTCTTTAATCCTGGTTGGATTGTTATGGTATTGCTCTCTCCCAGCTGGATTACCTGACTAAAAGTGAGCTCATACATCATAGCCTTTCACTTCAGCTGGCGCTGCAAGAAGATGGAGGGAAAAGACCCAGACACCTAACACTTGTCTTTGAGACCCCTACTCTTCCATTATGTCGACTTAAAAAAAAAAATCAGCTAATAGATTTAAAAGTTGATTAGTGAGCTGGACAGCAGAGAGGAAAGGTGACACATATGATAGAGGACCACAAGACACCTTCTCCTGGGACTGTCGCCAGCAAAACCTACAGCCTGGGGTATGCCCAGTTGGCTCTTGACAAAGGACTGGCACCATTTCAGTGCCTCTTGCCTCAAAGGCTTGAAAACCCAGTGAAAAACTAGGCTGGGAACCAAGAGGAAGCAAAATGCAGACCAGCCATGAATAATGGGGCAAATGTGTCAATGCTAACAGAAACACACAGCAGCCCTTCCCATTGTGCAGCCTTGGCACGGTCTTTCCAAAAGCTGCTGCTGAAGTGAGCCTTCCTGGATCAAACAGAGTGTGCCTGCAGGCGTGAACCCCAGGCTGGGTTTGATTTATGTGTTTAGGGTTAGTGATTCAGCCACAATGAGGGATCACACACTGGAGGCACTCTCCCATTGCTCCTCCATCACCTGCACCTCCCCCATGCCAGCCTACTGACCCCTCATTTTTGGGCAGGTTGCCTCAGCATTGATTTTCCTCTTCAAAAGCACTTCAGCTTGAAGTGCTGAAAGTGGCTACTGGGCAACCCCGAGATATGAAGCCACACTGAAAAGGTCCCTTTTCTTGCATTTGCAGGAGTGTTAGCATTCATGCTTTTTATGTTTCTGTGTCGTGGGACAGAGAAGAGGTCAGGGCAGGCAGGGAGAAGCAGGCTTAGGTGCACTCACAAACAGATCTCTGTTAGGAGGTGCAGCAGAAGAAAGCTGCTTGTGGACCACAAGAAGGACTGAGGACTGCAGTTCTCACTACTGAGGATAGAGGAACTTGGGCAGCAAGAAGCCAAATGCCCAAAGCAGCTGAACAGGGAGAAAATCTCTGCTTAGGTGTCCCTGCTCCCCCACTCTGCCTTCTTCACTCGCTGCATCAACCCTGAGGAAACCAGTTTTGTGTGTACATAGTTCACAGCAATCTTCAGAGGGTCGCTTCGAGGTCTCAGTGAGAAGATGTGGTGCAACATCTTCAAATGGTGCCTTCAAGAGTGGCTAATCGGGGACATCGGAACTGTGGGAGTGGGAATTGTGTCAGGCTGGCACAGGAAAAGTTCTGCCACTAATGTCTCATCAAGCCAACGCGGGCTTAACCTGTCAGGCAAAACAAGAAGTGGTAGAGACAGAGTACCAGTTAATAGGCTTTAGGACATACAAAGCAGCAGGAAACCCATTTTTCTCCAACCACCCACATTCCATACGGATGTAGCTTTGAGGGTTTTTTTTGGCTTTGTGTTGGTGGAAACAAAAGCAAGTCCCTTCTGCAACCCATTTGAGCAAGAAAAATGAGATAGAGGCTCCTGGGGAGGCTTGTTTTATCAGAGATGCTGGGGCTGAGGGGGTAGTATAGAGACCAATAAAGTATGAATGGTGCTCTAAATTTGGGGCTCTCAGGGATGTCTCAGATGGGACAGTGACAGCATTGCATTTCCTCTTGCCTTGATCCAGATGGGTTTGACCTGTCAGTGCCACAGAGCATTGACAAAAGGTTAGCTGTAATGCTGTCCCCCTCTTTTCAGAGGGCAAATTAGAGCCAGTTTGTCACAGCAGTGAACTTTCTGCATCCAGCCTTGCCCAAAAGTTCACAGGAGAGGTACAAGACAGTTCCTCTCCATGGGGCCCGCAGCAGATGTTCAGTGCAGTCAAAGCTAACTTGTTTGTAAATCTGATGAAGTCAAGTTGGGTTTTTCTCCTGTTTCAAATATTAGGTACTTTGATGTGCAGAAAACACCTTGAATGATCTGTAAGTCAGAGACTTTTGCCTGGAAATACTTCCCTGGGATCACTTCTATAAGAGAGAGAGAGAGGGGGAGGAAGAGAGAGAGAAATTTTTTTCTGATGTTCCCTTTTAAAAAACAATCCATAACTTCAATTTTCAGATCAATGTTTAAAAAAAAAGAAAAAAACACCAAACTAAAAAAAAATCTATCAAATTATCCTCTTCCTACATTCTTCTGACACTGCTTTTTTCAGCCCTCTCCTCCTCCCAGCCTGTTAGCTGTAGGAGCATTACAGGGTGCTCAAGGTGACAGGAGATGATTTGATTACAGCAGCTGAGCTCTGAGTGCCGTAGGTTCCTGCCTTAACCTGCTGTTTGGTGGGAGCACAGCAGCTGTGCTCCCCTCCAAAAGTGGGGCTCCATTGCATTGGTGGGTGACAGGAGATGGAGTTTGCTTTAAAAGGCAAACCTTTGCCTTTTAAATGACACACTGTTGGTGTCATTATTAATGAACTTGAGTTGTGTTAGCGAAGCAACAGAAAAAAAAAGGGAAGCAAAGAGGGAGCAGCTGAAGAAATTCCTAGATTTGCTTTTTCTGTCTGAAGAACAGAGACAAAAATGTAAAGGGGATCAAACAAATGGAAAATGCATCAAGACAAAGCAGAAAGGGTGTCAACTTTCCAGCAAATTACACACTCAGTGTTTAGAGACCACAACTCTGATTTCCAGTCCTCTGAGATATTCCAGCACATTGTCTTCAAGCTGGCTTCCTCATTCAGCTGCAGTTGGGTCTGATGGCTGGTGTGGGCTCTAAAATGATGAGAGATTAGTGTTACTAAAGGCAACAGTCCCCCCCACCCCCTTGCTGTATTTTAGGAATGGCCTTGTGCTGGAGATGGCACATTGTTTCCCTTCTCCAACCATCCATCAAGGACAGTTCATCTCAGACTCTGATAAATCCTATTATTTCAGCTGCACATTTCCACTGCCTCCAAATCAGCAGCTGATGATATGCAGAGTGTTGCAATAAATGTTTATGGCTCTGCTTCTCCTCAGCCTTTAATTTCAATGGTTTGATGTTGATCAGCCCCTTGAACAGCCGCTCGTTCACATCATTACTGGTGTGTGCAAACAGCCCGAGCCGGGGACCAGCGCCAGCTCTGCTGCTGTGCTGATCTTGGCTTGTTAGAGTTGTTTCCAGATATGATCTTATAACTCATGGAAACGAATGGTTTCCTCCAGCCCTGAGTTAGCATCCTCTGCTGTAGCACAAGCATATGCTACGGAAGGTATTTATGCATGGCTGAATGCCCTGGGTGTACACATAGCTGGGGATTTTATTAAAACCTACACCCACCTTGGTGTTTCTGGGCAAATTCACAGCGAGGCACACCGTCAGTTCAGGAGCCACACGCTGGCTGTGAAAGCCAGAAATTAAACATCCCCCCAAAACCAGCGAGTGGCTGTTTCCCTGCCAGCCTCCTGCCTTTGCCCACAGAGCAGACAGATGCAGGGAAGGATGCTGCTGCTCTCCCCTGCCTGAGGTGCTGCAAAGGCCAGAGAATGCTGCCCTGGAGGTCAGGACGTGCTGGTGTGAGCTGCTGTGCAAATATCTAGTTTTTGCCACATTTTGGACTTGGCAAGTCCAGCTGTGAAGTCTTGGTGTAGATTTGGGGCAAACAGCCTGTGCAGTGAGTCCGAGGCAGAGCTGCACCTGCATCCCTCAGGTCCTTATCCAAGGTGACCATCCTTGTACAGATCCCAGTGTGGACTGAGATCCCAGCACTGACCATGTCTTGTGCCTCACTATGGACAAGGTCAGGCTTTCTCAGACACCTTACCAAGACATACAAGTCAAAGTTCTAGGCCACCATGGTAGCCAAGTTGACAGCGTTTCATAGCTCCATGGAGACAACAGCTCAGAAGCCCAGAGCAGCAGCAAAACCTGTGGGACCTGAACTGGAGGCACTTTTAGGCTGCTCAAGACCAGGACAGTGCTTATGGGGAGGAGGAGACAAAAGGTGCATCACCAAGTCTGCAGATGACACCAAAGTGGGATGTTTTTGGAGTGAGGGGTGCTGGTGCCAGCTCCTAGCAAGGTGGCCCCTGTGTGACTGGGGGTTAGAGCTTCTTGGAAGATGCAATTCTGGCACAACTATGGGTGTCAGTGTGCAGGTGTCATGACTGAAGGTCTGCTCAGAGATGGTGCACGCTGCAGGAGGTGAGTGCAGATGGACCTGTGCTCTATGCCAGGCTCAAGGCTGTGGGTGACAGACAAGGGAGACTAGAGAGGAAACTGGTTTCTTCACACTGTAGCTCTTAGCAGGTGTCACTCCAGGAGAAGACACAAGTCCACAAAGCTGAGTTGTGCTGGGATTCTATGGACATGAGCCCAACAGAGCTCAGTGCTTGTAGGGACACAGTGGTATCAGGTGACTGCAGCTGGGGGACCACATATGTCCCACATGCCCACCATGGGACCACATATGGTCCCATGCCCACCATGGGACACTGACATGGACCTGTAGCTGTGGCAAAGCTGATGCTGGGAGGCTCAGGCACATCAGGAGGATCCAGGAGCTGGGGATGGGTGACACCTGCATGGTGCTACCCAGCTGGTGACTCCACCATGAGTGAGGAGTGGCGCTCTTGAGGAGCAAGAGGAAGGTTCAGGACAGGTATACCTGCTGGCCCAAGCCGAGGGAAGGCGAGCAGGGAAGATGAGCTGGCTCTGCTTGCCAGAAAAAATGAAGTTCACAGCTCACTTGTCAACATGGAAAAGGGAAGGGGGGGCTTCCTGGGAGCGGGATGGAGCCGGGGAGTGCGGGTCGTTAGCCTTCTGCTCACATCGGCGGGGGAAAGCAGTTTCATTTGCTGGCCTGATTGGACTGATGAGATTTCCATATTCTTCATTAAGGGGCTGCCAGCAAGCGCGGCTGGGCTGCCATTTCCCATTACTCACAGCCTATCCATTATGCAAAAGGCGAAAGGGAGAGGGATGAGCCCGTGAGCCCAGATAGCGGCTGTAATGATCCTGTCAGCCTCCCCGGCACCGGGGAGAGGGAGCCAAGGGTGCTGCAGAGCCGCCTCGGAGCGCTGCCTGCCTGCCTCCCTGCCCGGGGACATGCTCTCCACTGCAGGTGCCAAATTGGTGGCATCAGGCTCCATATCTTATCTTGGCCTCTCCATGCCCAGCATGGAGCTCTCCTGCCCTGCCCCACTCTCAGCACTGCAGCAGGGGGACAGGTGAGCCAAGCCCCACTGCAGCGCGGCCACTGCACAGGGAATGGGAGATGAGTTACCAGCCCCAGGATGTGCCTGCTGGCCTCGCAGCCATCCGAGGGGGCTGCAGGACCCCTCCACCCCCAGCCCCTTTCCCATGGCAGATGAATGGGGTTGCCTGGTGTTCCACGCATCCCTGGTGCATCAGGATGTGTTGGCAAGGAGCAGGGAGAGGAAGGTGAGGAAGCCTCCTTTGGTCATGGGAGGATAGAGGGCAGAGGCAGGTCCATCTGCACCCCACTGATCCCCAGGTGCTCACTGCTCCTGCCTGGGTGCTCTCATCACACCCCATGGCAGCTCCAAGCCTCCAGGCTTGGTACCCTATCCTCCCTACCCCTCCCCAGGGATCACAGACCCTGTGTGGTGCTGTTTGAGGGGCTCTGTGCCCTTTGAAGGCGGAGATGATGGAAGGATCATCGCCTGAACCCGGATCCACCCAGAGAGAGCCTGTGCTAGGGAAGATTGGGAAAATTACCTCTCAACCCCAGTATTGAACTGGGTTGCTGCAGGGAGGTCTCGGAGCCGGGAGCTCTTCCCAAGGTATCTGTCATGCCTGACCTCAGCTGTCACCAGCAGACAATTATCTCAGTGCTGAGAGATCACAGCGGGGATGCAAGGACCCAGCTCTCCTCCTGCCTCCCCTTCAGCTCCCTTTTCCCCATCTCACTTGCCACAGTGGTGCAGGCAGCAGGGACTTTCCATCGGATGGAGGCTGCAGGAAAGGCAGCCCCAGAACGCTGCTGTGCTCCCCAGCCTCCATCCTGTGTTACGGATGGAGCCCTCTGCCTTGCTCCTGCCTCACTGGAGGTTGATTCATGGCGTGGGGAGAGGGATGGGGTGCCTGCACAGCCTCTCCATCCCCTCAACGCCTTTCAGCCGTATTTCACAGAATTGTTTACGAGTCTCGCCTCCCTGGAGGGAGCGTGGGTCAGCTCTAAGTGAGGCTGCTACCGGCAAGGCTGTGCTTGGAGGAGGATGCCAAATGCCCAGACGCTGGAAGGAACAGGAACACGTGTCAAGGGAGAGTTTCCATTTATTAGTGACAGTAACCTCAGCAAAAAATAGCCTGGTCTTTGTCACATCTTCATCCCTTCAGTGTCTCTGCAGGGCACAGGCAGAGTAGCTCTAATTGCTCCCAGGTGTGGGAAGCAGAGATCAGAGCCCAGCGTCTCTCTCCTCACCCTCTCATGCTTCCTTCTTGCCTTTTTCTCTTCCTCTCCACCCTTTTCTCCACAATCCCTCTTTCATCTTTCAGCACCAATATGAGCAGCATACATGGCTGTCTTTGCTGCTCCATCCCTGCCCTTCATCCGTGCCTATCATCTTCACACACCTTCAGAGGTCTTGGTCTCGGTGCTGGGTCCCTGGGAGACTGTCCCATACCTTTTGGGGGCTGCTGTGGTACAGACTGTCTGTCTTGTCTGTCCCCTGCGTGCAGGCAGGAGGAGCACACCAAGAGGGACAGGCAGAGGCAGCAGGTGCTGCCCCACGGTCAGGCCCTGGCTTTGGGGTGGGAGAGCCACTCGGGGGGCACGGGGACAGAAGGGTTAACTGTCCCTGGGGCGGTGCCATCGCTGGGTGCCCATCAGCTGCCCCGTGTTGCACCAACAGCGGGCACTGAATCCCTTCCTTGTTGGCAGCGCTCCAGCCTGGCGGAGGAAGCTGCTGAGAAAATGCAATTACAGCAAACAACAGCCACACGCGCAAGCGCTGCAATCCACACCTGGCACTAATTAACTTAATTAGCCCTTAATGAGCTACACTGGTCGGAAGGCCTATTTTTACTTAATTATCCCCTAATGTGCTTGGCAGAAAGTGGGGGCCCTGATGGATGGAGAGGTTTACCTGGCTTCCTCTACGCCGGCAGGATACTCCATCATCCCGGCATCCCTGGAACGAGCTGAGCTGCCCGTGAGAGGAGCAGGGATGAGCCTGGGATGGCTGGCAGCCTGGCACACAGTGGCACCTGCCTGGCCGATGGCAAAATTTGGCTACATTTAAAGAGCACCCTGTGTGGCTTGTCCCAGTGTGTGCCACCTCCCGCAGGTCTGGGTGACACTTAGGAGAGCCTGTGGTGGTGCACTGGTTGAGTGAAGTCATGGTGCTGGTGCAAAAGGCTTTCCTGGGGTGTGGGGTCTGGAGCTGCCAGGCTGTGCCATGCAGTTCTGGGGGGGATGGCTGGATGTGGCCCCCAGGTGGCTGGAGGAGAGGTGTGGCCCAGGTCTAAAGCATTGTGTTCCACCCCAGGGAGCCCCACGGGATGAAACACCCTGTGCATGACATACACAGGGTGGCAGGGGGTAAGCCCATTGATCCCTGGGGAAAGTGGGACTGGAGCAGACTGGAGCTGGGAACAGCCCAGTGCCACCAGAACAGCTCTCCTGCATCCTATGCTCTCCAGCTGCAAACTAGGTGAGAGGAGCTGGTCCCAGGTGCAAGGAAAATGCTGCTGTCCCTGGATCCGGCCCTGCTGTTTCCACAGCAACCAGCATCATCCAGCCCAGCCCTGGTAGCTGCAGCATCTCTGGGGGCTTCCTAAGAAAGCCTGTCCCGAGCATCTGAGTTAAAGGTGTGGGAGTCAACACCTCCAAACTGTGTCCTGGGGAAGCTGAAGGCGGCGTGCAGGGACCTGCTGTGGCAAGCCAAGGAGGCAGTGACAGGGTAGGGAGGGGATGGTGCCTGCCACTGGCCCTTATTCATACCATGCCTCAATGTAAAGAATTTTTAAATTAAAAGAAGAGCAGGAGCCAGGAGAGCAGAGCTGCTCTCCCAGGCTTGTCAAGCCGCTTCCCAGATGGATATCCCTGTAAATTATAGATCGAATCTGCCGTGCTTTCCAGCAGCAGTGGAGCACGGAGCCGATGATGTGCTTGTGAAGGAAGTGGCTGTCTCCCACAGCATGGCCTGGCTGGACATTGTGGGGTTGGTGCTCTTCTCTCACCTGCCCTGCAATGCCACCACCAGCACCACACAGCCAAGCCTGGCCTTGCCAGCAAGTGGCACTGGGCTGTGCTGAGGCAGTCAGGCAGTCCTTCCTCCTTCCCCTCCTCCTCATCACCTTCATTGAATCACAGATTCAATGAACAGTGCCCTGTCCTGATATTCCCTTCCCCTGGGTTTGGTCCTTCTGCCTTCCTTTGTTCTTCATCCCATGCCTTTGGTGGGATGATTTCCTAAAGCTATTTTAGTAAAGTTTCTCTTTTGAATTTATTCCTTGTTAAGTTTTGCAGCCCAGACCTTGGCAAAACACTGGCCTGTTGCTTTCCCAGGGCAGGCTGTGGTGGAGAGACATGGTGGGTCCCTGGCTGCTGGGGTCACTGTCCCTGCGTGTCTCCCTCAAGACTCTCTGGGCTGATCCTTTTGTCTCTGACTCCTTTGTTTAACAGATTTGGAAGCAGTGAACTGGCCTTTATTGCTTTTCCTGAGTCTTAAAGGACTTTGCTGGGTGAAGGAGAGGTGTGCAGGCTTTTAGGAGATTTCTTCTGCTCTGGAATTTCATTAATTCACTCCATTCTTCCTGGTGACTCTAATCAGAAGTGTGAGACCCTTTATTCATACACTGAAGTGTGTTGAGTGTTTAAAGGAGGGTTTAGAAGCAGATGCTGGGGGGGATCTGAGAGTCCTGGCTGCTGCCCTGGCAGCAAAGGGCCTGGCCTGTCCTCTGAGGGCATCCTGTCTGTCACTAAGGGGATTTCTGTCCCAAAGGGACATCCTGCCCTGGATGGGACTCTTGTCCCAAAGAGGCATTCTTATCCTGGAACAGGGGATCCTGTTCCCAAGGGATGTCCTGTCATGGATGGGGTCCTATTCCCAAAGAATACCCTGTCCCAAATTGAGGTTCTGTGCCTAAGGAACGTCCTGTCCCCAAGACTTATCCTGACCTGGATACATGTCCTCTCTCCAGAAGGGTTTCTGTTTCCATGGAGCATCTTCTCTCCATGGGGTGCTCTTTCTCCATGAGGTGTCCTGTCTGAGGAGCAGCTCCTGCCTGCCCAGCCCAACCCCATGGGATGTTTTCCACCCTGCTCACACCATGGCACAGCTGGGTATCCATGAACACCTCTGGCCACCCAGCTTTCCATAGGGAACCACTGCTCACCCAGCCTTGCCCTCACTTCACCCCTCTCCCCATGGGCAGGGCTCCAGGTGCAGCTCACAGCAGGATTATAGCAATGCTGTGATGCAGGGAAAAGGGGTCTGGGGTCACTCAGGGGAGCCCTGCTGGGGGGACTGGCAGTAATTCCCAAAACTGGGGCTGTTAATTTGTTGTTGTGCAGGAGAAATGGGGCACAGAAATGCGTTTGAAGGTGAGCTGATACAGATTTAGAGGTGGTTGGGCCTCTTTGGGAGAGCCATTTAAGTTCCACTAAGAGGATGCTGGGAGAGGGTTTCCAGCAGTGAGATCTCTCATTTGTCCCTAAAGGAGAGTGGGGGGCTCCAGCCATGCAGCCCACCTGGAAGGCACCTGCCACTGCAGCAGCACTGCTGATTTAACACAGCCTGAAGCCCCCAGGCACATCCCCATCCCCTCCCACTCACAGCTGGGCCCAGCATCCCTGCCTTTGACCCCTGTCTCTGCCACCAAGCAGCGTTTTAGCATCCAAATTCAACAGAAAGAAGCTTTTCCCCAAAGACACCTTGCTCCTGGTGACCTAAGGGTGCTCCCTGAGGACAGCATCCACCTCACCTGAACACCACTGCCTGCCTCCCTGGAGAGGGAAAACCCCATGGCAGGGCTCAGGCATCGCCCCCGCTTGAGCTCTATGTTTGTCATTATATTAATCTCTCATTTGAAATGGATACAAGGAGGGGGGAGAGATAAATTAGTCCCATTCTTCTGGGAAGAATGAAGTGACCCTGTGAGGCGAGGGACGGCCGTGCCAGCCCCACCGGGCCAGGCAGAAATGCTAATTTCTCCTTTCCTCCACCAAAGCCGGAGTAAAAAATGCTAATGGGGCTGACGGCGGGCTGCAGATAAAAGTCTGTGTCTGCTCGCTCGCACACAGATGGGTTTGAGCGCCGCGATAAGCTGGCAAACAAGGTAATTAAAATAATTAAAATGCTAAACAAAGGGGAGGATGGAGACAAGCGGTACAAAGGGCTGGGAGAGACGAGCAGCTCCTGGGAAATGGTAACTGGGTGCGGGCAAGGAGGAGGGCAGAGGGATGGAGGTGGGTGGGCTGGGAAGGAGAAGGGCTGTGGGGTGCACCAGGTAGCCATCCCATCGGGGAGCCCCATCCTTGGGTTGCAGCTGGCCCTGGCCACGGGGATATCTGCCTCTTCCATCCCCTGCCTGCCCCAGTGTCCCCTGCACAGGTGACTGGGGGGAACCTAGGAGCCCAGGCAAATTCCCAGTACCTTGGCAAATTTTTCCAGTTTAAAACAAACTGCCCCCAAAACAGGCATGTTCTGCTGCTGGAAATTGCTATCTCAAAGTCTCCCTTTTATTAACAGCATCCATTAAAATACAAAAAGAAAGCGAGCTTAAAATTAAAATTAATTTTTGTTTCAGGCCAAGAGAAACATTGGATTTGAATGAAGCAAACTTTTATTTAAAGCAAAGTCCTCAGGTGGCAGACAGCTTTCCCCTGCAAGGAGAGCTGGAGTCTGGAGCCAATCTAGAGACCTCTGTGCCATGCTGAGGCCAAATCCCAGCATTGCCTGCTGCAAATCCACACTGGTGGATAAATTAGTCCCATTGGCAAGCCCTGATGGGCTGCCACCACCTCACAAGGTGCAGCATGGAATCAGAATGCCCCTGGCAGACTGTGTTGCCCCATGGCAGGTTCAGAACGCCCCAAAGGACTGCACTTCTCCTTCCCCGTGGTTGTGCATCCATCCCTGGTGCTTTCCTGGTGGCCGAGGCCCCCGGAGCGAGGAGCCTGCGAGACAGTTTCAGCAGAAGCCACGGAGGGTGGGGAAGGAGCAGATGCCCTGTGAGATGCACTGGGGGGTCGGGGCTGAGATCCCCCCTCTGAGCTTCCTGCTGTGAAGGAGCTGTAGCCAAAAAGCAGGCCGGGGGCTGGCAGCCTGCCCGCGGTGAGCTGAATCTCCGGCTGCAGTTTGAAGCTCGCAGACAGCTATTTAACACAAACAGCCAAGCTGTTATCTTTTCCCTTAGGGCCACCATCCCTTTCGCTTCTCAAATGCCAAATTACAGCCTACATTTAATTTCAATGCCACGGGGAGATGCATGTCAAGGGAGGGCAGCTTCGTTTAAAATTAGCCACATTAGATTAGTGGTGATACAGCCAGGGAGGAGGGTTCGGAGAGAGGAGAAGCCTCCCCATGAACTTTGGGGGAATTCCTCTAGGAATGTTGAGGATTTGGGGTCCAGCAGAGCCAAGTCTGCTCCATCTGCTGCATCCCTGGGTCCACGTGGATGCTGGTTCTGGCTGTGGATATCCCATGTTTCATGGGGTCAGGGAAGGGATTTATGGTGTGGCAGGCACAATGCAGAGCTGGCACAGACTGATACAGGGCAGCAAGTGTGTTTGCAGCCATCAGCCGTGAATTATTTGACCAAGGGAAATTTATAAGGATCTTCAGTGAAAATAGTATGTTTTTTTCTGCACAGCACACTTATGGGAGCAGGGTGTGAGGTGGTGTTGGCTTCCTGACCCCAGCATTGGCATTGGTAGGATTCCTGTAAGCTTTTTGCCTGGATATGGGTTGAACATGCAAGGGGATAAAGACCAAAGAGCCTCTGCTAGTGCACAGCCACATTCTGCTCTGGTCTGAGCCCTCAAAATGATGTTTTTTGGTAGGGGGACAATCAGAGGAGTTTGAAATCAGAGGAGTTCAGCCATGCACACATGGAAAGTGTCAGCTCAAATCCCAGTTTCTTTTCCTTTACATTGAAATGCAGAAATGCTAAAATTGTGGGCAATGCTTTCACGGGGAATAGTGACAGCCAGGAAAAGAAGAGAGAGCCCGTAATTGCAGGCTTTCACTGACAGCAAAACAACCCTTTAATAATAACTAAATACAAGGAGCGCGCAGAGAGCAATCTTCTCAGAAAGAAACAAACACTGATTTTTCTTTTTTTTTTCTCCTCACCAGAAACATCTCTGCTACAAAAGGGCTGGTTGGCATCACCCATATCTCCTTCAGCCCCAGGGATTCAATTTGCCCCATCAAGGATTTCCAGATGTGCTGGTGTGTGGCAGGGCAAGATGAACCCTGGCAATGCCCCTGTTCCCTCCACACCAGTGCCCAGCCACTCATGGGGGTGTATGATGGGTTCATGGCAGGGTCCAGCATCCCTGTGCTCTGGGAACCAACCTGTTAGTTTTAATAAAACCATTAAAGCCTCAAAATCCCCTGGGGTAGAGCTACAAGGGGTGGACATGGGCAGGCATTGGGAGTGAGGCAGATGAAATAAGGAGGAGGTCCCTGATGGAGTGCCATGGGAAGGGGTGCCATGGAGCAATGCCAGCTCCATACCCAGGGTAACTGGGCAGCCCCATGGCACAGGGGTACTGCTGCACCTCCCCACTGCAGAGGTCCCTCTGCCTGTCCCCATCTCAGGGCTGCTCCTCTGGGGGTGCTCCCGCAGCGCTGGCGCTGAGTGGCTGCGTCCCTCTGGGCATTCACCTCACCTCACCCCAGGTGACACAGGGACAGGTGACACACTGTAGCTTCAGCAGGGGCAGAGGAGGTGTTGATGGGTCTGTGGCTGGTCCCGTGTGGAATTCAGCAGCTGTCTGTCACATCAAGCCGGTCCTGCAGCACTTCCCATTTCAATAGACTGCTCTGTCCTGCTCTGCCTCACCAGACACGCTGCCCTGTACAGCAAATCCAACACCCTTCTTGTGGGCAGCTCTTCCCCACCCAAAATCCGGTTTGCCTCCTCGCGCATCCAGCCGGCTATTTTTACAGCAGGTGAAGAAGGCGGGGAGTGTGGCCAGGCAGAGCCGAGCCGCAGGGATGCTCTATCAACATGCAGAGCCACGTGCCAGCTCGACGGTGGCCGGACAGCGTCTGGCTCATCCCGACCACCTGCTGTGGGGAAAGGTGGAAATGCAGCCCCAGAAATAATGCTGGAGAAGGAATCCCCTCACCTTGAGCCCAGGACAACGGGCTGAATCCCACCTATAGGACCTGCCAGCGGGAGTCCTTTGTGGCCCTTAATTAGGCTGTAATTTAGGTGGTAGCTCCGTTTAGAGGAGTGAGGAGAAACCTTCAGCTTGTACAAATCAGTGGTGTACAGCCGGTGCCACCCCCCGCCTGTCCCCTCCCGCTCTCTCACGGGTGGCGTTCGCGGTGGGAAGCTGCTGTGCCAGGTCTGGGCTGGCCAAGCCGCCGGGGCCAGCCCTGGTACTCAGGAATCTGCCGCCTCGTGGGGCTTCAACTAATGTGACTTGCATCTGTAATTTACTTTTAAAAGGGGATTCTTGCTTTCTCTCTCTCCACACTGCCTGCTGGCTGCTCCTGGATTTTCCAAGCAAAGGGAAGGGGAAGAGGGGTATGAATAAAATATCATCATGACAGCTTTTATATATATATACATGAACCTGCTCTGTCAGGCTGCGAGCTTCATTTTTAAATAAGAAGCTCAGCTCCCTTCCCAAGAGGCCGGGAGAACGCAGCGGGCTTTTAAGAGAAGGGACCAAAACAGAAGAGCATTTTCCTCTTCCATCACATCAGACTGGAGCTGGGTTAATTACGCTTCTCTGTCCTGATTTAAGCACGGGAGCTTATTCAGTACAACTGTTCCTTTATTAATGAATTGCAACCCAATTTTAACCGGAGGAAGCTGGCGAGGAGGAGAAAAAAAAAAAAATTGGAAACCCTTTTGCCAGCATGCTCTGTTTGCTGCTGCCTTTCATTTACATAACTTCAAAGTGATGCATTTTTTAAACCAAGCTATTTTCGGGTCTGGCTGGACTGCAAGGGTGCACGGACGTCCGTGTGGATGTGGCATTTCTCCGTGTACGCCCACTGCTGCTGCAGGGTGCAACAGCTCCTGGGCAGGGCTGGGATCCACCATCCTGCTGGGCTGGGACATGGCTCTCCACACTGTGCTGCTGCCCGAGATGCTGCTGGCTCTGGGTGAATGTCACCATGAGTTTATGACTTGGTGCCAGCCAGTCCCTGCAACGTATCTTGGAGTTCCGATCCTGCCCTGGCCCACCCTCCCTAGGACGGACCAAGAGGTTCATGGAGGATGCCCCAGGGAGCAGGGGGACATGCTGCTCCAGTCCTGTGCTGGTCCTGCAGGGCACCACTGGCCCCTCGGGGTCCCTCTGTGCCTCCCTGCAGCGCCGGGGGAGTCGCGGGCATCGGCGCCGCCGCCACGCGCCAGGGATCCAGGGACATATGCTGCTTTTTCACGCCGCAGAAACACCACCTGCTCGGCTTCCTGCTCAGCCCCAGGCAGGGAGGGAGGGGAGCCCGTCACCCCAGTGCCCCCCAGCACGTCCCCACAGCCTCCTGCACCCAGCAGGGCTTGGCCTCTCCCTCCCAGCTGCGGGCACTCATGGGTGGCCTGAGCTCTGGAGTGCCATGGGATGGCAGAGCTGATCCCCAACGCTCTGCAAGCACAGAGAGCTGAGAGCAGCTTCCCAGCCCTGTGGTGTGCCAGGACACAGCCTGGTGCCAGCACCCACCACTGACACCCTGCATCGGCTCGCTGCACACGCAGGAGAGGTGCTGGGGTAGGGGGGAGCCTCATGGATATTCATGGGCAGAGGGTTTGCTGATCAAAAGGCGCAATCCTGTTTTCCTTTATAATATATCTGGTTAATACAGACTTAATGAACAAATGAATAATAAATTAGACCAATTTTGTTTTCTTTCTTCTTGGAAAGGAGGGGGCGAAGGGGGACTCTGTGCGGGTTTGATTGACAGCAGGGGTTTGCTGGGAGATCTGCTCCTCAAACCTCTATTAAATATGAAAAAATAATGGTGCAATTGGTTTAATCTTATTGCAGCGGTGGATGCTGGCTGGACAGGGAGAAGAAGAGGATGATGGGGAAGAAGAGGGATTTTCAACTGCCTTCACCCCACCCCAAGGCAAGGTTCAGGTCTCTGGGCAGGGTGCTGGGCACCTCGGTGATGGTGGTGGCTGCACCATTAACCAGACAAGCCTCAGGAAGCAGCTGGCATTGCATGGCACCATCATGGCACATGGCCCAGGGTGATGAAAGGCATCGTGAGGGAATGGAGCAACAACACCATTGCACCAGCTGGATCAACACAGGGGCTTCTGGGCTCAGCAGGCTGATGTCTGAGGAGCTGCCACCAGAAGAAGGATGAGATGACAAGCTCCATCGGGGAGATGAGTTGTGGCCACCCCGTCACGGCTGTGAGCCTGGGTCCCTGCATGGCAGCACAGCTCGCTGAGCCGGCGCCGTCTCCGCCGGCACGGCTCATTGCAGCCCTGGGCTTGTGTCACATCCCGCCTGCTGATGTGAAGCGCTGGGAGGAGGTGTTGAGTCACGGGCCACTGGCTCCACCCGGCAGGACTGGGGGGAAGGTGGCTGCCCGGGACAGCCCAGGGTGTCTCCCTGGGAGCACTGGGGCTGCCATGCAGGTGTCCAGAAACACAAATCCCTTCAGAAACACCCTCCTGGCCTTCAGCAGGCTCCGGGCTTCAACAGGCTTCATCCTGATCTGTGTCCACAATGTCCCACTGAGATGCTTGAACCACCTGGGCTCCCTGCAGAGCCGGTGATGGGAGCATCCTCCTGCCCTAGGACCACAGCATCCCCTCTCCCTACACAAGGGTGCTGGACTCCATGCAGGGTGATGGACGTGGGTGTCATGGGTGGCTTTCCAAGCCCAGCACCCCTCTGCTCTGCCAGGAGGGCCAGGCAGCGAGGGTCTCCAGGTGGGTGCCAGCACCCCAAACCACCCAGTGATGCCCCAGCGCACGCAGCCCCCAGCAGTGCAGCAGGCGCTTGCTGTGGAAGCTGCTCCTCTCCAGGTAGCTTCCCACTGCCATCACTTCCATCGAAAAAAGAGAAGGAATTCCCAGCTGCTGTGAGCTTAGTGCTGCTCCAGCTGCCTTGGCCCAGCCTTGCTGCTTTTCTTTGAGGCTCAGAGCCCCTCACTGGAGTCCCGGCCCTGGTGGGAAGCTGGGCTGGGGATAAAAGTGACGCTTACCTGCTTACTTCTGCTCCAGCGCCCAACGAGCAGCAACACATGGATTACCAAAAATAATTCCCCCTAGAAAAGGAGGGGAGAAAAAGAGGGAAAAGAAAAAAAAAAGAAGGAAAAAAAAAGAAAAGAAAGCCTGTGCTGTGGGAACAGCCAGCTAACCTCGAAAGCCTCTTACCTGGCTAGATTTAACTGCCTTTGTTGCTGCATCAGCCTGAAAAATCCCCTCTTGCATGGTGTCAGTGCTGCTGGCGGCTCGGAGCCGCTTCCCGGCCCTTTGTAATGAAAGGCGGCTCTGTGCGGTGCGGGCGGCAGCCGCGGCTCCCTCTGCCCGCTCCGGCTCCTCTCCCGAGAGACCCCGCTCCTCCCGCACTGCTCTTCTTGGCGGGCCTGTGCTAGCTGTGCACGGGGCTCCAGAGCTGGCCTGGGGAGGAATTGCCTGTATTGAACACTGGCCCTGGCAGTAACTTCTGCCTCCTTGAACCTGCTTATCGCTGTGATCGCAATTGCAGCGCTTCCAGCCTGCTCCAAAGTGGCATTTCTAAGCCATATCTCCAATCTGCTAATTAATGGCTTTATTAATCTACAGGAGTGGCATGGGTTGGGACAGGGGGCATGAGGGGCAGGGGAGCTTGGGTGAATCCAGGGTGCTAAGGTAGAGCCTGAAGCTGTCCCAGGGAGCTGGTACTGGTGGGACACAGCTCCCACACACTCCCATCCCCCCCTTTTCCAGGGCAAGCCCCAAGGCCACCTCTGCCATCATGGTTCAGAGTCTGTGCCATGCTCCAGCCAGCAGCACTGTGGGGCTGGGAGTGAGCAGGGGATGAATGGGACCAAGCCTGGGTGCCATCTGTGTTTTCCTCTTGGATTTTTCTGCCACCTTGGCCCCAGCCCTCAGAGATGAAGAGGGAGCCAAATCAGCTGTGAGACATCAAAGGGGGATGTGCGTATGTGGATGGGGTGCCACACCAACCCCAATGTCCACATTGAGTTGGTGTCACCAGGATGGTGGGTGACAGCCACCTTGCCCGGGAGCATTTGGCAAAGGTGGCAGTACCCAGGCAGAGGACACAGAGGGGTGTTCATATGTGTGTAGTCTGCAGGACCTGAGTGCTCCTCAGGGCCCAGAGCTGCACCACCAGTGCAGCACACACCTGCAGCACCCGACTGCCAGATGTGTGGGGACAGTCACAGCCCCTTCCCTGGACCTGCCACTGCTCAGCGGGAAGCTAACGGGAAAGAGGACGGTGACGATGCTCCATCCTGCCTGAGATGTTTTGCTCTGTCTCCCAGGCTGGGCATCCCTGTCCCGGGCTCCCTGTGCCTCTCCCTGCCAGGCCCAGGGCAGGGCCGTGACTTCCGCGCGGGCCGTGTCCCCGTCCCGGGCCGGGCTCCTCCTGCGCTCAGAGCGGTCCCGAGGGGATGTCGGGCGTGGGGGGGGTGAGGCAGGGGAGGCTGCGGAGGGGGCGGGGGCCCCGGCCGGACTGGGGGCCGGTGCCGGG
>VWZP01001295.1:59304-87300 GCA_013396995.1 Dicaeum eximium | reverse complement strand
CGGGGATGGGAGCGGCGGAGCTCGGCGCGGGGCTGTCCCCGCTGCTGCCGCCGGCCCGGGGCGCTGGGCCGGAGCCGGGGCTGGATCCTAGCGGGAGGGAGGCGGCTGCCTGGCCGGCCGGGGCGGAAGGGCTCTGGGATGGGGATCGGTGGTCCTGGAGACCGCTCGGGGTGACGGGGCTGCTCGGGTGCCCACGGCGAGCGAGGCCGGGGGATGCCGGGGGCTGGCGTGGGCGTGGGTCGGGCGCCGGCTGCCTGGCGGCAGGTGGATCCGGGGGAGGGACACCTCGGGGGGACCCCTCGGCCGCTCGCTGTGGCCCCCCATTTCCCCAGCGGTCACCGCTCTGGCCACCTTGGTGGGGCCGGGGCGCCTGGGGCAGAGCCCACTCGAGCGGCGAGCGGCCGGGGAGGCAGCAGTCATGTTCGGAGGGGCCGAGCGAGCCCTTGTCTCCTCGGCCCGCGAGGGACTGACTCCCTGTGGGTTCACTGCATCGTCCCGGGTGGCCTCGGTGGGCTGTCGGGGTGGCCGGTGGCTCTCCGGAGATATCATACATGTGACACGGCTGAGCTCCCTGCTCCGTTCCCGGCTGCCGCCTCTTCCCTCTGCAATTTTTCATCCTCCCTTCTCCACGTCTACCTCTGCAGCCTCTGGTTTCTTTTTTATCCTTCCCTCTTGTTCCAAGATCCGTGGGTTTGTGTGGACTTTTTTTCCAGCCCACTCTCCCCCCCCGCCTCCTGTTTTCTCATCCGTGCTCTCGCTCACTCGAGCCCTCGTCTTTGTTTCAGCTGGGGAAAAAAAAAAAAAATTGCTTCCCTTGTAAAGTTGGCCCTGGCAGAGCGAGCCCCTGGAGAGCGATGCTGCCCGGGTGGCGCGGGAGCCAATGGCAGCCCCTGCCGCCCTAGAGCCGCGGTGCCCAGCGCGGGGGGACAGCCACTGTCCCCAATAAATACCTGTCACCTCCCAGGCAGGGCGGTGTTGGGATGGCCCGCGGTTGGGGGGCACTGGCGGTCTGACACAGGTACCTCCACGGAGCTGCTTTCCCCAGGGTGGGTTTTTCTCCCAGCATGATTCTGATCACGGGCCCCGTGTCTCGGTTTGGGCATCTCTGTCACTCAGGTCTGTGTGTGGTGCTGTCCCCGGCGATCCCGTGGGGCTGGGGGCCCCTCAGCCGGCCTGGGGTCTCAGGGGGCTTGGGGTCTCAAGGGCTCGTGTTTCAGGTGTGTGCTGCTTTGCCCAGGTTTGCCTTTGTTTGGAGCAGGGATGAGGGACGGGGGACGGGGGGGGGGTTGGTCTTTTATTTTCCCTTTTGCATGTGTCTTTGATACCGTCCCCAGGCGGGGATCCCATTTCCCCGAGCCGCCTTTGCTCTGCGCGGCTCCTCCTGCGCTGCTGGGGTTCACGGCAGCCCCAGGTAAAGGGAGAAGCCGAGACCGCTCCGTGCTTCCCGCTCCCCGCGCCGCGGGCAGGCTGCCGGATCCCGGCTGCGATCCCTGCGTGGAGCCGCTTTGTGGCTGGCTCTGGCCTCGCCGGCTCGGCTATCGCCTGCCGGATGCTGGCGGCAGAATCTGGCCCCTTGTTTATAAGCGAGGGAGTAGTTTTGTCCTTATCTCCATCTGCTACGGAGGCCGAAGCTAAAATTTCAGTGGGATGCCGTGGATCACCCCGGCGGCAGCCGGCGTGGGCGCCGCACCCAGGGGAAGGTGTGGGCACCCCGAGGGGGCAGAGCAGCGATGGGGTCTGTTGAGCCCAGAGCTGGGCTCTTGAGGACCACGGGTTTAGCCGTGGATTTATTGTCTGGTGTCTGTGTCTCCCCTGTGCTCTGATTCCTTGTTCCTGTCTCTGCTGGCTCTGAAAGGCAGGGAAGAGGTGATGCTCGGGGTGGGCAGCACACAGAAGGCACGCGGGGTGTTTGGGGGGTACACACACAAAACGCCCGCTTCCTTGTCCCCAGGAAGTTGTTTTTACAGGATGCTCCTGTGGCTTTGGGCACCCGATGATTTTGATCAGCTAAATGAACCGGGGCGGAGCGAGAGCGGGATGTGAGAGCCCCGAGCCCCGTGGGGAGCGCCGGCCGGGCCCCTCCGGATCGCGGTGTCGGCAGCTCCGTGGGCTGCGTTTGGAGCAGTGACGTGTGCGGTGACGGGAGGGACGGAGCGTGAGCAGGGCACAGGCAGGAGCCGAGCCTGGCCGCATCCTGGGGCTCGCGTGGACATCCACGGCAGGAACAGCGAGTCGGGGAGAGGGATGAACAAGGGATGGCGTCTTCCTCTGCTCTGCCCTCCGCCTGCTGAGCCCCAGCACAACTGCTGCGAGCCCCTGCTTGCCCCTGCCTGCCCTCTCGAAGCCGTTTGAACTCGGCCACAGCGAAAGAAGGCCGGGCGTAGGGTTTCCTCCCACCTCCCCCCTTTTTTTGTGTGCTTTTAGACATGAGACATTCCTGAGTGGATATTCGTTGCCGGGGCTGGGACGCCTCCTGCCAGACAAAACTCATGAGAAATAGGGGAACTGGTTTGGGATTTTTTTTCTTTGGTGTCTTGACCCTTTGAGTTATTGAAAAGCCAGCTGCAGCTCAGCCCTGTACAGCAATTCCCATGTCTCCAGCCCGTCATTTTGGGTCTGTAGGTGCCTTGCAGAGGAGTCATTGTGAGTACAGGAGCAGCAGCTCACACTGTTGTGGTTTCTGTGGCAGGTTACAGGGTTTTGTCTCTATTTGTTCCCCTCCCCAGTTCAGATGTGTAATTATCAGAATCGTCACAGTGTAAATTTTAAAACAAAAAGCTGCTGTGACATAGTCATGACTCTGCCCTCAGTGAGGTCAGCCTTCGGGAGCTGGGAGGCCCAGAGCAGCACTCTGCCACTGTCCCACGTCCTGGCCACCATCCCATCACCCACCTGGCCAGTGGCAGGGGAAGGAGAGGGGAGATGCAGTTAGGCAGGCAGTGAGTGGGTGACCTTGTGAGGTCCCCTTCGTCCTGCTCTGCTCCACCACCTCTCGTTTTTGTCCAGGCACTCACTGTAGACATCTCTGAAAGCTCTAATCTGCAAAGCCCTGGGGGGCTCCACACTGCGCTGGCTGCTATTATCCCCGAGACAAAGAGGGACAGGCAGGCAGATTACCTTGGCCTTTATTTTTTCAGCTGGGAGCAAAGAAAAGCCTTAAATGAGCTTGCTGCCAGGGAGGGACTGAGGGGCAGAGCCCCCAGTGCCCTGCGCTCCTTCCTCTCCCCAGAGGCCGCGGGACCCCGTTCCTCATCCCTCCTGCTGTCCGGTCACTCCCTGCTCTGCTGCAAAGCCCCGAGGCCAGACCAGGTTTTGCCTCAAAGCTGGGCTCCCCCGGGGCTCCCCTGCAGCACCCTCAGTGTCCCAGGCCATGCAGCACCCGGGGCTGGCGTGGCCAGGAACCCACTGATGCTCACACCCGCCTTGCATCCCCATCTCTGTACCTGGAGGTTACATCTCCAGGCCGATGGGCTGCCGCAACCTCATCCCCAGGGCTCAGGGGCTGCATCTCAGCCAGACTGGCCCCGTGCCGAGATGGCACCGCCACAGCGAGGGCCAGGTCCCCTCCATATGGTGCCCCTGGCCGGCTCCCAGCGCCGGGGCAGGTGCTCTTGTCGGGACTACACAAAACCCTATTGTCGGGGCCCGGAGTGCTTCCCTCCCCGGGCAGGGGCCCGCGCCAGCCCCAGCGCTGCCGGGCGAGCGGCTCAGCCGGACACGGCCACATCCTCCTCTGGCTGCCCTGCACAGGATGCTCCCCACGCAGCCGGGGTGCCCCTGCTGTCCCCTCCCGAGCAGCCCTGCTGGCTGGGCTGTGTCACCCGGCCGCTGAAGTGCTGATGGTTTTATGCCCAGCACTCAATTATTTCCCCGAGTGCCAGCGCCATGTGCTGGCGAGCGGCGCTGGCTGTGACCCCGCCGAGCCCGCCGCCGCCGCTGCAGCCTGGGGAGCTAATGGCAGAAGCACACCACACGTGGAGTTTAATTATTGGTTTTCTTCCTTAACAGAGTACATTGGCTGACCTTAATGCAATTAATTAGGGCTTAATCAACTTCTGGTGGCTCAGCACAGCACACAGCGATTCCTGCCTTTCCACGAGGGTTTGTGAGAGGTTAAAGCAGTAGAAGGGAGGGTGTGCTGGTGTTTGTGGGTTTTGTGCGGCTGTGCTGAGAAGTAGAGTTAAGTTAGTCAGGTGTTGGGGCAGAACTTACCTCTTCCCAGGCCGGGCTTGTTGCTGGACGTGCTGGTAAAGGCAGGGGACAGGTGAGCTGGGCTCAAAAGCTGCGTCTGAAGTGATGATTCTGCACAGAGGTGCTTGTGGTGCTTGTTTTTGGCATCGTGCTGAGCTCAGGGGTGGCTTGTGGTGAGACCGTGGCTGGGTTGTGCATTCAGCAGCTGCTGGTGGCTCTTAGGTTTGCACCCAGAGAGCTGTAGGTGATGTGTGGGGAGCTCCTTGGCCTCCTTGAGCAGCTGTCAGCCTTGGAGACAAGAAGCTGTTGGTCACTGGCTGTTCTGAGAAAGAGGGAGGCTCCTTCCCCTCCCTGCCCAGCAGCATTTAAAAATTAATAGTTCTCATTAATATTACAGACTGTCCCCAGCACCCCTGGCATGGGCCCTTGGCTCTGCACCCCGTGGCTCCTCTTGGCTTGCCTGCTGGGTGCCCCAGAAGCTTTTGGAGCCCCTAAAAAAGGGCTTAGACACAGATGTCCAGCTGCACACCTTGTGTCTCTAGCTGCTGCCTTGAAGGTCTCCAAGCCAGCAGGCACCTGTTGGTGTAGCTGGTGATGGGCTGTCCTGTCTCTGGGCTGCTGGCTTCACCTGGGATGAAGTGACTCAGCCTTGGCCTTGCAGAAAGCCCCTGGCAGGGGAGGTGGCCCTGTGCAAGTGGGGACATGTGCTGGAGTCAGCTGTGGTGATGGTGGCTGAAACCATGGCATGTCCTGCTGTGTACCCTCACATCCTGCATGCTGTGCATCCTCTCTGTGCCATCATCCCATAGCAGTTCCTGTCCCACAGTGGCCTGTCCTCCCCTCTGCCGCTGTTTCTTTGGGTCCCTGACTGTGCCACCAAGTCCCCTCGTGCAGGCTGTCCCTGACTGTGCCACCAAGTCCCCTCGTGCAGGCTGTCCCTGACTGTGCCACCAAGTCCCCTCGTGCAGGCTGCCCAGGGCAGGGACTGGGATGTGGCAGCAGGAGCCATGCCAGGCACTGTTGCTGCCTTGTTTGCTTCAGTGCCAATTCATTAATATCAAAAAGCTAATTAGGATTCCATAGTCCTTCCCACCCAGCCCTCTCCTTTGGAGGCTGGAGGATACTTGTCTGCAGGATTTTGCTGCAGCCCTGTGTTCAAAGGACTCGGTTCTGGTCTGTCCCACCCCGGTGGTTTGTGTCCCTCTCTCTGCTCCTGGCTAATCCATGTGGCTAAAGCCCCTTGAAGCCTGGCAAATGGGAAGTGATATTTGCCAATAATCCCTCTGCTCTCCTGGGCAGGCTTCTCATATTACAGGTTTATTAAAAAAAACAAAACCCAGGCAGCAATAACTGTGGCCCCAGGGAGAGCCCGAGCACAGATTGTTCCTGGTCAAGCCCCACCTGACAGGAGAGCCCAGGCAGAGGCAGCACAAGCCCAGCCCCATCTCATGGAGCTCTAGGCAGAGCCCAGCCCCTCTTGCAGGCAGAGAAGAAGTGAGCCACAATCCTCTTTCTCCCCAGGGAGCAAGCAGGATTCCCATGAGTCACAGACTAAATCCAATTTCTCCCCTGAAAGGCTGTGGGATAAACCCTGTTACTGCTCACCAGGGCTCCCCAGGCTGCTGCCAGCACCCCTGGCCTTGGCACCTTCCCCACTGCTGGGCTGGGCAGGAGCAGCTCCTGCACTGGCACCTTGCAGGGACAGGACAGAGCCAGCACCACCTGCTAGGACAAACACAGACTCTACTGCTGGCTTTTTGCTTTGCTTTGCAAAGCTTTTGAGGAAATTTGCCCAGAATTAGGGATGCTGTTTCTTCCAGGACAGGGTAGTGATGTTGCTCTATCCTTTCTCAAAGTCTTGCCTCCTTGAGAATGGGTTTTTTCCCATGGGAAATTCAAACCACTAAGTATGTGTAGTTGAGGGTGGGTTTTTTTGGGTTTTTTTCCTGCAAAAAATATCCATTTCCCTGCAAGGAGTTTCAAGGAGTCTCACTGCAGCTCGAAACATTTCATTGCATGGACTGGGGGTTTCCTTCTGGTTTTAAGTCAACATTTCCCCTCAAAATGTCACTCAGGGAAAGCTGCTTTTTTTACAGCAAAAGTCTGTGATGACATTTTAAGTGGAGAAGAAAATTGCTGCTTCTTTTCAAAATGTCAACTTTGAGTGGGGTGGGCTTAGAGGTTTTGCTCTTTTTTTTGTTGGTTTTTTTCTTTTTTTCTTTTTTTTCATCCCAGTGTTTCCCAGGGGAAAAACAAAATGGTTTCATTAAACTCGAGTAACTGCTGCCCCCCCCCCATCATCTCCAAAATAAATGTTTGGGTTTTTTTTTAACCTGTTTGCATTTTTGTAGCAGGGAAACTTTTGCCAAAGAGAAGCTGTGCTCCGGTGGGATGCTGCCTTGGGAAGGGACAACCCTGCTGCATCTAAACCTGAGCCCTCTGTGGCAAATTCTCTGCCACCAAACTCCAGTGAGGACCTGTGGCAGAGACTCCAGTGCTGCCGGCTGGCCCTGGTTGCTGTGGGAAGGATTAACGTCCAGGTTTTGAAGCTCTCCTCTTCTTGCTTTCCCTTTGTCTTGCGCTCCTGGTTTTATTTCATACAGCTCTCCTCGAAAATCGCTTGTTCTAGATTAGGCTAGAGACTGGAGTTATCTTCCTTTTATTTATTAGGGTAATTATACCTAATGATTCACATGCTCGGGGAGAGTAATTGCTCCCAAATACAGCGCTGGCAGTGTTCTTACCCAGCCGGGGTGCAGTGATTCACAAATACATCTTTTCCTACAATTCATCAGCTGATGATCCCATAATTGCTGACTCGGTTTGGAGCAGTTAAGGAGCGATCACGGGCCCGGCGCTGCCCTCAGGGTGTTTGGTTTCCCCCGTGGTGTGGTCACTTGTGAGCGCCTCCTCCCTGCCACCCTAATGCCCGGCACCGTTCGCTTCCCGTGCGGCTTTTGCTGGGGATTTTGGGTGGGTGAAGCCCCTCAAACTGTGGGATTTGTGCTTTTTGTTTAGTCACGATACCTAGTCTGGCAAACTGCGTGGCACAGCCTGGGCTGCTCCCCTCGCAGTGGGAATGACCTCTCCATCCTCCCAAAAAGTGGCAGAGATGTGGTTTGATGCTCACCTCTTCACAGCTCTTGGAGCAGATGGGTGAGAGCCTTGGGAACACTGATGTGGAAAGCCAGCCCCCGCAGGTTTTGCAGTGAAAAAAGCATCTGTGTGGATGGATTCCCCCTTCCTTGGGGGTCTGGCAGCCCCCTGCCTGCACTGCCCCAGGGAGGGGACATCTGGAGACCCTTGCCTCAGGACTCCTCCCATCCACCGTTCAGCGTGGGCAGGGACATCCCGGGAGGGATGATGTGCAGAGCCCACCCTTCTGCACAGCTCCAGCCCCTGGAGAAACCTGGGCACTGGGGGTGGAGGAAAGCTTCTGGGAGTGTTTCAAAGAGTGTTGATGTTCCCAGCGCTACCCTGTGGCATGGAAAGGCAGCCTGAGGCTTGAAATTCCTCCTGCTGGCTTAAGGGAGCCCAGGCTGATGGCTCTGGGGTGGCTCAGCCCCTCTGGAGCTGCTTAGACAACATTATGGTGCTCAGCTGGGGGCTGCTGGTTGGCTGTGCTGTCTTGGACCTGCAAAAAGAGTTTTTTGGTGCTGTGTGGCAACCAGAGAGTGTATTGCTATTTTGTTGGGGGTTTTTTGTTGGGGTTTTTGTTTTGGGGTGGGGGCGTTTGGTGTGGGGTTTTTTAGGGTTTTTTTGGGTTTTTTTTTTTAGCTAGAAGACCCTTCTCTTCTCAGTCTGGGCTGCACTGCATAAGCCTGCATTCCCCTCACCCATTCCCTCCTGCCCCAGGCACTGCTCCAGCTCTCCCATCCCGTGGATGCCAGAATCGCTGCCGGGATGTGAGCAGAAAGGCAGCAGGAGAGGAGGTGGCACAAACAGCCTTTTCTGCAGGCCACCACTTGGCTTCATCCCCAGCACTGCTTGGGTGGGCTCCCAGGGGAGCCTGCCCTGCTTGCCCCCCACCCCTGAACACGGGGTGGTGCCAGTGCTGCTCCACGAGTGTTCGCTGGAAGAACAGCTCCCTGGTCTCCTTCCACCCACATCCACCTCCCTAGAGGAGGATCCACGCTTGCTCATGCTACTGCCTGGCCCCCTGTCAAGAGCTCCTGCAGGCAGCCAGGAGCTGCTCCTAATGGGCTGCCAGGGGATTTGGGATGTGACAGCTGGGTGCTGACAGCTCCCTGCAACTGCTCGCTCCAGCTGCTGGGCCCTCCTCTCCCTGGTAAGATGGAGAAGGATGCTCTGATCTCCACAGTGAGGCTCCTTTTCCTCCCTTCAGCAGGTGTTTGTGATGGTGCTGGAGGGTTGTGGTACCCACTGCCTTGGTGGGGCTGGTAAAGCCTTGGGGGACAATGGGGGTACAAGCAGAGGGCTCCCAGGCTGGAGGAGCTGCAGGGTGATGCTCCCAGATGGGCATTGTGAGAGGGGAGGAGGTCTGTGTGTAGCACAGAGCAAGTCTTGTCACAGGTCCTAGCAGGGAGCTGGGATGAGAGGCCCTGGCTAGCTGGGAGTGCTGGGAGCAAGTGCTGACACCTGGGGCTTCCTCTGCAGCAGCCCTGGGGCCTCCCAAGCTTTCTGCTGGCTGACACATCGCCTCTCTTCTCTGTTTGATGCAGGGCTCCTGTGCCTCCCCACAGACCCCATGCAGGGGCTGGGGGGAATCCTGGGGGCTCCCTGGGGTCCGGCTCCATCCCAGCGGGGGCCGTGGCAGCCACTGCAGAGGGACTGTCCCGTCATCCTCCAGCACGGAGCACCTCACAGCCTGCCGTCTTGTATGGCTTTTTATTCCTATGTGATCATACATCCCACTTCATATAGGGATTGAAGCCGTGCACTACGCCGGGCTCCTGCGGCGGAGAGCAGCCCCTGTGCCACGGGAGCCGGCCTCGGAGGAGCCAACAGAGCTGTCCCCAGCGTGCTGGAGGAGGATTGCTGGCCTCAGCCTGGACCCCATCCTGCATCCCAGGCTCTCCAGCCCTCTTGGGATGCAGGTGAGGGGTGCCAAACAGCTTTGGGGTGAGGCCAGCACAAGCCCGCTCCTTGCATTGCTCCCCCTTGCAAGGGTGGGCCTGGTTCTGCACCACATCTGCTGTGGAGAGCCCCGCTGACTGCACTGCCGGGCTCATCCCTGGGAATCTGCTGCTTTGGTTTTGTCCCAGCTGTCCTGGGGCATAGGTGACACTCTCTGGCAGCATCTGTGTGCAGGCACTGCCAGCAGCACAGGGGAGGAGGAAGAGGAAGAAGAGTAAAAAGATGCAGAGGAATGGCCACGACAGCAAGGGCTGCCCCAGGCACGAAGCTTTTCAAGGTTTCTCAAGAGGCCTCAGCCACTCTTTCAAGGTTTGTGTTATATCTGTCACATTAGCGAAAATAGTGAAAATCATGGCTTGTGGAGGAGATGAAAGGCAGCCCCTTCCAATGCCTCCATAAAGGAAGGGCCCCATTAACACCTAGTGAATTATTGGCCATTAATCAGGCTCTGTGCAAAATAAAACCATCCACATTTATCATTATTGGATCCTTAATGAAGTGATAATGGGAATGCTGGGGAGCTGTGATATTAATGTCTTCTAAGAGGCAAGAGCAGAGCCAAGGGCGGCAGCCAAGATTTTTAATTTACTGCCAGAAGCTCGTGCTGTTAATAACGCTGTTACTTCTCCCAGCCGTTAGCACTGTTTGGCTAGGAGCTGCCGACTTAGGAGAGCAAATCAACCCTGAACATACCCAGACTTTGTTCACCTGCTCCCCACACAGCATCTGAGCACATTTTTCCCACCCATTGTCCCACGTGTAGGGGTATGGCCAGGGAGCTGCTGGCCATCTCCACCCAAGTGACTCCTTCCTGAAGGCTGGCTGCTGTAGAAAGTTTTGCTTTTCTGATAAAACGGGAAGGGACTGTGAATGTCAAGTCCCAGTGGCTCTTGCTGTCCTCGCTCTTTCTGTGACTTTTCTCCTTAGGCACAAGCACCGCAGAGCCAGGGTGGCACGGAGCTGGTCCCAGCACAGCCCACACACTGGGGCTGCTCGGTGTCACTGCAGCCATATCTGGTTTCTTCATTTGCACAGCTTTACCCCCATGAGGCCAATATCCCATCCAGGACAGCACTGCCAAGCTGCAAAGCCCTGCTCAGCTGTGGTGACTCACTTGAGTTCCCAATAGGAAAGTCATTGCTCCTGCCAGCCCAGAGGCAAATCATTACCAGGCAGGTAAGCAATGCTCTCTGTCTTAGGATTTGTGTTATCTCACAAATCTTGCTAAACCTGGCCAGTCTGGCCCAAAGGTATGTTGGCTCATGCTGGGGCCTTTTGCCCTTTTGTGAAGGGACTGCAGGTCAGAGGGAGCTGGCTTTGGGCTGGAGTGATAAGACACAATTCCCTGCTGAGCGCTGTCCAGAGGAATAAGATGATGCTTTGTCTGTGAGGGCTGAGCACACTCCAATGCTCCTTTTGTCCCTAGGTAGGAGTTGCACAAGGTGTCCACCAAAGCAACCCCTTGGAAATGGAGCTTTGAGTTATCCAGGTGGAAGAATCAGAGAAGTATTTCTGTAGCCTGGGTGTTCTTGCTGAACCTCCCCCTGGCCTGTTATCTGCTCATTAGGAAAGAAAGGACAAGAACAAAATCCATATATGGCAGCCAAACAAAGGCAGATGGGAAATGCACTTCAAACAGCTCCATCCTTTCAACAAACCTTTTATTAGACTTCTCTCCTCCCCAACACACACTCTTTAATCATTATGAAAAGCCACCATTCAGGAAGCAAGGACACGGCTCAGGCTACCTGGGGCAGGCATTTCCCAGGAGAAGCCAGCCAGCACTAGCCCAAGGTCCTCTGGAATTGACTGGGAGGCAGCACAAGCAGCAGCTCCAAGTCCAGGGTGGTGCTCAGCAATGTGGCAGAGCTGTGGGCAGGGGGTTATGGTGGCCCTGTGGCAGCGTGCCTAGGCTGGCACACTGGACTGCTGCTGAGGTGACCCTTCTGCCAGGCACCCCAGCCTGAAACCAGAGTCACTGTGCATTCCCGTGGAGCAGAATGAGCATTCACCAGGTAGTGGAGCCAGCTTTACCCAGTTATCCTGGCTGCAGCCCATACTTGTGGCTGTACGGCTGCCCATGTTAGTGCCCCCGTGGAGCTGCCCTGCTGGGCACGGGGCAGGCGACCTGCCAGCGACCTCCGCAGAAAACACAGCGCACAAAGCAGCTTCTCCTGCACAGCCCCCCTGGCATTACGGGGGCACAGCGAGCTCTGTAATGCTTGGCAGATTTTCCCCAGCAGATCTCGGAGCTGTTTGCCAGTGTGAACAAGTTCAGGCATGTTACAGAAGACCTTCAGACTCTGAGGACAAATGAGATGCGTGGATGAGTTTAAACCACCGGGCAAGACTGGGGTTTTGAAATTCCCAGGGTTGTGCCATATTCTGAGCCTGGGCTGTAGCCCAGACAGTCCAGCTGCCAGCCTGGCATCGACACCAGGCCCCGTGATGGTCCTGCTGATATCCCTACTTGTTAGATACTGGCTTCAAAACTTAAATAGGAGGTTTTGCATCCTCCTCAAAACCCCACCCTCTGATCCACCTTGAAGTGGGGTGCAGAACGACTGCCTGTTCAGTGAGACACCACAGGGTGTTGGCACAGCGGTGTATTTATGTCACGAGATGAGATCAGCCACACGGAGTAGGTTGGTCTGTCTGGAAAGAGTCTGAGTCAAGCGTGTCCTATTACATTAGAGCTGGATTTTCAAAGGAGCTCAGCTCCCACTTAGGCTCTGTAACAAACAGACGGATATTCAAAAGGAGTTGGACGTGCTGGGTCATACTGGCTGCTGAGCTGAAGTCCTTTGAATATCCAGCCAAACCGTCAGTGTGCCTGTTGCTGCAGGCAAAGCCCTCCTGAAATCCAGCCCCACTGTGAGCTCCATGTCCTGGAAAACCAAGCTCATCTCTGCTCTCCCACATATCTCACTGCAGTAGGTGACAAAAACGTGATAACCACCGTGTCCTCGTGCATGTGGGGGGGAGCAGCTCCCTGTCAGAGCACAGCTCTGGCAGATTTGCCCTTTGATCAGCTCAGCAGCATGGGTGAGGAGAGCTGAGCATGAAGGTTTCCTTGTCTTTTGTTCTGTGGAATTAGCAGAGTTAATCAGAATGACAGCGACTTCTGCCTCAGTGCAGAGGAAAGGTCAGTGGCTCAGGCTGGATGCACGACAGTTTTCTAGACAGTTGGAAAACAACACCATGAAAGCTCATAGCATGCATGCTGCTGGCACGGAGGCTCTCCCAACAGGGACCAGCAGGGAAGATGTTACTGTGGAGGGAAGGAGGCTGGAGAAGGACTCCCACAGCTGGCTTGTCACTGCACTTCATTCGTCCCCATCCTTACATGGCACAATGAAGGTATTTCATCCTCTTTGTCACTGTGCACTGCTTGTGTCGCCCAGCCAGTATCAAGAACTTTTCTCTGCCAACATTTTTCTTAGCCACACTCCTGGGTGTGCATCCTGCGGGCCTTGGGGTCTCTGTCATCTCAGTACCCCGGTGTGGGAAGAGCTGTAGGCACTGTGGTGGCATGTGGAATGGGTGCTGGCTGTCCCCTTCCCACCACAACTCCCAGCACCTCCATGCTTCAGGTGAGCAGGCCTTGCTGGTACTGCTTTTACATCCTTCAGTCACTGTAATTTGCTCCAGTGGACCCCTAAAACCTCCTACTGCTGAGCTGCTCTTAAGCTGGGGCACTGGAAGTGCAACAGTGCAGCAAGGGCTCTCCATGGTAGCCCTGCCATGGCCTCAACTTCCCCACATCTCTGAAATTAACTTTAGTTGAAGTAGTCACAAGCCTTAAATCTAGTTTCCTTGTCTGTAATGTGACCTCTTACCTTCCTCTGATCCCCCCAATTACAAGTGCTTGTTTTTGCTGTGGATGTCTACTCATGTGTTTAATTAATGGATTCTTTCTGTCAATGATACTAGCAGCCTCAACAGTGAGCTCTAATTTAAGTAGTTTGCATTTGTCCACAGCATTGGTGCTTTCATTTACTCCTGCTCCTAATTAAGTGCATTTGGGTATCTGCAAAGGGAGGTCTCATGATCTCCCATGGCTCTAATTAAAATGGCCTGGATGTCCATGACATTGGTGCCTGTCAAGCCCGTCACCAGGAGGTGATGCCCACCTTGGAACTGGCTGAAGAACGTGTAGGAGTCATTGTTCCTGAGAAAGGCCTCCACATCCAGGCCCTCCTGAAGTGCCTCAGCCACCAGCCCTGGGCTGCAGAAGGCTCCTGCTGCCTCCGTTGGCCCATCCTGCCCATCTGTTCCCCCACTGAGGAAGAGGATCTCACAGCTCCCTTGGGGGCTGCTGGCTCCTGTGGCCTGAGCCTTGTGCAGCCCCAGCCCCACACGCAGGGCCAGCTCCTGGTTTCTGCCTCCCTTGCCGGTTCCTTGGAGCTGGACTGTGGTTTCTCCACCAGCCAGGATGCAGACTGGTCTGCTGGGCCCTAATCCTCGCAGGGCCTGTAGAAACTCATCCAGGTCCAACCCTGGGATCTGTAGCTCTGTTGCCAGCTGCAGGAGATTCCCCCTCAGCTCATCCCCCGGGGGCCCTTCTCCGAGGCTGGTGAAGCCCAGGCACACCAGCTGGATCAGCTGGCAGTACAGTGTGGCAACACGGCCGACTTCCCCCTGGACTGCTGCACTCAGGACCAGAGCTGCATAGCCCAGGCCCTCAGCCTGGCGTCTGGCCTCTTCCAGAGCCAGAGTGTTGGACCCAAGGATGATGTTGGAAACGTGGGAGTAGTTTTCTGGAGCAGTGGGCTTGGTGGGAGAGCTGGAGAGGACTGTTTCCACTGCCTTGGGCAGGTTGTGCAGCAGGTTGTATTTGGTGAGTATCTGAAGGCAGTCCTGGACACTGTGGGAGCTGGCAGCAGTGGGCCCACTCGCTATGATGTCCAGGGGGTCACCTATCACATCAGACAGGATGAGACTCACCACCTATGGAAAGAAATGCCCACGGATTATTGCAGGAGGCAAAGACAGGTGACCACAAAAGAGCCCTGGCATAAGCACTGCTCTGAGTGCCATCCCCACATCACAGCAGATGGAAACAGGGTAGGTCTTTGCCCATTTTTATTTTATGGACCTTGGAGTGTCACCTTGCCCTTCTCAAACCCATGGATTTACAGTCCCCTTTGAAGCTGGACTATCATGTTGGAAGATGTCATTTGTGACACTGCACTTATCAGGCCCTACCTAGTGTGGGTTCAGCAATGGCACACGCTGGGAACAGCCCCCAGGGGAGCCAAGGGTCAGAGCCAGCCTTGAAAGCACTGTGCTGAAGCACCAACACTTGGAAGTGCCTGCTGGGTGTGGGCTGGGGTCTGCAGAGCAGCATGATGGGATGGCTAATGTTTCCCAAGTCTGAATTCCCACTCTTCCATCTCTGTCTCCCTCAGAGTTTTGGTCCTCAGTGAAATCTCAGCCAGAGAGCCCCAAAACAGTGTGCAAAGTTGTTCACTCAGTATGGACAAAAACCTTGCAAGTTGATTAAACCTCTGTTTAGAGGGTAGATGGGTGATCTCTGGGCTAACAGGGGCTTTCCCTTGGTTACCTGTGCAGGATGTGCCAGCTGGGCCAGCCCTCCACCCTTCAGCACGGACAGAGTCTTCCGGACAATGTTCAGCTCCTGTATGGCAGCTCCTCGGGAAGCCAACATCTTTGTGAGTTTCTCCTTCTCCTCGAGGAGGATGGGAGGGATGGGAGCAGGCAGCAGGGCTGATCCACCCCCTAGGATACAGAAGAGATGGCAAGGACACCAGGATAGCAGGAAAAGGGGGACAAAGGAGAGGAAGGCTTTAGCCTTTTCTCTTCCCTCACCAGTGTCTGTAGGGAAGGCAGAGGTGATTGGGGCCCTAAGCTAACATCTCTGGAGAATTCAGTCATCTTCAACAATGGGTTTTAATCACTGCTGTCCTGCACTCTCTGCAGCCAGCTACACTTCACCCAGGCAGTGTGAGCCTGGCTGGATGGGGGCACCACAAGCCTGCAGTGCGGGAGGGATGACAGAAAAGGGACAGCAACTACCCTCAGCTCTGCACTGGGCTACAACTGCATCCTCACACTGACATTCAAGGGTTACCTGGGTGGGTGAGCAGGGAGCACAGCCTCCATGGCTCACACAGCAGCCAGTGCTGTCCACATGGGGACACTGCCTGCTTTGGTGGCTCCATTTATTCAGGATAATGTGTAAAAACGCTGGCTAGGGAAGCAGCAAGATTGGAAACTGCTGAACTGCACTCATCTAGGCCTGGGAGGAAAGAAAAGGGGGAACAGTAATGCAAAGGACAAAGCACACCCCAAGTCCAGGGTGGTAGCTTCACTGATGGGAATTCTGTCTGATACAAGCAGGCATTAGAAATGTGGAAAAGAAAGCAAGGTTCTAATGAAAAATACAGAGGAGAAAAGAGCAAGGTCTGTGCCAAGAGTGAACATGCACAGAAGTACAGCTGAATGCTACTGTCAAAATGCAAAGCCTGCTCAGAGGTTTGAGATAAATCAGCATCAATAAAACATGATGAGCAAGAAAAACAAATGCAAATGCCTGTGTTTCAGTCAATAGCCAGGGATGTAGCTGAGAGGCAGGAGCAGTTGGGGACCGGCTGCTGTGTGGGAGTGCACATGCATAGGGAGTCACAGCCACGGGGAGATCCTGCATGGGCTCCCTGAAGGGCTGAGGAGTCTCTTGGAGATCCCTGTAGCCAAAAGACAGGAGGAAGCCCAGGGGAATCCCCAGAAAGCACAGCTAGCTTCCAGTCACTTGGGTGTTTGCCTAATGGCACTGCTCTCTCCATACCAGATCAGGCTTCAGCATCCACAGAGGAATAAACACTGAGCAGAGGAGACCAAGGCCTTGCTGCAGAACTGCTCCAAGCCCCTGCATGCTTTTGCCCTGTGACACGCACTGAGCTCAGGATGAGGTGATGTCACTGCCTCCCTGCAATGCATCTTCTTACAGAGCCCTACATCTGGGGCCAGCCTGGGGGCCACCAGCTAGGCCCTGGGGGTGTGTAGGGCTGCCCCTGCAAGGCATGCAGCTTACTGTGTGGTACCTGGAAGCCTCATTTCCACTAGCTGGGAAGGAGCCAAGCCGTGGGAAAGGTCAGTCCCAGATCTCAGCTTTCAGACTTGCACTTCTGCACACATGCAGAGCATGCAAGTGTACCAAGTGCTTGCTTCTCCAAGTCTGCATCCCTAAATGTAAGGAGGGGGCAGGAAGAAACTATCTCATTGCCAAGAGGTGAGAACAGCAGCCAGGCTGTGCCCAAAGGTGCCACTTTGCTGTGGTGGCACAAGCGCAGGACCCAGCCTGTGCAGCTCAGCCTCCTTCCAGTGCTGGGAGGCAGCATGTCCACTGCAGTAGCAGGAAGCCCTGTGCTCTCCCTTGCTGCATGCCTGGATAAAGGATGGCAGGAGGGAGAGGAAAAATCCGAGGTGCAAGTGTCCCTGTTGAAGGGGCTGGCCCAGCACAGCACTCCCTTGCTGCATGGTCAGGGGTGGGCAGGCAGCTGGGGGCCCTCAGCAGATCCCATTCCCTGGGATCCCCACACTACCTGAGATGAGCACAAGGAGCAGGTCATCTGCAGTCAGACCTTCAACCAGCTCCTGGATGGCAGCTGCTCCCTTCAGGGCCTCTGCATCTGGGAGGTTGTTCTTGGCACCCTCGATGACCTGGATTTTGCTGTGTGGCTTCAGCAGCATCTCCCTGGTGAGGTAAGAGAGGCAATTACACCACGGATCTGTGCACCCACACAGGCAGCCAGGCTGTCACCTGCAGCTGCCTGGTGTACCAGTGGCACACAGTGAGTGACCAGGAAAGGCAGATGGCCTTTGCTGAGTGTCTCTTGCCCACAGCTGGAGAGGCAGCACATCCAGCACAAGAGGTGGGCTGTGTCACTGGTGTCATTGGGATGTGATGGTGGTTTTAGATCAGAGCAGTGGGGTGGATGGGGTGGGCAACACAGCAAGGGCAGCTCAAAAGGACTTAAGGTGTTCACAGCAACATCCCACAGAGGAAAAATCTGGCAGCCTACACCCCTCTTTCCTGCTGCCCCAAATTGTCCAGAAACAGTCCTTACTGCATTCCTGCTCGCTGCAGGCTCTCCTGGATCCCTGCTGGCACATTGATAATCCCCCGAGTGAGGTGGTCTCCCAGGATCTCTTCTGCTGCTGCGGCCATCCCCAGCACAGCTTTTCCAAAACCCACCAGGTACAGGTCCCTTTTCACTGGAAAGGCCTGGCCCTTCACCAGCAGCTGAGGGCACCCATCTCCCTGGAGCTTCAGAGCCCTCTTCAGCATGGGAGCTGGGCGGACGGTGCCCAGAGCGGCATGGAACAGGGACAGCGCGTGCTCGCGGAGGGACATGGTGCACAGGCTGGCAGTGCTGAGCTGCTCGGCGTTGTGGGCTGGGCTTGTGCACTCTCTGCCTGCACTGGCAAGGCCTCAAGGGATGAAACAGCCAGCAGCCTCCAACCTGCAAGGGAAAGTGAACGTTTTTGCTAGTAGAAGAGACAGGAGAAGAAAGAACAGAGGTCAAAACACGAACCGTGGAACTCTAGCTCCTGTTTCCCCTAGATTAAGGAGCCATACAAGCAGCATTTTCTAACTTTTCCCCAGGCAGGAAGAAGGGAAGGACAGTGTCACATTCAAACTATCTGTCAGCTTGTGATTCCCCTGCAATCTCATCCCCTCCTGCAGGGAAGGTGAGCTCTGCCAGCCAGCTTCTCCATCACTGTAGATTTGCCGCTGGCAAGCCATCATTTTTATTTGTTTAGTGTTTGACACCTTTCCAAACTGTGGAAGCTGCTCTCTGTCCTGGAGAGAGCAGGGCATCTGGGTGGAACAGCTTTTCACTACATTAACTCCATTCTCCATGCTAGCCAAATGCTGATCTCATCCTCTGGCTGTGCATTGCCCCATGTGTCCCCGCAGCATCAGACACGGACAGAGGAGAAACAACAGCCTTGCTGGCTGCCTCATCCCTTGCTGCTGGTGGCCACAGAGAGACCAGTAATGAGGTTTCCTCACCAAACAGCAAATTAACACAAGGCTTCATTTACCTTTCTCTTTTACTCCTCATTATCCATTAAAATCACATTTAGAGCCCAAATAAGACTTTATATCCAGGCAAAGTTGCCAGCCGTGTCTGTGAAAGCCCATTTGAGCTGCTCTCCACTGAGCATTAGCATTATCTGCAACAGATCTGTGCATGGACCGAAAGATCTCAGCTGCTCAAGGGCAGATACTTGTCTTGACAGAGGAAAGGTGGCCCCTGCCAGCACACGCACATCTATTCCCTCCCAGCATTTCTCCTTCCTTCTGCTAACTGGCAGCAAGTTCACTGCTGGTTTCTGAGGATCAAAGATCCTTGTGATCTGCATCTCTCCTGCTCATGGCATTTAAGGCAGGGTGCCAGGAGGCTGAAGCAGCCAGGGTAGCACACTTGATCACAGACCCATTGAAATTCCCTGAGAGACATAATCCTCTCTCTAGTAAGTGGATGTGTTTTGTGCAAGGGCTTCTTTTAGGAGAGCTCAGGAGTCCAGAGGTCTCTTTGTCCTGACACTCCCATAGCATTGCAAGGTGTTAATCATTAAGCTGGACAAGCTTTTCAACAGCTCCTCTGGGTCTAAATCTGGCTTATTTCGCTGCAGGGACCCAAAGGACCTACACAAAAAACCTCTACACGCCTTCTCAGGCATTGAAATTTGGGCACACTCTGAAATCTTGGGACAAGGGACTTGTAGGTAAGGCTATACAGAGAATCAAAAGCTTGTCAGAGAAAGAACCCAAAGAATCACTGAAGTGGGAAAAAACCCTTACGAACAAAGCTAACAGCAAACAATTAATTGCTTAGGAGAACAGATTTTAAAGCCAAAAGCCAAGGCAAATTAACTACCTATGTGTACTCCCTTTAGGTGCTGGTCAGAAGGACTGGCTTTTCAACCACGAGGAGACAGGGGAACAAAAGATAGGGTGCCCTGACCACTTTGTTACTAGAGTCCTAAACTTCATGGCAACTGATGCTGCCAGCAGTTTAAACCACTGACCCCACTTCAATGAGGGCCAGAGTAACTGTGCTGACCGCAGTGAAGTCAGCTGTGCACCTCTCAGGAACTGAGATAAGCATCTCTGCAGGTCTCTGATTCACCTGGCAGCACAGAGCAATCACAGGAAGGTGCTACAAAGCAGAGGTGCATCACACCCCAGGTCACCTCCTCTGAGCTGCAATACAGGGTTTGCAGGAATGGCTGCAGAAGAAAAGCTTAAAGGGAGCCAGGAGAGTTTAAGAAAATAAAGCCCCAAAGTTTTTAACAGGCTTTGTCTCTGCCTTGATGTTTCTGCGCGCGGCTGACCCTGAAGCCCGGGGAAATCGAACACAGCCAGACCTGCCACCGTGGCTCCTGTCACACGTGCCCTCCTGGCAGCTCCAGCTCCACACACGACACAGCAGGCGTGAGTTCTTTAGAAGAAATCCTCTCCTACTGGAGGTGGAAAAACTAAATGCCAGCTTAATTCATCTGGCACTCGTGTACACACTGCTAATGCTTACTCTAGAAAGCATTTCAGTACAATAGCAGGCATGTAATCTGTTTTCTGCACTCTGAACTCAGATTATATTTTAACCATCAAGGCCTGATCCAGAGTCTGGAAGTCAGCAAGTGCCTTTCTATTGCGTCTCAGGATTTTGGGGTCCACTGCCTGACACTGATCTCAGAGCACGGGTGTAAAGGCAGAGTAAATACAGTGTAAAACCCCCTTGCAGACAGAGGTTATCCAACTTTATACCAGCGCAACAGAGAGCTGAATTTGGCACAGATCCATTTGCTTTGGATGTCTCAGTGTGTGACTCTGCTCCTCATCAGCTCTGATTAGACACACAGGCTCACTGGAGGCTCCCCTTGGAACGGGGGTGCTGCTAATGATACCACAAATCCGTTTTTATGTAATTTATTTATACAGTCTCAGGCACTGGGTACTCAATGTCATCAGAGAGCAGCTATAAATCACTGCTATGCAATCCACTGTAGATATTAACAAAAAATAAAACTCCTACTCGTTTTACCAAGGCCTTAAAAACAAGATCAAGAGAACTGAATATCACCCCAAAACACAGGCAGTTGTGGAAAGAAAAATAACCCAAATGGCAGCTCTCAGGCTCCCTCCCCAGATGGTGGGTTTAGAAGTGGTGTAACTGCCTATTAACTGCTACATATTGCACGAGGGGAAATTACACCCTCACATCCCTATGTTTTCCTCTTCCCACTGCTGGCGGTGAGGAATCTGGGCTGGGACAAGGGGCTGATGATGTGACTCATATTACTTCATGCACTAATCTTAGTTTCCCAGTTTCTCAGGAAAATCATTTAGGGATGAATGAACCCTCTTCTATATGGATAAAAGGTGATAAGCTATAGGCACAAGTGAGGTTCAAGTGTCACACCTTCCCTTTGTCCCTGGTTGGGATAATTTGGAGTTAGGATATAGACAGTCTTTTGAAAAGTTTCCTCTAAGTTTGCACTAAGCTTGGGATGAAAATGATGCTAAGAATTGCCTGTTCCAAAGAGAGCTGGAGGATTGTAAGGGGTTTAGATTAATCTCCTTTAAATGAAAACTTCCTCAGCTTTCATTCATGAATAATCTACACACTTATAATAATCTACACACACCATCATAAGCCCTTTCTTCAGAGGGCTCCTCCTAAGCCTGTAGAAATTTCCACTGTTAGCTCTCACACCAAAAAGCAGCAAAACCCCAGCTTCTCATTTTCACCTTCTCTGGGAAAGAGGGAGGGGAAGGAGCTGGACTGTGATAAAATACAGGCAAAATGCTCGTTTGCATTACCTTTCATTAACTTTTTAATTAAAGCAATTCTGCAGGCAAGGAGCCAAAGTCAGAGGGAGACAGAAACAACCCAGCAGTAGGGGCAGAAATGTGATAAAGCTGCCAAGTAAATTGGATGGTGGCAAGAGACCAAAAGCATGGACATAGAGGGGCAGAGCCTGAGCCATAAACTTGGAGGCACACTGGGGAAGAAAACAGTGAACAAATGAGCTGGCCATGCCCATGCAGTGAGAAAAATGAGCCAGCACCTCACTCCATGGCAGGTACTTGAAAGCTAGAAAAATACTCCTTTCTAGGGGCCAGTCTGCCATCACTGGGCAGAGCTGAGCTGTTCCAGGTGCTGTGGTTGGAGGTTTGTTCAAGGATTTGCATCTTGGGCTTGTGGTTTTTTTGAAGTCGGGGCAACTGAGCTTATTGCAGGCCAACCCAACCACACACACATCCTGAGCATTTCAGGTGCTGTGAGATCAGAGGATGCTGTGCCAGAATGTCTCATTTAACTGAGAACTTCAGGGACCTAAGTTATTTTAGCTTCAATGCTGTCAGGATACCTCTGGATTTCCTCCAGGACTGGTGGCTGGCCCACCTTGCACAGGGTCAACTTCAAAATCCCTGAGGGACTAGGAGAATATTTGAGATAGCACTGGATCAAACCCCAGTTGTCTGAGGATAATTTTGAGCTCAAGCTCTAAGACAGATTACAGTAGTAAACTCCCAGACACAGCAAGTTTTAGCAGTGTCTCTTGCTCCTCGTTTTTCTTGCTGCACGACTTTTTTCTGGCCTCTCGGCACGTAAATTACTGACAGACTCACCAAGGCTCCCTGCTTCCATTTCTCCTGCATCACCAGGGGAATTTACCTATGAAGTACAACAAAGTGGAGATTTTACTGCCTTAAACTCCCCCGTTCCCACTTACTGACACATCTCCTCTATCATTTGATATATCAACTTTAATTCGCCTGCTGAGCCCCACTCAAACCCAAGCTTGCTGCTCCACATGGTCCCAAAAGCATTACAAGAAAATTTTCCAGGAGATGCACTAAACCCAGGAGGGAAACAACACAGTGAAGGCTTGTTCCAAGTCACTATTCTGGGAGGATTAGATGGGGGATTTTTCAAGACTAATCTCTTTAAATGAAAATTTCAGAATTTGATTAATTTTTTAATCTGCACATGGATTTGCATAAAATTACTGCACTGCCTCATTCACATTTGGCAAAAGAGAAAATGTCTGCAGCAAGGATGGGCAGCTGTGAAGAGTCCAGTGCACGAGTGGGTGTGCAGGGACAGGGTGAGGGGCCCTTTGCCCCCTCTCACTGCAGTGATCCTGCATCCATAAGTGAGATGGATCCATAAGAATGAGGGTGGGCAGCAGCAGTATGATGAGGCCAGAGGGTTTGCCAGGCAGGCAAGGGGGAAAGTAGGATGGAGCCTGGATACCTTTGTTTTAAGAATATGCTGAGCTCTGTGAAACCCAGGAGTCCTAGTTTCCAGTACATGGCTTTCTGTATGTTGCTTGGAAAAGAAATATGTTGCTCTCATGACTGATTTACTCACCAGGAAAGTGTCAACAGGGTCTCTTTGCCTTTGATGGGGAATGTGGCTTAAGGCCAAACACAGGGAAGATAAGTGTTCTATTCAGCATTTTATATATATAGATCAGTATCATTAGCAAAAAAAAATTAACTGGATTTGACATATGCAGCTTACTAGTTTTTCTAGGTCACACTCCCTTCACTCCCTATATACCTTTTGGAAATGATTTTCCCATGCTCTGGGGATTGCAAGGAAGAAAAAATTTTCACTAAAAATTCTTCTGTAGCTCAACACAGAACACTACTACCCTGAAGCCAAACCCATGCCAAGTCTACTTCCTTTCATGCTGTAATTTCTCAAACTCCCTATTCTGAGTCAACTTGCCATCAAAGATGAGAGTCATTTAAAATACAGGGAAGGATCACAGTATTCTAGAGAAGATGAAAAGCTGCGAGCCTTGAGGACTGGAATAGTAGAAAGGGGTTGAAATTCAGTGCTGTGAAATACAAGGTCATGGTCTTTGGGATTAATAGCAGAAAATTATGAGCTCCTCAGCTGGAAATAACATAAGAGGAGAAAGAGCCAGGAATCTTAATCAGTCACAGGATGACAATTACAGCTGCCCTCTGGGCTGAGACAAGAGGCTGCGGGGAACGTGGAAAGCAGCAGATGTGAACTGCCTGGACTGTGCTGAGGTTTTTGACATCATTCCTGTGAGTGCGCTGGAGGGTGGGCTGGGCAATCACAGCCAGCCCTGCTGGAAACCAGCCTGACCACTGGGCTCAGAGGGCAGGAAGCAGTGGCTCGGGGTCCAGCTGACATCTGGTAATCAACAGGGACTCTGCTGGGGTTTGTGTCACCCCACAGCTTCATTAGTGAGCTGGAGAGCAGCACAGAGCGCTTAATTTGGGGGACCTGCTGATGGAGGCACCTTCCAGAGGAACTGTGGTAAAGTCAAGGTCAGGGCCCACAGAAACCTCAGGGCACTCAGTAGGGAGAAGTGTGAATTTTTGCTGCTGAGCAAGCACAAGTCCCTGTATTGTGCAGGTTCCAGTGGTATCTAATACAGAAATGCATAGGTAGAATAACTGCATTTGATCGATATTACTCAAGCAGCAATTAAACGTTTTTTCCATTAACTAATTTTGCAGGGTCATTATCCATAATTCCTACTTAATATGACACTTTTCTAGGAGATCCAATTATCCTGCCAGCTAAATTCCAGCTTGGTATAAACTGACAAACTAAGTTCCAACGATTAGGAAGAAAGGCAGAAGAATAAAAAGGAAGTGACAAAATATCAAATCAACAACCCACGGTGTTATACAACTCTAAAACTTAGCTAAGTATTGTAGGTGTTTTGAAGTAAATTGTCTTATGATGTTATTGGTGAGTCACCTCCAGGGCCTGCAGGAGATAATCCAGGCTTTGATCCTGCAATTTAGAGTATGCAGGAGGCATTCCCAGCTTTCCTAAAACCTCTTATCACACAAAAATCACTTGTGGCTTTTGAACTGGCCTAACAAAGGCACAGCTGACCCCCAGACCCTCAGGAGGAATGAGGGTGTGTTTGGTATCCCTGGACTCCCGTGTGAAAGTCTTGACTTTGTATCCAAGTGAAAAAGGTAAATCACTCTGAGGAGCCAATCCCACATCCAAGTGAAAAAGGTCACTCACTCTGAGGAGCCAACCCCACCGCAGCGTGCAAGGATCAGTCGGATGAGATCTCTCAACAGGTGACAGGGAGCTCCAGCAAGGGCAAGGACTCTGAGAAAATAAATTCTTAACTAAATCNCAAGGGGGAAAGTAGGATGGAGCCTGGATACCTTTGTTTTAAGAATATGCTGAGCTCTGTGAAACCCAGGAGTCCTAGTTTCCAGTACATGGCTTTCTGTATGTTGCTTGGAAAAGAAATATGTTGCTCTCATGACTGATTTACTCACCAGGAAAGTGTCAACAGGGTCTCTTTGCCTTTGATGGGGAATGTGGCTTAAGGCCAAACACAGGGAAGATAAGTGTTCTATTCAGCATTTTATATATATAGATCAGTATCATTAGCAAAAAAAAATTAACTGGATTTGACATATGCAGCTTACTAGTTTTTCTAGGTCACACTCCCTTCACTCCCTATATACCTTTTGGAAATGATTTTCCCATGCTCTGGGGATTGCAAGGAAGAAAAAATTTTCACTAAAAATTCTTCTGTAGCTCAACACAGAACACTACTACCCTGAAGCCAAACCCATGCCAAGTCTACTTCCTTTCATGCTGTAATTTCTCAAACTCCCTATTCTGAGTCAACTTGCCATCAAAGATGAGAGTCATTTAAAATACAGGGAAGGATCACAGTATTCTAGAGAAGATGAAAAGCTGCGAGCCTTGAGGACTGGAATAGTAGAAAGGGGTTGAAATTCAGTGCTGTGAAATACAAGGTCATGGTCTTTGGGATTAATAGCAGAAAATTATGAGCTCCTCAGCTGGAAATAACATAAGAGGAGAAAGAGCCAGGAATCTTAATCAGTCACAGGATGACAATTACAGCTGCCCTCTGGGCTGAGACAAGAGGCTGCGGGGAACGTGGAAAGCAGCAGATGTGAACTGCCTGGACTGTGCTGAGGTTTTTGACATCATTCCTGTGAGTGCGCTGGAGGGTGGGCTGGGCAATCACAGCCAGCCCTGCTGGAAACCAGCCTGACCACTGGGCTCAGAGGGCAGGAAGCAGTGGCTCGGGGTCCAGCTGACATCTGGTAATCAACAGGGACTCTGCTGGGGTTTGTGTCACCCCACAGCTTCATTAGTGAGCTGGAGAGCAGCACAGAGCGCTTAATTTGGGGGACCTGCTGATGGAGGCACCTTCCAGAGGAACTGTGGTAAAGTCAAGGTCAGGGCCCACAGAAACCTCAGGGCACTCAGTAGGGAGAAGTGTGAATTTTTGCTGCTGAGCAAGCACAAGTCCCTGTATTGTGCAGGTTCCAGTGGTATCTAATACAGAAATGCATAGGTAGAATAACTGCATTTGATCGATATTACTCAAGCAGCAATTAAACGTTTTTTCCATTAACTAATTTTGCAGGGTCATTATCCATAATTCCTACTTAATATGACACTTTTCTAGGAGATCCAATTATCCTGCCAGCTAAATTCCAGCTTGGTATAAACTGACAAACTAAGTTCCAACGATTAGGAAGAAAGGCAGAAGAATAAAAAGGAAGTGACAAAATATCAAATCAACAACCCACGGTGTTATACAACTCTAAAACTTAGCTAAGTATTGTAGGTGTTTTGAAGTAAATTGTCTTATGATGTTATTGGTGAGTCACCTCCAGGGCCTGCAGGAGATAATCCAGGCTTTGATCCTGCAATTTAGAGTATGCAGGAGGCATTCCCAGCTTTCCTAAAACCTCTTATCACACAAAAATCACTTGTGGCTTTTGAACTGGCCTAACAAAGGCACAGCTGACCCCCAGACCCTCAGGAGGAATGAGGGTGTGTTTGGTATCCCTGGACTCCCGTGTGAAAGTCTTGACTTTGTATCCAAGTGAAAAAGGTAAATCACTCTGAGGAGCCAATCCCACATCCAAGTGAAAAAGGTCACTCACTCTGAGGAGCCAACCCCACCGCAGCGTGCAAGGATCAGTCGGATGAGATCTCTCAACAGGTGACAGGGAGCTCCAGCAAGGGCAAGGACTCTGAGAAAATAAATTCTTAACTAAATCAGACATGCACACAAAATGGTTCAGCCTCTTTGAAGGCCCTGCAGAGCTTTAACAGCCCCTGGACTTGCTGAGGTTTGACCACAGGAGGGCAACAGGAGCCAAAAGCAAAATTAAACTCTATCCTGGACACTTTGAAAGGAAATGCAATTAACGTTTGGGAAGGCATCTATACTTAATTTTTTCTTTTGATTGTGAGTTTCTGGGGAACCAAAGTGACAAGATCTGCTGGTTTCTAAATTTTAAACAGCAGAGAACTTCGTGGGGTGAGATTCTCACAGCTACTCTCATACACCAAGATCAGCTTTTTAAGGTAAGAAATACACAAAAACACGCACTCTGAGCCTGCCATCAGGATTCGGGATAGAAAAAAGCAGTTCCAAGGTGTGTGCACTGGAGCAGCATCCTCAGATCCACAGTGTGTTTCTCAAAGGCTTGAGTGAGTGCTGCCCACCTTTACCTGAGAGCTGATGTGGTGTAGGAGCACGGTCCTACAGCTGTGCTGTTGCTGCAGTATTGCCAACACATTTTTACAGGAATAAAAATTACTGGGAAATAAGAATGTGCAATAGCTGGACTGAAAGTAGGAGGGCAAGGATGAGAAAGTGACTGCAGTGTATTCCAAAGGAGGGGGAGCTGACTGGTGCTCCCTGGTCACGCTGGGCTGCCCAGAGGCTGTTCCTGCCGAGCTCTGCTGAGATCAGCACCCATACACAATCTCACAGAAGCACAGAATGAGTGTGTTGGAAAAGACCCCTGAGACATGGAGTCCAGGCTATTACCTGACACCACCAGACCATGGCACCGAGTGCCACAGCCAGCCTTTCCTTGGACACCTCCGGGGACAGTGGCATCTCCCTGGCCAGCCTGTTCAATGTCTGACCACCCTTGCTGGGAAGAAATTCATCCTGATGTCCCACCTAAACCTCTCCTGGCACAGCTGGGGGCTCTGTCCTCTCGTCCTGTCGGTGGTTGGCTGGCCAAGTCGCACCTGGCTACAGTCTCCTTTCGGGGAGTTGCAGAGAGCACCGAGGTCACCCCCGGGCCTCCTTTTCTCCAGGGTGAACACCCGCAGCTCTCTCAGCCGCTCCCCACGACTTGTGCTCCAGACCCATCCCTAGCTCTGCTGTCCTTCTTTGGACCTGCTCCAGTATTTCAATATCCTTCCTGAACTGAGGGGCCCAGAACTGGACACAGCACTCCAAGTGCGGCCTCACCAGCGCCCAGTACCGGGAAACACTCAGTGCCCTGCTCCTGCTGATACGGGCCAGGTACCACCCGGGCACGCCTGGGCTCATGCTCAGCCGGCTGCCGACCAGCGCATTTCTCTCTAGTTTCCAGTGGAAACTCCGAAAAACGCCTTAAATCGGCATAAAGCGGGGCCATCCCGGCGGGGTGAGGCTGCCCAGGGCTCCCGCGGCCCCTCACGGCCTGCCCCGACGCGAGGCCGCCCGCCCTGCCCGCCACCGGAAGTGACGCGCTCCCGCCGGCGCGAAGCCATTGCCCGCTCTACGGGATGACGTCATGCCCTCAACCCGGCCCCCACTCCTCAATGGGCCCGGACGGGCGGGTGGGTAAAGAACTGGTAATGAAACGCGGCC
>VWZP01001295.1:33981-59295 GCA_013396995.1 Dicaeum eximium | reverse complement strand
TTGCCCCACACCGCCCCGCCCCGCCCGGCCCGGCCGTTCCCGCCGCCGCCCGCAGCCCCGCCCGGCCGCCCTCAGCGCCGCCGCCCTCGCTCGGTGCGGCCCGGCGGGCGGGATGAAGCTGACGGACAACGTGCTGCGGAGTTTCCGCGTGGCTAAGGTGTTCCGCGAGAACTCGGACAAGATCAACTGCTTCGACTTCAGCCCCAACGGCGAGACCGTCATTTCCAGCAGCGACGATGACTCCATCGTTCTCTATGACTGCCAGGAGGGCAAGTGAGTGGCGGGGCTGGGCACTGCGGCCTTCGAGGCACGGCGGTGTGAGGGGCCTTAGCGACTGCCCAGGTGGCTTTTGGGGACAGGCTGTGCCCGCAGATCTGCCCGATGAGCTTTAGCTGGAGCTTCTCTCCTGTTGTAGAATTCCAGCGGTAGGGATGGCAGCAGCGTGGGTTTGCCTGCTCTACGGGTGTCCTTGTTATCTTGGTAGGCTGGAGGCAGTGGTGATAATTTCCGAAGTGTAAGCGAAAGTTCACTTCTGTGAGAGCTAAACAGTTGCTAAGCATAAAGGGTTCAGTCTGGTCGCATTTCCAGATGTCGGGATTGCTGCAGGTATGGAACTGACTTCTCGGGCTTCTCCGTGCCCAAGTCTCGCTAATTAGCAGAGAAGTGGCTGTGAGCAATGTGCAGATGTGCCCTTTTAACGCCTCATTTGAGTGTAACTTCTTGTTAATGCTTTAAGCTGAAGGTCTTAAAACGCTTTAAGCCAAAAGGTGCAGATGGTGTGGCGTGAATCACCGTAACTTTTAAAAACCTGATGGTGTTTTCCATAAAACCCAGTTCCTAAGTGGTGTCTTGGATCGCCGCGCCCAAACGTGGTCCTCTGTGTTTTAAATAATTTTCTCTAGTTGTGTCCTTACCTGTAAAGCACAGTTAAAATACGTCTGATTTGCCTGTGTCTTCAAACATTGTTTAGATGTAATCGATCGAGGTGTTGATTGATTTCTGGTACCCAAGGGTAATGAGTTGAGGGTGTGTTCCTGTTTCTCATTTAACTGTCCGGTTTTGTCTTTTATTCTACCATTGGTCACGCGGTGCTCATCTTGTTTTCCGGATAAACTCTCAGAAATTTGCAGAGCACGTGAGTTCTGGTGCTCCTGTTCAGAAGATGGAAACCTACACCAAGGGCGTTTGTAGTCTATGAGAGTTGGAACAATTTGAGCCAAATGGTATCATTAAGCCATTAAAATCTCTCTCTGTACAAGTGTCCGTTTGTCTGCTTTAAATTCCTCCAGGTTTTAAGTTTTACTTGTGCTTATTGGTGTAGAGATGTAGTTCTGAGGTTGTTGGCTGTTCTTGGTTTTTGGAAAGTCAGGACTGGGAAGCATCACATCCACACAGAACGTGAAAGGAAAACACGTGTGTATTATGGGACAGGGAATAGAAAGGTCAGGGTAATGCAGGAATGAAAAAGAAATGGCTTGGGAGTGTCAAGACAGAGATATGTCAGTGTTGTATGTATTTCCTAGTAAACTAGGTATTCCTAACCCTCCTGCTTTTCCAAGCAGGCCAAGACATCATACTTGCTGGGAGGAAAGATTGCCACCTAAATAGTCTCTTAATTTTTGTTCTATTATATATTATTTTAGACTTCTGTGTAGTTTGATTGCTTGACATATTAAAGTTGTTGGGATTCCCTATCTGCTAGAATGAACTCTGACGTGAAAATATTTAATTTTTATTTATGTAAGAACAGGTAACTATTCATATGGAGTGTGCCATGGATCGTATCCCAGATCTTAATTATATACAGTAGTAGCAGGGCTGAGTGATATTAATGCAGATGGTATTGATTGCTTTTCTACTTTCAAACTTGTAAAGAGTAGTTTGATGGGTTGGGAGGCATTTGGCCCTACCTCCATCTAATCCTGTTGTGCTTTATAGTCGGAGGGTTTGCTTTAATTAAGTTAAATGTAGATCAGTGGTCCTCCACTGCAGTGCTGCAGAGCAATGAGAGTAGTTTCAAGGTAACTTCTGTGTCAGGATGCAGTTCTCTGGTGGTTACAATATTTTAAAATTATTTGAAAGCCTCTCATGCACTATGAACTGGCTTAAAAGTGTAGCTGTGATTTTTAGGGCTAGCTACAGATGCAGGACACACTTGTTCTCTAAGCCAGAAAGTTTTATTTTTAATCACTTTGTCACTCAAAATTCATGTGAAGATGATATTTCAGGTTTCTGAGTGATCATTGTTGTGGCAGTTTCAGGCTTGTAGTTGTTTTTCCTTATAAATCACTATTTCAAGAGCCTGGAACTCTCACCTGCTTGAATATAATGGCCAGGAGGAAATTAAATGTCCTGCTTACTGGGGTTCAGTGTAGGATACCTTATTTCATTAAATGGCCTGAAAATTAATGCCTTTCCCTGTGTACAAGTGGGAAAATCTGGTATGTGTCCTCTGTTAATGAGCAGTTCTGAGGGTAGAATTAAAATGCAGCTGTTTGGTTGTACTTCAGGAGTATCCTCTCCTAGTTTGCTTTGTTTTGCCACATAAAAATGAGCTGTACAGCTCTGTGAGAGTGTGTCCAACCCCCTCTTGGTGAACTTCAGCTTCTGTCAGTGTCAGGACAGTTGAAACAGTGCTGTGTAGCCAAGGGCTGACAGGACAAGATTATCTCCTTATCATGTATTGTTCTGGGCTTAGGCAACTGACGTGAGCATCCAGTCATTTCGGTTCTGAGATTCCATTTCTGTTTCAAAGTGTGCAAACAACTAAATTATTACTGAATTTTTAACCCATCCTGCGTCACCAAATCCTTCCACAGTAGGCTGGCTCAGAATCATAACTAAGAGGCTCACTGGAGTCTGGACTTCAGGAAGGATTGTGAAAACTTGCAGCACAGTTGTGTGTTGGGATGTACAGCAATCCCTGAGGCTGGGAGCAGCCTGGCTGTACATTGGTGACCCTGCTATGGTGGAATGGTGCCCTAGTAAAGGTTTAGCTTGTGTTGTAGTGTATATCAGTTGTGTGTTGATACAAATAAAGTGATGGATCTGGACTCCTGCTTAGCTGTGGTGTGTGCTGGGCACATCCACATTCCTGGCTGTGGTGATGTTTTATCCACAGCAGCAGTGATTCAAACCAAGGCGTGAATGATATCACAAACCTTGCCTGTGTTTTGTTTCATCTTTGTAGCAGATTTGCCTGAGATCTTGTATTTTTCTTTGTCAATATTGCTTTGTTTGTAGGTGGGCTGGATAGATTGACCTTGACCTTGGAATTGTTTAGTGATTGTGATTTGTTAAAAAGTACTTTGTTTTCTTGTTTGTGTTTAAAGTAGTTGACTGGCAACAGGCCTTAGTGCAGTGACACACTTCTGTTTGTATTGGTTTACACAAAAACTTCACCATTTTGCAGAACACAGAACTCTTTTTCCTTCTTTTTGGTAAATGTGCATTTGTCTGTCTGTTGATCTTTATTGTCTCTATATTAGTTTGTTCTAAATAGATCTTCTGAGGTTTAAACTTTTAATAGAAAAGGAAAAGCCAAACTAGGCATGGGAGAATCTAATATATATATTTTTTTTGAGACGGGGCTTTTTTTCTTGGTTTGTTGGGTTTTATTCCCACCAGATTGGCCAACAGCATAGCTGAGGTAACTTCAGAAAGCAGTGTGGGGAAGTATATCATGCATAATGTTAGAGTGTGTCAAAATTTAAATTAGGTGTGGTTTTTTAAAATGTGTGGCATGTTTGGATCTGAAGAACGATTTTTAAAGCTGCGGGAGTTACTGGGGAAGAATCAGTCGAGATTTGCTCTGTGGTACAGGTGGTGTGTGGCTTTTCACTGCACTTGCTGTATTGGCTTTCACTTCGTGGGAACTTGTCCCAACCAAGTTTGTTTGAAGTCAAAGCCCTATGGCTTCTGCTGTCTGAGAATTAATACTCAAGAATAAATGTCTGGTTTTGTTCTGATATGAAAAGTCTTCAACTTGTGCTCTTGTTTGGGTGTGTCAGGTTGAGGCTAATGAAGAAAGGAGAAAGTCCAGTGTAATAGAAATACCTTGTCTGAGGTGTAGTCTGACAAACATTTCTCTTGGCAGCAGTACTGGTTTCGACTGCTCCTGCTGTTTGTTTCCGTTCCCATGCTGTTTGTCTTTGGTTGTGTGGGTAAAATATTTTGTGAGTCTGTGTAATAACCAGAATTACGAATTTCTGGAATAAAAATAACTCCCAGAAGTGATGGTATTTCTGGTGTTGATCATCCTTGCTGGTCCACTGCCCAGCTCTGAAACCTTCGTGCTCCTTCAGTTTGGGCTGAAGGGGGAAGGAGGGTGGGGGAGAACTTGCACTGCTTAAACAGTCACCACTGCTGTGAGATACCCTTTTTAGCCAGCTGTTTCTAAGCTTACTCTGCAGTTTAAATTTCTAGTACTGCAGTGGATTACCTGCTTACCAGACTCCCAAAAACCCAGTTCTGTAGGTTGTGTTCGTTCTCACTAGAGTGTTTTTCATTCTGTTGCAAAATGTTAAATTTGAGTTTCTTACCCTAAGCTTGGATACAAGTATAATTCTGCAGTGGTTTGGAAAAGTCCCTATGTGACTATGTCTGTTATGGATGATTGGTATCTAGATGTGTTTGGGTTAATACCCGTGAACAAGACACCCTGTTCTAGGTTTTGAAGTAACAGAGAACAAAGACAAATTATACTCAATCTAAAATAAGCAGCAGATGAATGGGAGATTGGAATGGGCAAGGGCACAGTAAAGCAGTACTGCTTGCTGTGCTCATTGTATTAGCTACTCCTTTTCTTTTTGCAGTAGACGTCATAGGAAAAGGAATTTTTGGAGGAGACGCATTTTGCAGGTGTTATGGAGACTCCTCAAGCCTAGGGATAGTTTTGGAGAAACAGCAAGATCCTTATTTGAAAATCGAACACAAAAGCTTTTTTTTCTTTGTATAAAAATATCTGACTTCTTGAAACAATGATGTGATGCCTCAGTGGGAACAGGCCTTGTTCATGTGAGTTCTGTTGTGAGATTTTTGTTGCAGAGAGTGCAATTATTTCTGCTTCCTCCTGACAGACCAAAGAGGACCCTGTACAGTAAGAAGTATGGAGTGGACCTCATCAGATACACACATGCTGCCAACACTGTTGTGTACAGCTCCAACAAAATAGATGGTAAGTGATACACTGGAGTGGAGCACACTCATCTCCTTACACTACATGTCTGGATAATGAGCACTAAAGATTTGGGAAAAAGTTGTAACAACTCCTCAGTGATGAGAGCTCTGTCAGAGGCAGAGGAGGGAATTAATGTCCAACACTAATGCACAGCTTGGTGCTAGTTCCTTGAGCTTCCTTACATGTTTTGTTCACTGCTGCAATAAGTGAGGGGTTAAACATTGTTAGGGAGGTAAAACTTGGGTTCTTCATTGCGCTGTTCAGTTGGGGTTGGTATCAGTTCTGTCATTGGCCTCTGCACCTTCATTTCTTACGTGTGAGTGAGGTGGAAGGAGCAGCTGGGTCGAATGCCATAGCTCTGTCTGGTGCACACAGCTCAGCTGCAGAGAGGAAGGGAGGGCTGGAGCTTCAGGTAACTCAGCAGATTACCAGCCAAGCCTGGAGGAGGTCACAGATCTCAGTCTTGGTTTTGTTTGTTGTAGTCAGTGTCTGAGAATTGAGCAATGACCAGGTCTCTTAGCACAGCACTTCACAAATGGATTTTAACATTGTACTTGCAGACTCATAATATCTGTAGTAGAGGTTTTGGTTTGGTTTTTCCTTTGCAGAGATGAAACTTAACTGTAGAGATGCTGGTGCCTTGTGATGTATGCTGGGCTACTAAAGGAGTTGCAAGGGCTGTGAATTTAGAGAAGATGGAAGAGTCAGGAAGTCAGGTTAAACTAGAACAAGCTGGGCCTGAAACTAGAGGAACAAGGAAGTCTCCACCAGAATTGGATTTAATGGTGTCAGAGGAATAAAAGTGTCACGGGAAGCACATGCCTTTTTAGTCTGTTTCAGAGCCTACTTATTTTTTAAATTATATTATTACTCTATGTCACATTTTTTATTTGGCTATTTAATTTACAATAACTAATAATTAACAATCTAATGAAGCATTTTAATGCCCTTTTGAATACAGAGTTTATGTTTATAAGCCCTGGTAAGCCTTAAGACTTAAGTCTTCCTGCTGCAGGGTAGCGTTATGGTGAACACTTAATTAGAAGAAAAGAAAAAGATAATGTGAGAATGTTCGTTGCTGTTACAAATTGTAACTTTAATAAAACCAACAGTGTGTTCTGTAGGAGTCCAGGTACTCTGTAATCCCTAATGCATGTGGTCATGGGAAAGGTGCATTGTATTAACCTGTTTTGCAGGTATTAGGAGGGAAAATTACCTCAGGAACATGCTATAGGAATGCTGGTACTTGTTTGAAAGCATTTTTTCTGTTGAATTGCTACCACTCTACTTGTGAAGATTTCCTCAAGACCTGTGGACTTAATTCCTGTTGCCTGATTCCAGGCTGAGGTAGTAGTTTGTACAGTTTGAGGGTCTATGATACCACCCGGTACAGGAGATAACTGTACAGGCCACTGCCTTGCCTGGGACAGAGCACTGCCAGCAGTGAGGATCACAAAGGAGCACAATTCCCCAGTGCTTCCTCTTTAGCAGAGGAGGATGGAATTCTGCATGGATACTTCGGAGATCAGGTAATGACAGTTCTTGCAGGAAAAACTAGAGATGAGTCTTAACAGCAAGTTTGAAGCATGTTAGTTCTATCCAGTGTGGGGTGTGACACACCCTGGTGTTAGGGGTTTATATTTTGGATAATCACCTCAGGACACTTAGGGCTTTTCAGAACTAACACCAGCCCCACAGAACTGTCACCAGCACCACACAGTTTCCAGCTTTTTCAGTCAGCTTCAGTTTGCTTGTCAAATACTGAAGGGTGGTTTAGACCTCTGATCTCAGCTTGATGAGCAGCCTCAAGTAACAATGAGAACTTGAGAATTTTTTCACAGATAGAAACTTTTGCTGAATGAGCCTTTCAAAACATTCTGAGCACAGTAGCCCCTCTGACTGTCAGAACGCCCAGTTCATGTTGCATCCTCTTGGCACATGTTCTTCTGAGTCAAAAGTAGAAATGTCCTTGACCCTCAGCAGGACTTGTTGTTCCAGCAGTACAGTCTGCACATAAAGATTAAAAAGTGGCTTCTGTCTTTTAATAATTGTTTCCTCTTAGAAGGATTTCTTTTAATTTTGGGGAGGAAGTCTGAGCAGCATCTTCCAGAATTGTGGGCTCTCCTATACTCAGGATAAAATTGGCACTTGAGAAATGTTGTGCTGCTGCTCTCATCTATTCAATTTATGTTTAAGGTTGCTTGAAGTGCACTAAGCTTTAGATTACTCTGTCCTCTTTTAGACCTTAGTGCAGAGAAAGTGTGAAGCTGCTGATTGTCAGATTAAACAAAAAGAAGAGAAATTTGCTAGTTTTTAATGATCTTGTCCTGGCTTCGAAGTTATGGTTTTATCTTTAGCTGAGCGCCAGAATTTGCATATTTCCTGTGTGTACTGCTTAGTTGGAGATTTGTTTGCTGAATGTGTATGTAGGAAAGAGAGCAATATTCATGCTGCAAAACAATACAAAGTGGTAGCATCAACTCTGTAAATTTGATATTTTCAATTTTGTGAGAGCAATGGAATAAAACCTGCTGCTGCCTAAATTTTAGCACCTTTGAAATTACCTTGCATAAGTCACATGACAGTTGTTTTTAAAATGTAACATGACTTCAGACTGTGGGAAGTATCTTTTCCTGTTGCCTGATTTTCAGTTCTGCTTAAGAACTGAGTTGGTTTATGTCTGTTTCTTACTTGATTCTCTTTTGAAGTCTTACTTGAAATTAAATGACCAGACTTAGGCACTGTGGTGAGATTACTATTGCTCTGGGGATCAAGTTACTATGTGATCACTTTCAGATAACCTTGGGCCGGTGGTATAATAAATACGTAAAATAAATATGGTTTCTTTGTGTTTCAGACACAATCCGATACCTCTCCCTGCATGACAACAAATACATTCGGTATTTCCCGGGGCACACAAAAAGGTGAGATATGGCTTGGGGACAGGACAGGAGAAATTGAAATAAGAATGGTAATGGGCTTGAGTTGCATTACATTTGGTTCAGGCTGCTTTTTGCTTAGTTCACTTGTGGGTTTTTACACAACTGTTGTGGTGGGTGTTGCTCCATTCACTTCTTTGATTTGTCTCTGATGCCTATGGATTTCTGTATTGCAGAGTGGTTGCTCTTTCCATGTCTCCAGTGGATGATACTTTTATTTCTGGATCTCTGGATAAAACTATTCGACTTTGGGATCTCCGCTCTCCAAATTGCCAGGTAGGTTATAAAATTCATGTGCACAATGTCTTGAATTTTCAGTTGGAAGGATAAAAAATGGATGAGTGTTTGTAACAAACTAAAAATACTGCCAGAAGTGTGTGCTGCTGATTTAGTGCTGACACCTTCCTGAAGGAGCCTGGATCAGGGATCTCTCTGCTCTGTGTGTGTGTGTCACATTGTGTAACACCACTTGCTCTCACCTGTGTCTCTGCTGGAGAGGCACTGGGGAGGGCAAGAAATAACACCCACAGCTGATGAAACAAGAGAAGAGCTGGGTGTCATCAGCTTGTTCATCAGGCTGCTACCTTATGCAGAGGGTGTTCTCTCAGAGCTGGTGTTCCTCCTGTGTTGAGAATTCATCTTATCTGAGTGTTTGTAGTGTGTATCTAAAACTGGTGCCTTGATGCAATTAAATTTGATGAAGAAACTGGTGATCTAAAGTAACACAGCAGCCATATGGTCTGCCACCTCCTTGCATCACCTCTGTTGTTCATCAGAACTGTTTGTGAGCAGATTTGACTTGATAGCAAGACAGAACCCTCTTTGTTTTTGTTTACTTATTTTGCTGGAATGCTTGACTTTTTTTAGTGGAAGCAGCCTTGTAAGAACTGAGAAAAATACATGAACTGGCAGCAGTGGCAGGAATGAAAGATTGGAAGTAGAATCTCTATCTTTAGTGGTGTTGAATTGTTTTGTCCTGGTATCTGGGTACATAGTGTTGTGCTCTCATCTTTCCCCATCTCTCTGGGACCATTTTGCTTATGAGAGAGGCCTCTTTGCTTATTCCAGATGATGGAACTGTAAATGAAAGAGAAAGAAAAAAGTTACATTTCTACAAAATGTTTTTATCGTTCTTCAAACCAAGCTTTTTCTTAATTTTTTCTTAATTCTGCATTTTTTGGGGGGTATGCCTTTAATTTGTGTAGGTTTCCCTTGGGATGAATCTCCATCTCCAAGTTGCTGCAGATGAGACAAGGTTCTAAGTGCAGTTACAATTCTGTGACTTATGCTAATGCCTGAACTTGTAAGAATGGTAAAACTGGGACTTGTAACTGGAAGCTGCATCCAGCCAAGTTTGGGAAACAGGTTGAGGAAGTGTTACTTGTAGTTTTCAGTTGGTCCGTGAGATGGCAGCCATACTGCCTGGAAATATTCCCAGGAAACCACAGCTGGCCCACTCACCAGGGCCCTGAGCATTGGCTGAGCTCACTGCCTCACCTTCAGAGACCACAGGGAAAACTGACCTATGAGGGAAAGAAGAGAAGTAGTAAAATCTCTAGACTTACCTAGAGAGGAATGCAGAAGGAAATAAAAATGCAGAAATTTGTTAAATGTGTTACCGATTTAATCAAAGATGTGTCCTTGTTTATATGCATACAGTTCATAAAAACGTTTGACTAACATGCACAGACTGCTAGTCAGAATACAGAAAATTACATATTTTGTTGGCTTTTAATAAACTTTCTCAAGAGTTTTCTACTATGTGACTTAAGGAAAAGGTAACATTAAAAATAAGCACTGGTAGTAACCTTTAATATGTAAGGTCTGTTGGCTTCCAACAGGTATGAGGTTTCATTAAACAGGCACATAAAGCTCAGCAGTGATATTCCATATATTGCTTTCAAAGTACTTTTTTTTCCCTCTTGTGCAGCCATAAGTGGTAGAGCATTGCTGTTGATCCCAGCAGCAGTGTTTTGTGGTGCTGCCCAGTATGGTTATTAACACAGCTGTGTGGGCCTCCCTTCTCTGGGGACTTTTGGAGTGCATGACACCTTGAATGAGTTTTGATTTGTTTTGGTGTGAACTTTGTCACTGAAGCAAATTGGAAGCTCTATATGATGACCTAAAGTTGAGAAAGCTGAGTTCTGAACCTTTTTAAAACCTCAGTATTTACAATTGAAATTGATTTGTTCCACCCCTAGTGTGCTGTCCTGCTCACAGTGGACTCAAAAGGGGGGTGGTAGAAATGTGAGCATCGGTCTTGCAAAATAATTCTGGCTATTTCTATTTCTAGGGTTTAATGCATCTCCAAGGGAAGCCAGTGTGTTCTTTTGACCCAGAAGGGTTGATTTTTGCTGCTGGAGTCAATTCTGAAATGGTGAAGCTTTATGATCTTCGTTCTTTTGACAAGGTGAGGTACCTTAACTTCCCTTCTTGCAGTATTTATTGTGCAAGAAGTAATCTAAACTCAGTGCTCAGAGGCTGGATTTGTGTACTCAAGCTTACTGTCTGGGTGCCTCCTTGGCATCCAGAGAGTTCTCAGTGAGCACAGAGCTCATGGACAGAAGGAGATACAGCTCCTGAGGTACACCTTTAACCAATGCTAAAGTGCTAACTCTTGAAACTGTTCCAAACTGCAGTTGAGGCTCTTTGTTGCGTGGTTTTTGCCTTCCTTTCCTTGCTGCTTGTTCTGGAAGAACATTGGCAAAGATTGAGCCAGAACTGTCAGAAAGGATGGAAATTTCAAAGGAAACTATACTGGTGTGGGCAGTTGAACTGAATAAGCACTGAGCATAGTTAGGTCCATGGTTTTCAAAACTCAGATGATGATTACACTGGCTCAAACTCTTCATCTAACTTCATTTAGTGGCCTTGTTCGAAAACTTACTCCTACCTTAATTTAATTTGTGCTGTTGATTGTGATAGAGTATGAAACTGTTGGATTGAAACAGCCTATTGCACTCTTTTTTTGTTTTGGAAACTGGATTCATATGTTGAAAATTATACATGCAGTGACATGTTTGCCTTGACACTATTTTTTGGTATCTTAGGGCTAAGGATTTTCTTTTAAAAAATCTGAAATGTTTTCATGCGCTAAGGTTAAAAGCAGATTTTTATTAACAGCAAACAGTCTTCCTCATATTTCTGATTTTCTCTCTGCAGGGGCCATTTGCCACGTTCAAGATGCAATATGACCGAACGTGTGAGTGGACAGGCCTGAAGTTCAGCAATGACGGGAAACTCATCCTCATCTCCACGAACGGCGGCTTCATTCGGCTCATCGATGCCTTCAAAGGAGCTGTCCTGCACACGTTTGGGGTGAGCCTGCTGCCTCTGCTACTTGCTGGAAACCTTGGTGTTACTTTGGGGAGCAGGTGCCCTTTGGTTGTGAGATTGCTGTGGACACACTCTCTACTACATATTCTCCTGTTTTGTGCCATAGGGTTATAACAATAGTAAGGCTGTCACGCTGGAGGCATCATTCACACCAGACTCTCAGTTCATCATGATAGGTAAGATAATTCTTGGCAAGAGTTTCAGTGCTCTGAAATTAGCCATGTTATGTAGGGCTGAAGCTGTGTCTGTTGGGAAACAGAATGTATTTAAATAATACAAGGCAGCTGTAAGCTTTCTTTGCACTGACGGTGTTCTGTTTTGTTAGATTGCTCAGAGTTCTCTAGACTAAAATGTAAAAATGCCTGCAAGAAGTATTTTCTTGTTTTCCTATATATAAATGCTGTTCCAAAATAGGTAAGAAACCAGGGAACGGTTGTAGTTTGGGAAAACCGGTCACACGTTTGTTAGTGGTCCTCTCCCTGTGGCTAGGATGCCCTCATGTGCTGCCTCACAGCATTTTTGGCTGTGTTGTGGCCATCCCCTGTTTCCTGATGACCAAAGCACATGTTTGTGTTTGGGTGACTGGTCTGGTAGCTTGGTGCATTTGTACACCCCCAGGGATGTTCTGCACTGGTGACATTCTGGGACAGCTGCAGTTTGTTCATGTGGCTCTTGTAAATCTCCATGTCTGTGGAATCAGTTCTTAACACTTGATAGAAGCTGTAGGCATCAGCCTAGTGGCTCCCAGTGTATGATTCCCCTGGCCCTCTGCAAGATGGACTCTTGAGGGAAGCAGGTGGCAAAAATCAGCTTGAAACTCCTGTACAGCCTGGTGCTGCACTTTGGGCACCCCAAAATGAGCACTTCAGTCACTCGCTGCCCAACAGGACCTTTGGACACAAGTCAGATGAGTCTGTGTGGTGCTGCTCCTTCCTAGAACTTTCTATTTTGTTCTTATTTCTGTGGCTGATATATCAGATATGTTTAACTTTGTGGTAATTTGGTATCCAGATCCTAATTTTTCCTGTATGAGTGATGGTCTTGGCAAAAGTTCTTTTCTTTTGTTCTGGCTGAGAACTTCCGGATTGCGGAGAAGAGGGGTGGGGTTTTTGTTTAGTTTGTCTCTGGAGAGCACTTTATTGCACATATTTACCTTCCTGTTGTGCTCTTCCAAATTAAAACAGTAGTAGAAGTTCCCAACTACTTATTCCTGTTCAGTTTTTACATATGTTTAAGTTGCAGCTTGTGCCTAATTTTTTTCCTGAAAGGTTACAGACATAAATACAGAAGCAGAAGAAAATGCTTTGCGTTTTTATTAGGAATCCTATTTAAAATTAGTCTAAAGCAGAACTGAATTAAAAAAATATAAAGTTCTCAGCCCCAGAGTTTGAAAAATACAATTTTTAAGTGAAAAACTTGTCCCAGTATAGTAATGTGGAGAGTCGATATTCTCCAGAGGAGCTTCTGATATTTGGCTTAGTGCATTGAAATCTGGTTGTGTCCCATGGTAAAGGCTTTGGTTTGATTCTGTGCCCACTGAGACATTACCTGTGTCTGAACTGAGAACTTGTGTGAACAATGACTCTATCCCCAGCACTTGGCTTCTGCACATTGGTGCAGGTTGGGCAGGGTCTCTCCTCCACAGGTGGAGGTGACAGCTCTCCTTCCCTACTGGGTGACAGTAGTTAACATCTTTGCCGGAATTGAATAGTGTTGCCCTGCTGTGTAATTGAGTCTCTGCAGTGCAAAGGTGCAAACCTGCTGTTTGGATACAGGTGTTCTAACTCTTGTGAAGTTTTGTACATGCCCTTTTGACACTTGGAGAACTCTAAAGGCTGTGTCTTAGGAAGTTGAGACCTGCCTGTTCCTAAAGTTCTGACAGAAAAAAATGTTTTTCCTTTCCTCTGCTGACCTCCAGTGCATCTTGTGTATCTTGTTTTCCACTCCTACCTTCAGGTTCGGAGGATGGGAAGATCCATGTTTGGAATGGAGAAAGTGGGATGAAGGTGGCTGTCCTAGATGGAAAACACACAGGTCCTATAACCTGTCTGCAGTTCAATCCAAAATTCATGACTTTCGCTAGTGCATGTTCCAATATGGTAAGGAAATGGGATTTGAAGTTCCTCTGAGCTCCATTAGGAGCTGACCCTTCCAGAGACAAATCTGAGAAGGTTCAGTGTCTCTCATGTGTGCTTGTAGAAGGTGGCAGCTCCTACAGGGTGCTGTAGGAGAGATTTGTGTTCTGCTATGAAAACATCTTTTCTTTCCTCCTCTGTAGGCCTTCTGGTTGCCAACTATCGACGACTAATTACTACGCTGCGGCTGCTGTTGGATGGCTCCCATACTGCTAACAGCAGCACGTCACTGCGAGCATAGCTTTGGAATTGCCTACGTCTCCTAGACTGTGTTCCTGTTCCTGCGTATTTTCCATGTCTTACCTTTATCTACATCATTCCGTTGTGAGGACTGCTCCTCTTGGCCTCCTGGCACGCTCAAGAAGCAGCATGCTACAAGTTCTTACCTTTCAGTCCATGCCCAGCAGGCTTTAGCCCAAGATGGAACTGACACTGTTATTTCTTAGAGCCGTGAAGTTTGTTTTATCTACAAAATGTTTGTGGCATTTTTTAAAGCTGTAATTATGTGTTTTCCTGCTGTAAATGCACAAGGCTATTGATGTTCCAATGTGGAGCGTGCAGTTCCTTTCCATAAGTGCATGTTTTTAACGTCTGGAATCTCTGGTTTCACTGCAGTCCACAGATGCAAATACTTCTGTGCCAAATGTGAACACTGACAGTTTTCAACGGCAGATGCTGGATTCTCTTGCAGTGGAACATGCACCAGAAGTGTGGGTAGCTGTGAATGTACCTCATACATCTTGTCATCCTTTTTTTGGGCAATTTAATGTGCAACTGCACAGGTTTCATCCAGTGTCAGAGGTTGCCAAAGCCTCCCTGCTGTTTGCTGTGTCAACATCCTGGAGGCGCAGACAGCACTGCTGAGTCCGGCCAGTGTCACGAGCAATAAAGGAGTTTGTCAGCAGGAAGATGGAGAAACCACACTGAGACTGAAAGCACAGTCTGCCTGTGTATCTTCCTTATGTACCATCTTGGCTGATCTTACTTGTAAATATCATGGGGTGGGTGGGCAGTGGGAATGGGCCATATTTTTTTACTTTTAGATATAAAAGAATATGATGTGGGCCAGTAATGTGAGGTGTCTAGGCTGTTTACTTTCACTGATGCAGTTTTCCTCCCCCTGGTCTGTAAATAAGCTCCACGAAATTCATCCCACACCAGGCTTAGACCGGTATCCCTTTGTTGGTAAAACTGAGGTGGGTAGTCCATCACACAGTTTGGTACCGGTCTGCAGGTTTCCTGTGATAGCTCCAAAAGAGTAATACATCCTTTGCCAGATGGTGTCTTCATAGGTGAATTTTAAAAATCTTACGCATGACTGTGCTGACTCTGCTTTGCTGTGGCCCTGCTCCAGGGAATGCCCCTGCAAAGAGATGGGAGGGACATGCTCTCCTACCTCAGGGGCTTGTAGCACAGAAAAGCTGGCAGGCTGGTCTTCAAGCCCAGTTCCAGTTTCTTTTTCCTGAAATGCTGCTTCAAAGGAATGCATCCACCAGCAAGCCAGGACAGGCCTGGCAGAAATGTAGTGTTCACTGTATTCTTGCCTTTTCAAACACACTTGGGTTTCTGCTGGGTCACAGCTTGGGAAGTCTGTTCTTTCCCTTGCCCAGTCACAGGTGCTTCCTTGCTCATATGAAAAGCTGGCAAGGTGACAAGACAGCAACGGGCATGTTCTCTCTGCTCTCCAGTGCCACTCCATACTGGCAAACCGTGCTGGAGCGTTTTCCTTCGGTCACTTGGCCTGATGTTACCCTGTTACAGCAAAGTTCATCTCAGCTGTATACAGTTCACATCATGACTCCCTGGAAAAGTAAATGCCTTCTAGAACTGCTGTTTCTGTTTTGCTTCTTGCCTTTTTTTCCCCCCTCCCAGTCCTTATGGATGTAAAGGTGCTGTGCTGAGAGCTGGGGATGGGCACTGAGCATTTCTGCGCTGCCGGTTTGGTTCAGGTTGCAGCACTTGCCTGTGACAGTGCAGGAGCACTGCCCACATGGGGCAGGCTCACACCGTGGTACTCCATCTGTGCTGTGGTTGTGGCTCTGCTGCTGCTGCCACACGGGGCATTTCTAACCACAGATCTGCGATGTGAGTTTGCCATCCTGCAGCAGGGTGATGGATGCTTTCCCTCTGCCACACAGGCCTGCGCTGGAGATGCAGATGTGAGGTTCATGCCACCCCTCTTCCTGTGCTGTCCCACCATCGCCTATAAATAAAACTGCCCCGTGCAAAGGGAGGTGGTTTTCTTGGGCCTCAGTCACTTTAACTCAGCAGTGTTGCTTTTCAGGCTGTTGGTGCTATTTTACCTTCGTTGGTATTTGCAGTGCTTTGTAAAATACAGATATTTGGGGTCTGTAGTGTGTTTTAACAGTCAAACTTCAGCGTCCAGTAGTAAATTATCTTTGAGGTTTTTCAAGTCTTTTGCCTGAGGAAATGAACAAATAGCCTCTGGCCATATTCCTTGTTACTTCTCACAGGGAAGCATTTGGAAGTCTTTTATTCTAGAAAAGCTCATTGTTAATGTGGTTTTGAGCACTTGTCTAGAGGTTGTTGTTCAGCTCTCTTCTGCTTGCAGTGTTGTAAAACATGGTGTGTTGTGGCAGGGAATGTTAAAGGAAAAGGGAACCAGAGGAGTGGTTTAGGAGGATTACACACACAAGCACATCAGTGGCTTTTTGGAGTGAAGAGGGATGTTCAGGCTGATGTACAACAGCACTAGTTCTCTGTTCAGGGTGGCAGCTGAGCGCCTTCCCGGGCCCACTGCCACCCACACAGGCAGAGATCTCTGCTGATGTAGCATGGAGTGCTTTCCATCTGGCTTTAAAAGAGGGGGAATGTGCCAAGTGTTGTCAGGGAACTTGAGGATTGTGTGTTTCAGACATATAGACAGGAAAGGTGAATAAAGCTTTTAGCTTTCAGCTGCTATGTGCGTCTCTAGGAGTCTCAGGGCTGCAATTCCTGTATTCTTTAGATCTGCCAGCTAACAAGAAACAGATCTGATGAAAAACAGCCTTCCCAGGTCTGACAGTGGCCAACAGCAAACAGCATTCCCCCTCCAAATCTGACATGTAAATGGCCCCCATGTTCTTTGGGATGAAGTAAAGACCTTTTTTCAAAACAAGGGGGAAATGAGACTCAAAAGCTCACCTTTAAGTAAGCAGTGTGGTGGCTGAGCACATCTGCCTGGGCTGTAGGAGATTTCAGGTGTTATTCTCCAAGTCAGTCTTGAAAGATTTTTGTTACTTTATTGAAGCTCCCGGGTCCTGGATTCATGTCCCAGTCCCTGCTTTGGAGGGTGCAGGAGCAATTGAGTGACAAATTTGGAAGCAGCAGGGTATCTTCTTCCAATGCCTCTTGGCTGTATTAGCACTTTAAGAGACTTCACCTTGGTTTTGGGTCAGGGGCAGGAACCTGGTGAACCTTTCAGAAACTGGTCTCTGCGGTCATGAGCTGCTCTAGGGAGTTGGACTCCTCGGTGGTATCTGCCAGTGAGTGTAAATACGTAAAGTCAAATTATGCTTTGTCACAAAATACTACCTATGTGGAGAATTCAATGTTGTGGCTGTGACCAATAAATATTTTGTAGAGGGACCACTCGAGTGCTGTAAATTCTGCGTTTGTCCAGTGTGATACAACTTGCTGGTTTCTTAAAGGGGGAATGTTAAACTCATCCATTTTTTTTAAATCTCCATTTGTTTCGGAGAGTCAGAAACTCTGTAGTGGAAATTGTGCTTCTTTGAATTTACCCCTCCATAAATTGCCCATTTTAAGAGGGGTTTTTTTTGCCTATGAATGTATCAGGATAGGGAAGCCTTGTGACAGCTACTTCTGGAGCTGTGGTGCTCTAGGTGAAGAGGTGTTCACAGCAGCCTGTGGTCTGGGTGGAAGAGCTGAGCTCTTTCTCAGCAAGGTGAGAAAATAACTTCCTGGATTTGAGTAACAGGAATCTTGGGTCATTACAGTTAATGCATATAAATGTGGTACAGCTACTGAAGGGAGGACAGCAGCCAGTATCATTACCATAGGTGAATCCTCATGTGCATTGTTTTCAGGTCAAACTTGAGAGGATAGACGGAAAGTGAAGCTGGAGAGAAACGTTTTTTATTCTACCCCTTGCTTAAACCATGAGCACATAGCTGAGGAGGCTGCCCTATTCCTGGGGGGAATTTCCTCCCACTGCAGGAAATAATCTTTTGACACCAAGCCCTTGCAGCAGTTCTGGTAAGGGGATGCTTCTGGTGACAAGCGAAGACAAATTAAAAGCAAAAACTCCCCAGTGATTTTCTGAGGCTGTTTTTGTCCAGCCCAGATCTGTGTAAAACCTCCAGCAGGAATAACACCACAATAAGATGCATGGGAAGAAAAAAAGTACTTTTATTTGGACTTTCATCCTTGCAGAACTTAAACACACACTGGGGTTTGGCTGCTTCTCTAGGGAATCCTGGAACCTGTGTAATGAATAATGAAAACCAGAGTGGGGACTCGGGGGGATGGGAAGCTTGTCCAGACCTGAATTTGCCTGGCTAATAAACAGATTGGGAAGCAGATCCTCAGAGTTTAAGACATCTCTGGTGTGTCTGCTGCACTGTGTTTTTGCTGGAATAAGTGCTTGAAACTCAGCACTGCAGACAAATTGCAACAAACCGGTTTTATTTTACTTGGAGCTCTTCTACTCTATCAGCTGATGCACTGTAACACCTTGGTTCTCATCAGTGCTGCTGCTACAAAGCCTGCTTTGTTCTCAGAGATTACCTGAATAGAGAAAGTGTCAGCAAGTGTGGATTAAGATTTGTTAGAAATCTGTACACTGTGTTAGTAATACACTTCAGTGTTCTTAAATAAGAGTAAGGCACGTATCTTTGCACAGGAGGCTTCTGTACACCAGGGTGAAGCTTCACCTGGCTACACCCCCTAGGTCTGAGGTGGTGCTGCCTACAAATGGCAACTGTCTCAAGAGGTCTGGGCTACTGCTCCAGCATTCCCATGCCACAGGCACGGCTGTGCCAAATGCTGTCTTGGCAGCAGCTCCCAGGTTTTCAGCACATCTCACATTACAGCAAATGGATACGAGAGATGCTTTAGCTTATGCATCCAGTTCAGCTCAGTTCAAGTCTGATTAAAACCCAGTGCTTCAGACTGGCTGGATCTCAACTGATCCTTATTGTTCAATATTAAAAAGGGAGAGGGACCAGTAGAAATATGCATTTGAGTGTCACTGTACTGCAAAGATCTTAGAAAAAGCATCCTTTGGCTTGCATGGCCCCCTTTGCAGTTTCTCCTTGGTCCAGCAATGAGAAAGGGGAGTGATTGGCTGCCCACTGTGCTTCTCTTGCATGTTGTTAAGGAGCTAATCTTGTTCATCCTGTGCCAAGTGCTGGCTGTGCATTTCAGGTTCAACTGCAAATGGTTTTGCTGGAAGAGAGCGTACACGTGTGCAGCAGAAATCCCTCAGTCTCAGGCTGATGCTGAATGGCAGCACAGTAAGGGAGCACAGAGATGCTGTGTGTCATCCTGACAGTCAGTCCTCTTCCCTGTTGTGTAGTGGGATAACAAATACTGAGATGTCATCGTAGGATGCCTCGTGGCTGTCATCCAGCATCCACTGGTGGCCTCTCTTCTTTCCCCTTGCTCTGCATACCAAGCACTTGGCCAGTTCTGAAAACCTGTGGGTAGAAGAAAAATGCAAGGCTTGGGCTAATACAGCAACTATTCCCCTTAAGTACAACGTTGAGATGCAGCTTTATGTTGTCAGAATAACAAGGCTTTTTGGGACATCAGCTTTGTAATTGTTACTTTAGGATGGGGACAGATTAGCAGGCAGTTTCCAAAGTCACAGAAAAGAGTGGTCATGCCAGAGCTGACCCAGAAGCAGCAGGATCTCAGCCTGCTTTAGGTCTGACCAGGTTCTTTGGAAGGGATAACAAAGGCAAAGCTGCTATCACCTTTGAGGATCTATCCTGTTTTCTGCAAGGAAGCTCCTGACCACATGGGCCACCTCGTCGTTGCACAGAACATCCCAAAGGCCATCAGTTGCCATGATGAGGACATCGTCTTCCTTAATGTCATGCAGAGCAAAGTCAAATACATTCACCTGGAAAGCAGAGGAGTAAATCTGTGACAATTCCTGCAATATAACAGAGGGGTCAGGGAGATGAGACTTCCCTTAGAGATGACATGCTGGGACCAGGGTGCTTGGAGAAATGCTAAGACCTGCCAAGTCTGTAAAAGGTGCATCCTACAGAGGAGCAGCTTGTTTAATTCCACCCTACAGTTCCCATATGCTGTGGCTGACCTTAGGAATGCAGGAGAGGAAGGGTTTGACTTCAATGTTGGTGTCGATGACCTTGAGCTGATGATCCCCCAGGCCTCGAGAGACAGCCAGAGTCCCCAGCAGGCGAGCCTGGCCCCAAAGAAAGCAAAACAGGATTGAAACGCTGGGGTGTGGTGCCTTTCAAGGCTGATGTGTGGCTTGTCCTGACTGATCAATGTGTTGCTTTAGGACCTTTCTCCAAGCATCACCCAGAATACCCTCGGGAGACTTTGGAGATGGAGGAGTGATCAGAAGCAATGGCCTGATGGAGTGTGGGAACAGCTTGACTGTGAATGGCTCCATGTGGCCCATGGTGTGCTCTGGGTAAAGCTACAGACCTCAGGGAGCCCATGGTAGCATCTGCTCTTGGTTTGAGGTGGCAAGAAAGACAGTTGGGTTGGTTTGGGGGTGTTTGTTTGTCCTGGCAAAGGAGGTTCTGCACTGCCTGGCTAAATGGGGTAGCATGTGGGTTGTAGTGCTGGGGGATGTGTGGGACTTTCTGCTCACCCCAGCAGGCAGATGGTGGATGGGTGCAGTCACTGATTCTCCCTACCTCCTTCCCTCTCCAGGCTCGTTTCTCAGCCTTTCCTCGAGGAGGACAGTTTGTGGGAAAGGCACTAGAGCTAAAAGAGACAGTCCCAAGTGGGAGCTGATGAAGTTCTCATCTGAATCAAGTTCTTGTGTGCAAGGGGAGATGAGGAAAGGGCAGGCTCCCTCAGGGGTGCTGTCTGCTCTGCTGTACTCTGGGGGAGGGTGCTCCAGAGGGCTCTGGGTTGCACCAGCCAGGCAGCAAAGGAAGCTGCTGTATCTGGGCTGTGGGACTGTGCTGTGCTGGAGAACACCAGAGCTCCAGGTCTGCTGTAGTGCCCCACCGTGTGACATGAATGACAGGGACACTGAGGACCCCCAGAAGACTTGCCTATGCCTTCCCAGTGTGTAAAGCATTAAGCTACCTGCTTCCCGTGACCATGGACAAGAGGATACTTGAGGTCAGCTTTCTCCACCGTCTTGTACCCCCTGGAACAGAGAATTCACTGTTGATTTGGGATTTGTCTGACTTGACAGTAGCTCTAGCCAGAGCATTTTGACTCTGACTGACCCTTGTGGTGTCCCCAACCACAGGCAACTTATTGAGGATGGGGCATGGTGATCCTCACTCTCCCCTTCCTTCCCAGCTTGTACCTACACCAGCTGGGGACTCCCTGCACCAGCCCCACACCCATGGATGCCAGAAGGACCATCCTGACTGTTCTCTAACCACCCTGAAAGGCCCTGGTCCTTTGGAGGGGGCTGCTCACAGTGTCCTTCCTACTATCATGCTGCTGCTCTCACGAGCAGGCTGTGCCCTTCTCCCTTCTCTGCCCCAGTGGTGTGAGCAGGTGCAGCTGCCCTGTGCTCAGCCTTGCCCTCGGGCAGCAGGGACTCACCAGCCCTCCATGAAGTAATCCCGGTACAGGACTTTCTGGCCCACATCATCTCCCTTCAACCTCCGTGGGAACTCAAAGCGGGTGAATTCACCATCCAGGAGCTTGGGGAAAAGGAAAGCCTAGAGGAGGGAATGGAGGGGTGAGCACGGACAGGTTCTGCTTCTGCCTCAGGACTGGTACTCCCAGCAGCAGAATGGAGACCAGAATTGGGACAGCATGTTCCACTGAGGACATGAACATCTGAATTTCTACCCCAGCCCTCCCTGGCTAGTGCCAGCTGACATTATGGCCACACAGTGGCCTTCAAGGAAAGCTGGAGGTCCTGCTGCCACAAGCCCTCTCTGCCCCAGTGGGATGCTTGCAGCTGCACTGTCTGATGTGTGAAGGGGTCACTCACCAAGTGCTGGATTCGCTGCCTCTCTGACTCAGGGGTGAACTCGCTGCTCATGGGCACAATGTTGTCCTTCAGGACAAGAATGGCCCTACAAGGGGGAAGAGGCAAAGCTCAGGTGTGCCAGAGAATAGCTGTGCACCCAGAATTGTTCAAAAATGCCACTGTATTTCAAATAACTCCATTGCAATTGCACTGTTGCAGCACAGAACTGTGCTTGCCTGGGTTGACAGTGGTCACGCTCACTGTTAGAGGAATGGGGGGGCCACAGCCAAGTGAGGGAATCACCCTTCACTTTTAAACACCTGCCAGGCTGAGTGTACTGCTGCATTACCACCCCAGTGCTGTGTCTGGGCAGCTTTAGCCCCTTGAAATCCCTAAATTACTCCAGAAGGGATGAGAGCACCTTTCTTGCAACAGGTCCCCTGCCAGGCAGGAGAGGGGTGGCCGGGCTGCACATTTACTATCTGTAGGATTAAATCAGAGTTGTGGTTTAACCTGGCAGCTAAACACCACACAGCCACTCACTCACTGCCCCACACCCAGTGGGATGGGGCAGATAACTGGGAAAAAGGAAAGTAAAATTTGTGAGTTGAGAGAAAGAAGGTTTATTAGGACAGGAACAGAGGGAAAATCATAATGAGAAAAGAATTAGAATATGGAAAACAACTGATGCACAGTGCAGTTGCTCACCACCTGCCGACTGATGCCCAGCCACTCCCCCAGCAGTGGCCCCAGGCCACCTTTCCCCTCAGTTCACACACTGAGCATGGTGCCATGTCATCTGGAACATCCCTTGGGTCACCTGGGGTCAGCTGTCCTAGCTCTGTCCCCTCCCAGCTTCTTGTGCCCCCAAACCTCCTTGCTGGTGGGTTGAGAAGCTGAAAAGTCCCTGACTCTGAGCAGCTGCTGAGCAGTGCTTGCACAACTTAAACATGAGTGGGTTTTCAACAGTGTTCTCTAGAACTCTGTCCCAGCTGAAATCAGGACAGAAGATGCTGGAAACCTTGCTTAACTCTCAGCTCTCATCCCCAGCAACTTCCCCCTTTTATTATGACTCACCTGCTGTCCCCAGCATTGGCCACATAAAGCTTTCCCTGGAAATAAAGGGCAGCCAGTGCAGTGCAACCTCCTGTCTGGTTTGTAGCTTCCATCTCCTGGCCAATGACTTCATCCTGTTGGTTTCAATAAGTTTGGAGACTGGCATGATCTGGGCTGTTGCTTTCTACACACAGTCTCAGCCCTCCCAGCAGAAATCCAGAACCAAAACTGACTGTGGATGGGCCACAGGAAACCAGTAAAGAAACAGGCAATGTTGCTTCTGTACAGCCCACACAGCTGCTGCTCCTGCACTATGGATGCTTTAGGAGGGTGATGGGGAGAGCTCACACTTTGATGTGCTCTGTGAGTGTGACAACAGCCACCTCCCTGCCCTAGAGCTGTACAGAGCTCCTGTGGCTTTGCTGTGGGTCAGCACTGCCAATGTACAATTCTGGTGCAGGCCCTGGGGTCTGACCCAGCGTGATCTCAGCACATTTAAAGGTCTGGCCCCATGTTCCAGCCTACTCAGTGAGCAGCAGAACTGCAGACCCTGCCCTTCCAGGGTCAGGGAGGGACAGGCTGTGGCCACCTGGGCCAGCAGGACTGGTGCCCTGCACGGGGTACTCACACATTCCTGGAAGGCATTCTCCAGGGCTCCCACCACCAAGTCTGCTGCGTGGATGTGCTTCTCCTCCACAAACTGGGGGTCACTGTCACAAACGCAGCGTCCGCTGAGGTGCATGGGGGGCTGGGCCTCGGTGATGCCTCCCACAATCTCCTCCAGCTTCTGCTTGATGCAGTAGTGCAGATAATTGGAGGCGATGATGGCAGCGTCTGGGCCACCGTGGCCATCAAACAGCGCCCAGTAGTGACCAGTCAGAAACTGCCGTGAGGAAGAGGGACAAGAGAGGGGCTGAGGAGGTTGTACAGATGGCAGGCTCAGAGCCAGGATGCCACTGTGTGTGTTTTGCCTGACTTTTCCACCCCAGCTACCCTTCCCTGCCATTGGTAAATCTGTCCAGCTCCGACTGAAGTGATGCCCAAGTGCTGCTCTACCAGACCCATCATCTGAGCTCTGAGCATCTGGATTTCCTCCACACAGCCTCACGTGGGTATTAGGGGAGATGGGGCCATTTCCAAAGAAGTGAGGCAGAGGCTGGTGAGAGCATCCTGTGTGCCCAGCTCACGCTGCTGCCCAAGTGATGGGAAGGCACACTGGCCCTTAAAAGCACAGGGAGGACAGGAAAGGTGACAGCACCAAGGGCTTGGATGACCTCAAAGGCTGCAAGTCATGGGCCATGGAAGTAGAAATGGCATTTATAGGCACAGCTACATATTTACTGGGTACACAGGTCCCCTAAAAACATCCAAGGAAGGGTTTCAGCATGTGGGCATGTGGGACTGATGGAGCAATCTCATGTTTCCTGAACCTGCACCCTTGGGTGGCAGCAAAAGGCTGGCAGCAGGGTGAGCACAGCCTGCCTGGGGGCAATACCTGTGTGGAGCACAGGATCAGCCATTCCTCATCCTCCTCCAGGCCTGGCTCTCTCCTCCGGACAGAGATCTGACAGCAGGCTGCCTGGTCCTCATTGAACTCCGACTTCTCAGCATTGATAACCCTGCAAACACTCCAGGTAAGGTGTGGGGACACACTGCACCTTGCCCCTCCTTTCCAGCCCCATGCTCCCTGCTCCCTTTTCAAACTCAAGGATCTCTCTGCTGATGACTGAAACAGTAAGTCACTTATGTGCAGCAGGGAAAAGCCCAGCTGGGGACACAGAGACCTGCACCCTGGCAGCCCTTGTCAGCAGCGTGCCATTTCCTTGTTGACACAGTGCATTGCATAACCACCACCCTTGCTCTTCCTTCCAGCCTCGGTAATGTTTGTCCCTGGATGGGAGTGTGCTCTCCTTGCATTTCACGCTGGGCCATCCCAATACCATGGGTCATGACGTGATCTGGCCAGGACGTGGGGACAGCTCCTGGCTGGAGTTCTGCCTGGTCCATCCCCTCTGCCTTTTAAAACAGCAAACCAAGAGATTTCTAAAAACGTGGTCTTCCCCTTCCTTTGTTTTAAAGCCACTTTGCTAAGAGCGGTGCTGCTCTCGGGGCTGCCCCGGCCACTTGTCACAGCCCTGGAGCCGTTCCTGCGGCCGGCAGCGCTGGGCAGGGGTGGGCAGCGGTGTCCCCAGCAGGGACGGAGAGCGGCCGCAGGATTCACCGCCACGCCAAACCTCCTCTGGGGCAGAAAGCCGCTCTCTCCTGGCCCGCAGATGGTGCAGGAGGGGGAGCTGTTCCTACGGGCGGCCCCTCCGGGCAGGTGGGGTGCGACCGCCCCGGCACCCCGCCGGAGTCCCCTCAGCCCCCCGCGCACCCTCCACCCCCCTAAAGCTGCACTATTCCCCGGTATGGGCACCGGGAGCGCCCCGCTCCCCGCCCGCACCCCTCCCGGAGCGGCCCCGCTGCCGGCCCCACTCACTCGGCGTATCCCGCGCCCCAGGGCAGCGGCCGCTCGGGCCCGGCGCCGCGCACGGCCCGCCCGCCCCGCGGGGCCTCCGC
>VWZP01001295.1:0-33696 GCA_013396995.1 Dicaeum eximium | reverse complement strand
GCGCCCCGCGCATCCCCGGCCCCGCCGCGCCGGGCTGCGGGCGCTGTCGCGACAGCGGCGGCGATGGGGGCGATACGAGTCCTTCCCGAAGGAGCCGGCAGGTTTCCTGCGATAGCGGGGGAGGGGGACACTGAGTCAGGCTCGGAGCGTTTGGGTGCCGGGAGGAGGTGCGGGAGGGGATCTGGCCCCGGGGTGCCCCGGCGCGGGGCTCTCCCGCATCCTTTGTCTGGGCTGATGCTCAGCACCCGCCGCGGCGCGCTGGGACAGATGTGTCACGCACGTCTGCCCGGCCGCAGCCCCGGCACCGCTCCCTTCCCTACGGGGATGCTCGGCCCCAGCTGCTCCCAGCCCCGGGGAGCAGCCGAGAGCCCGAGTGTACTCCCGCTTCCCGATTTCTGCCCCCGCTCCCCACAGGAGCCGGCCAGCACCCCGACACGACGGCTTCTGCATTTCTGAGTGTGCTTGGTGCATGACTGACTGTGTGTCCTCACGGTATTTCCCTCCTGCCCCCCGCCTTGCCAGCTCAATTAGCAATATTAATCAGGAGTAGAGGTGCTGCATAATTTATGTAACCGAATCAATATGCGAGCGGGGATGTGAGAGCAGCTGCCCTTGCAGCCCTGCTCGGTGCGGTCGGGTGCGATTCCAGCCCGCAGCCTGTCCCGGGAGGGAGCTGGGACTTTGGCCTCACAGCTCCCTCCGGTTAGCACCTTCGTGCCGGGGTGGGAATTTGTGCCTGCTGGTCCTTCATGGCATGAGCATCCTTGTTCCTTCAGCATGGTCGAGAGCATCCTTCCCCTCCAGTTGCTTCTGGAGGGGCTGTAGCTGAGAAGTGATAGTGCTTAGATGTTTTGCTTTTGCACAGGAGAGCTGGTGGTTGTTGATGGCGTTTGGGTTCAGGTTCATTGCTTCTGGCTTAAGTTGAGATCCTGAAGTTCAGGCTCTAATTAAATCTTCTTCGTTTTGTAAAAATATAACAATAATTTAAAAAGTAAAAAATCAGCAGGATGGACCCCTGCACCCACCTGAGCTCTGGGTGTGCTGGCCCTGCTCTGCAGAGGTGCCCATGGGGTTTGTTGCACTGTGTGCCCTGGAGGCTGCTGCCTGTTGCTCACTGGCCATGCCCCTGTGCTGCTGGTGCTGTCCTTGCTGGCACCCTGCAGCTGCCAGGGAGGGACATGTGCCAGCTTGGCTCTCTCTGAGAGCACTGACCTTCGCTGACCTTGCTTGCCCACTGCTTGGCAATCTGTGCCCAGAGCTGGGAGTGGCCGTGGGGCACCATTGCCGTAGGACAGGACGTGCCCTGGCAGTGGGAAAGGGGAAGGGACTCTGCTTCCCCCAGGGACTGCAGTGGTGCAGGGTGGGGATGGACCTGACTGCTCTGGCAGCTCAGTCCTGGGCTGGGGGTGGTGTAAAAACCTCCCTGTGGTTATGGAGAACAGCTTGTGTTGGGTGGTCTTGCTGTCGCAGCATCTTGGACATCTCTGGGCTCTCTCCCTGTGCCTTGTTGCGCTCTCTCTCTTCCGGAAGCTGCTGTTTCCTCTCTGAATGCAAATCTGCCCCTCCAGCACCTGTGACGTGCAAGTGGGGTGCTCCAGGCTTTAAGGGAACCCCCCCGAGGTGGGTTTGGGATATTTCAGTCTGCTCCACCCCGTCACGGTGACTGAATTGTTCTGTTTGCTCAGCAAAAAGCAGATTCCATATCAAATGAGGAACAGCAATCCCACTGCTACTTTCCTCCCTTCTGCTGAGGTGCTGAGGTCTCTCGTTTGCTAGGAGGAGGGATTATTCACCTCTTCCTGGTTTCTGGGGCCTTGGTATCTTTGTGTGCACCCAGTGTTTTCTGTTTTTTTTCATTCCCGTTTCTCCCGTATTTTCAGGAAGACATCTGCTCCCAGGGGATTTATGCTCAGATTCCACAGCTGACTTGGGGGAGGTTGCAGACAGGCTGGTGGGGGATTTTGCTCGACACTGTGCTAGATCTGTGTGAGGCAGGGTGATGTGGTGGTGGGGAACCCTGGGAGCAGCCCCTGCTGTGATACTCCCACGTCATCCCAGCTTTTGGGGAGAAACAGGTGGAGGGGAAGCTATGGCAGTGAGAGCTGGGGGATCAGGGGGTGCAGTCAAGCCTGAGCCTTTCATGCAGGGGCAAGAGGCTAATTATTACTTTTTTAGGTATCCCAGGCAGCTCTCTTGAAGGTGCTGGCAAGCAAACCAGGCTGCCATGGAGACTGCCAGGCTGGGGAGGCGGCTGGAAGCTATCAAAGGGTGCTGTGGGCTTCCTGGGGCTGGAAACCTGCTTTTTAGCTACAGCTGGGAGGATTCATTGGGTGGTTTTGCAGTCCCTCTTTTGCTCTGAGTGGCATTACATTGGAACAGCATTTGCTGCCTGAGCTTAGAACCTTGGGAAGGCGATGCTGAACCAGGGCTTTGATGCTGGTGGGAGGTCTTCTGCTTTCAGTTGCTTCTGGGATCTCTTTCAAGACCACTGGGTAGAGAGAAAAGGTCTCTTAGAGGGTATTTTTTTTCCCATCTAGAAAGTAGAGAAATCAAATGCATTTCGTTTCTTCAACCCAAAAATAGAGGTTGGTAGCTGCTCTTTCTGGGGGAGGAGGCAAGATCTGGGATAGGGGAGGACCTTTGCTCCCATCCACAGCTGAGCTGCCACTTTACCCCAGGTCTGGATCTTGCTTTGGGAATACATCTGGTAGGAGTGGATGTTTGCTTCAGGAGAAGCACAACCATGGTGCACATGGGCAGGAATGCTGTCAGATGGGTAAAGAAAAAGCAGTGAGGTGGGACTCAGGAGCTGCTGGGTCTGCAAAAGTCTTTGTAGAAAGCAGGCAGCTCTCCTGTCTCTCCAGTGAGAAGAAAGGATGACCTTCTCTACCCTGGAGGAAGGGAAGGGATGAATAACTCCAATCCAAGGTGGCAAAGTGCAGACAAGACAGGTCCTGGGCACAGGTGGAAAATCAGGTGTTGAGAAGCAAATGTCTGGTGTCTGGCAGGTGGCTGAAAGTGTCTGGGCAGGATTTGCACTAAGGACCAGGAGCTGTCCCCGTGAAATCCTGCAGGAATACAGTCTAGCCCCACAGAAAATTGGGAAAAAAGCTTTGCTTGTCTCCTCTCTTGCTCCCTTTCCCCCCCTGCCCCACTCCCTTCTTTCTGTTTTCTTCTGACATCTGTGGCTTTCTTCCTCAGAAAAGATTCCCTGCAAGGACATACTTATTTTTTCCATGGGGAGAAATAAAATCCTCTTACTGCCAACCGTGTCCATCAGCAGAAAAGCTCTCTGCAGCAAGTGAGTTGAGCAGGCTCTGTGTAAAGGAGTTACACTGGGATAGACTGAAAAGAAGGAATTCTAGCAGCAGCAAAAGCTATTTTGTGCCTGTTGCAGTTGTATCCTTTCCTGGATGCCCAGACCAGGAGCTGGGCAGAGCTGCCTGAGCAGGGAAAGTGTGGGTAATGCAGATATAACCATGTTTTATTCATCACCATCTTGACTTCTGTCTGGCCAAGCATCCCTGGAACTTGGACAAGCTTTGCCTGGGTTTGTGGTTGGATTTTTGGCCGAGTTTCCCCGTTGCATCCCAGGCACGCTGTGCCCCGGACAGTGAAAGGGAAGCAGCCACTTGCAGTGGCATCGAGTTGAGGATGATGTCCAGGGAATGAAAGATTGATGGCAGGAGGCTCGGGTTTCCGTCGGGAGGGCGAGGTGACTTGGTGTGCTGGGAGAGGCATCTGTTTCAGGGAGCATGTATTATTGATCTGGGAGCTGGGCACTGCCTGGGGCCGTGGGGAAGGGTCAGATGAGCAAAAACCTGGTGCTGCCCCAGCAGGTGGGCGAGAGGGGAGAGCAGGGGAGGCGCTGGGGCTGTCACCTCTGTCCCCGTTCCCGGATTGCGGGTGGCTCCGCTGGCACCGTGGCAGCCCCAGGGAGAGATGGCCCTTGCTGTGGCTGTGGCTGTCATCGCTGCCTCTCTGCCCCTCCGGGCTCCCTGCAGCCCGGCTCCGCTCAGAGAAGCTCACTGGGGCTGTAAACAGCAGGAAAAGGCTCGGTCTGGGAGCAGCGTTTGGCAGGCACCATCATTCAGCAGTTTAAAACAAGAGTGGTGCTTCAAGCCCGGCTCTGAAGTCTCCTGGGGACTGATCCAGAGGGGCACATCCCAGCACAGGGCACTCCTCTGGCTGCAGGCAGCGTGTCTGGCAGTAGGTGCAAGGATCTGGCTGCCCTGCTGCTCCCTGGGCTGGGGAGTTCAGGCTTTGCTCTGCACCTTTTGGTCAGTGCTGCCAGAGGGGAGGCACTGCCCTTCCCTCCTCCCACCAGCTCCAGTTCTCCTCTGGCAGCTTGCCTGCAGGGTCAGGGCCACCTGAAGGCCACTGCTGGCCAGCCATCACCTCCCTGCCACACGGTGAGCTGCCCAGCCTGGGTGCCCCGGTGCCATCAGCTGGCTCTGCTCAGCCCTCTGTCCCAAATGAGTGCAGGTGCCACCGGGCTGCCAGGCTCTGTGGGACAAGGGGACCTGGATGTGCTGTTATCAGGCTCCTAAATGCAGGTTGTTTGTGAGCAGGGGACAACTCATCTGCAGCCTACAAACAGGTGGGAGAGGGAGGTGCTGCAGGACTCAGTGTCTGAAGGCAATTTTGGGCTGGGGTGTGTGTGCCCAGCAGGTCTGCCATGAGGGTTGACAGCAGGGCTGCCTTGTATAAAGGCCAGAAGGTTCCTCAGATGCCACTGAGCTCATGCTGCCTCAAAACAGCCCCATCCCGAGCAGCAGCATCCATTTTTCAGGGCAGGGATAGAGACATGGTGTCCTTCCCAGGGTTTGCTCACCCTCATCTTGAGTTTTCCCAAATGCCAAGCAGGATCTTGATGTTTCTGGCTGGAAAACCAGTACAAGCTGTTCATAATTTTTCTTCTCTTCCCTGGGCTGACCAGCTGCAGCTCCTGCAGGCTGTGCCCTCTGGCACAGGTGCTGTCTGTGCTGTGCCTTGCTCCTTGCACAATGCTGGTCCTGGGTGTGCTGTTTCTGTGTGCCTGCAGCCTTGTCAGCCCCAGATAACCTGGTCATGCTCTTGTTTGTGCCTTCACAAATGACTTTGCCTGCAGCAGCGTGAAGTGACTAACCTGGATTTGGCTTGTCACCCACCTCTCTCCTCTGGAGCTGCTGGACCCTGCCCTGTCTGGTCCTTTCCCCAGTTATGGTACTTTGCTTCCTATTGAGTTTCACCCTATTTCTTTTTTTCCCAGCCCATTTCTCCAGTCTCCTGAGAGAACAGTGAATTTTTCTCCAGTGCACACTTGCATCTCCTCTAGCTTCCCACCTTACAGCTGCAGGAAGCAGCATTGCAGCTGCCAGAAGTGTTCATGGAAATGTGGATAAACCTGCACCCACCACAGGTGCCCAGGACACCTTGCTTCATCCCACCTCTGATACCTCCCTGAGTGAGTTATCCATGTGGTTTTGTGTCTGTGCCACGGAGGTTCACCACTCCCATGTTCCCAAGCTGGCATCTGACACTTGGAGACACCTAAAAGCTGAGCTGAGACCCCTGAAGCCCACAGGTCTCATGGCATCTTGGCCTCACTAGATCCTCACTGGCTGTAGCCCAGCTTGGATTTGTTTCTGGAGTGTTTGTTCCAGGATTTTCCAGGAACCCATGTCTAGAGGGTGAGTTGGGTGTGTGGGTCCCTTTCTATCTTCTGCCCTGTTGCTCCTCCCTCTCCCTTGGTTTTTATGGTTTCCTCACACATGGGTTTTTCAGCTCTTGACTTGTATCCTGGAGACTTCCTAGCAGGGGATGCCATGAGGCACCATCTCCAGGGTGAGGTCTCCTCCAGCTCTTCCTCCAGAGCCAACTGTGGATTTCTCTATTAATATTTCAGGCACACAAGCCATCTCGTCAAGTCTGCTGTGCCAATTAAGTCGTAATCATGCTGTAATGAAGCAGTGCTGAGCTCGTGCTCAAACCTTCCCTGGTTTATTCCTCTCCCTCCTCATTGGCTCTTGGCTCTGCCTTGTGAGAGGCAGAAGGGGATGTTGGAGACACTCTGGTGCTTTTATGTAAATGAAAATTGCTTTAAAAAAAATCAGCAGAATGAAATCTTGAAAGCCCCCTCTGAGTTTTTTTTTTTTTGAAAGCTGTGCTGCTGTCTCCTCTGGAAATAGTCTCCCTCCTTGGAATACCTTGTGGTGTTTCCTGTGGTGCACTCAGCTTCCCTGGCAGCATCCAGGCTTCTCCTCGTCCCCTTCAACCCCTTGGTGCCTACACAGACCCCAGTGCTTGGCTGTCACTTGTCAACCACTCACCTGCCAATCATCCCAGCTGCTGATCTTAGGGCACTCCTACCATTTCCATGTGGGCTACAGGCTTGCATTTGCCCAGACTCCTGATTTTCCAGACCCTCCACCTGCCTTTGGATTCTGGGAAGGATGGTGTCAGACTGGAGGGATTTGCAAGCTGGTTAGTGCCGCAGAACTTTCCTATTTCTTCCCTGAAGCTGATGCTATAGAAATATCCAAGAGGGATGTTGTTCTCTCATAGTTTTGCAGTGTAATAGGAACTGATGAAACTTGATGCTTATTAAGAGCTTTTGTCTCCTGCAGGAGGTTTCCTGGGTGTATAAATGTCTTTTTCTCTTCCTCTTCCGCCTTGTGTGTGTGTGCAATAACCACAGATGCTGTGAGGAGGAAACAGCCACTCTCAACAGGGAAAGGGACTAAAAATACCAGAATATCCTTGGTTGGGCACAGCAGGAGTGGGCTGAGCTCCCAGCTGGCACTGGGAGAGGGTGAATGTCTGCTCTGGGAACTGGGAGAGCTACATGCCTTGATGCTGCTGGAGGGAGCGTGCTTGTGATGGGATTACACCAGCAAACCTTCTGTTTGTCCCCTAAAATGCCACTGAGGAGTGACATGCCTTTGCTGGGGTGTCTGTGTGCCCATTCCTGCAGGGTCCTGTCAGGATGGCACCTCTGGGTTTGTAGGGGAGCTGCAGCCTGCAGGGAGCCAGCCTGGGAGCTCTTCCTCATGGGTGCCTCTTCTCTGTGGGAGGAGAAGCCACCCTGACCTCTGCTCAGGGCAGGCTTTGAGTGCTGGAGCAGGTGCATGGCAGAGGTGTCACTTGTGGGGGACAGGCAGGAGTTTCCTGGGAGCTCCTCAGAGATTCCTCCTCCCTCGGGGCTGGGGGAGCTGCGGGCAGTGCCTCCAGGGACTGAGGGCACCACTGAGTGACAGTGGTGGCTGTCCATGTCCCTTGTGCGGTCCCTTGTCCCCTCCTCCTGGGACTGTGCCCAGGGTGGTACCCGGTGCTGGAGGGACTGCAGGGGATGGAAATGGCCCTTGCAGGGATGGCTTCCTGTGCCAGCTGCCTTGGCTGTGGGTGCTCTCAGGCTCTGGGTTCCTCCTGCTGCTGGCTCTTCTGGCACAGCGAGGCACCGGGGATGGAGGGGCTGCTGGGAGAGTCTGAGCACAGCTCCTGGTGTGGGCTAAGGGGCGTCTGCCCAGCTCTCTCATCTTTGCAACACCAGTTTCTGGAGTATTTCTAACAAGCACAACAGCTTTTGAACTCACAGGGCCCCCTTTGCTGCGTGGCTGCATCCAGGAAAGGGCTTGGGAGGCTTTAGGGGGAGCCAGGCCAGGAGAAGATCCTTGCTGGGGGGTTGGTCCCTCCAGCCACATCTGCTGGGCTTTGCCTTCACACCGAGTGTGGCACGGGGAGCTCTGTGCCACTGATGCTTCCAGGGTGGGCAGATGAAGCCTCCAGTGCTGGCTGTGGGCTGCTCCTTCACTACCCAGTGCCTCCAGCTGCCTCCTGGTAGGATGCTGAAGGTGGGGTGCCATTGCCTCAGGGAGCGGGGTGGGGAGGAATGCTCCCCGAAATGCTTCCCAAAAGCCTTCTGCAATCCAAGCCCTGCCAGCTTCAGAGCAAAACCCTGGGGCTGTTTCCTTTCCCTTCCCCACGGGCTCAGCTTCAAGGCAGCATGTGCAGTTTGGAGTTGTGCTGGTTCCAGCCGCTCGGGAGCAGCATCCTGCCGTGTGCCACCAGCCCAGGACGTCACAGCCTGCCAGGACATCCTCAGCCACCCGACTGTGCCGGCCCTGCTGCTCTGTGAAGCGAATCAGCTTGTCACTTGAGCTCTCCCTGCCTGCACTGGCCGAGCCATCGTCTAAATTTGGGTGATTATGTTCACCCAGGCCAAGTATCAGGTTCTGTGGATCACATGTGCTCCCAGCTGCTATTTAACTCTGACGCCTCAGGGAGACGTGGCACTTCTCTCCCAGCTTTTTGGGTTTTGTAGTATTGTAAATTTTTATTAAAATTGTTTTGGCAACAGAGATTTAGTTTTTTTTTTTTAAGTTTTAAATTTCTATCCTGCCAAGTTGGTCTCCTTTCTGGTCAGTCACTGAGCAAGCCAGCACCTGCTTTGATTGCTAAATCTGATCACGATGTTTTTGGTTCTTTCAGCCACCACAGAATTAAGGGACTTTTTTGCCAAAGCCCGAAATGGTTCAGTTCGGCTCATCAAGGTCATCATTGAGGATGGTAAGTCCCATTTTTAAGTGCTTTGATTTACACTCTGCCTGTTCTCTGTTTCCTCTCCTCCTTTCTTCTTCACCACTGTGGTGCCAGCTTGTGTTTTTGGAAACCTCAAGGAGAATGCTGCTGGGGCTTCTGGGCATGTGGCAGCCCAGACCTGAAATGCAAGCCCAAACTTTGGGTGTGCTGGTGAGTAGCTCTTGCAGCCCCAGGGCAGCTCCAGTGGAGAGCAGTGACTTTGCCAGCAGAGCAGTACCAGCCTGGATCAGTGCTCTGTGAGGGCTTTTGCTGCTGCTGTGTCATGTTTTAGGATGGGGTCCCTGTGACAGGCTGCTGCAGGGACCCTGGGACCTTTGTTGGGGGTGATGCACAGGCATCTTCTTCCTGGCATGTGTCATCCCACACCTGGCAAGGAGGTGGTGGGGGCAGGGGGGTGCTCTGTGCCTCAAGGCCAGCACAGGCCTGCAGTGGGATCCTGTGAGGAATGCCACACTCTGAGACCCATCCCAGCCCAGGATACAGACTGGCACCAACCTTGCCCATGTCTGTCCCATGGAACAGGTCCTTTGAGTGGCCTCTGCATCTGTCAAGCAAGTGAGCAGAGCTAAGCACTGATTGAATGTCCCAGGGGTGGGGAGCTGCCCTGGTGTAGGTTTTCCATCACCTCAGCCTCTTACAATTGCATATGAATGACTTGTTTCTCAACAGCAGGGACATTACTGCCCTGCCAGGCTGCTGTCACCACCTCCCCTGGGTGGGCCACCAGTGCAAACACCGTGGTGGATGTGGTTGTAAGGAGCCTGTAGTCACAAGGAGCCCACCTGACCTTTGGAGAGGCCACAACGTCCTGTTCAGAAGAGCAGCGTGACTGGAAATGCATGGGACACATCAGTGGAGCTGCAGCAGGGCTCAGCAGTGCTGGCTTTGTCCTTGGCAGGGTCCCCATGGTTGGGGGATGAAACATCCATGTTGTTTCTTCTGAGCATCTTTGACAACAATTTTGCACTCTCAGCTTCTTTTGCTATTCAAAAGTGGCAATCAGGTTTGTGTTAGGATAAATCATGCCTGTCCCTAAGCCTGGATTTGGGATGCTTAGGGCTTGTGCCACTGGTTTTGGGTTGTGGCTGCTGATGCCAGTGAGGGAGACTTTTTATCACCAATGGAAAACATTTCCTACCATCTCTGCTGTGGCTGAAAGAGATTTATTTATCTGTCCATCGACAGCAGCAGGGCCACCACTCTTCTGTCCCACAGGGGACATCAGCCTGCTGGTACTCAGCAGAGAAGGGCCCTTGGGCACTGAGGGTGGCCAGGCAGATGTCCCAGCCAGACAGATAGATGCTCACCCTGGAAGGGAGGTGTCCAGAACTGCCAGGGGAGGACATGCCAGCTGCCCTGCCTGAGCAGGGGATGTGAAAGAGGAGCCTCCCTCTCTGCTGGATGGCTTGCAGCACCTTTTGCCCTATGGAGAATTTGTCTTGGGGCACTTTGGAGCAGGCAGCAGTGAGTAGAAGGAGAGGAAGATGGTGTAAGGAGCCTTATGGCCGATGCTCTGTGTCTGGGCATCTCCAAGACCACCATTGTGGCTGAGTGACCATTTGGGAGCAATTTGAGAGGTCATTTTGCCTTTGCAGAGCTGCTGGGAGGAGCTGAGATTGAATGGAGGAGGGAATAGGGGAGCAGGATGTGCACCAGGACCCAGCAGCAGTTTCCTGGCATGAGAGCAGTTTGTGCTCCAGGTGGTTTTAGATGATGCTCTGCTCCTCCCTGTCAGCAGGATTTGGGACAAGATTGGCTTTGTGGACTTCCCTGTTGGATGCATTTCTTTACTCATGGGTGATGGTGTGGACTGAGTTTTGAAGATTGGCAAATCTCACCACCAGAGCTGTGGGCAGGGCTGCCTTGTAGAGGCATTTCAGAGCAGGGCAGGGAGTGCTGGGGGCACCTCAGGGGCCAGAAACGCTCCCAGCTCTGCTTTTTTTTACCAGCAGCAGCTCCTGGTACAAACAGAGCCTGATGTAGCCAGTGCTGTATAACTCTGCTGAAGGGTGTCTGCTCTGAGTTCCCCCTTTCTCACACTTCCCAAGGAAGAAAATGTGTCCCTGAATGGATTGAGCAGAAGTGCAAAGAGCTCAGGGGAGAGTTGAAGGCTGCCAGCTCCCAGCAGCACCGGCTGGGGTCCGGCTGAGTCAGAGCCCGGGAATAGCCTGGGGTGACTCAGCACCGATTGCTTTGTGGCTGAGCTGTTGGTTTGTTTTGCAGACAGAGATACCCTCGAGCTGCCAGTGGGTTTGGCCCTTCGGAATTCCTGCAGTTTCTTCAGGATCTCAGGCCTTTGTGATGTACAAATCCATTCACAAAGCTTTGTGTTTATTTTAGGAGTACACTGAGGTTCTTATGCTGCCCTTTCTCTAAACAGGTAGTTTTGCAAAAGGCAAAGTATTCCAAGCACCTTGTTCTCTGCTGTCCTTGTTACTGAACCAGCAGCTTGTGCCCCCCATGCAGGTGTGCCCTCAAGTCCTAATTGCCCAAGGCCTCAAAACATTTTGCTCTGGCACCTCCAGAATTTCCTGCATCTTTTTCTGAGTCCTGTAATCTCCCCTCAGACCTTTCTGCATCTACAAATGGAGTGAACATAGAGGCTGTTATCCAGCAACCTATGCTGGTATCCCAGCACCACCACTTTTCCACCCAGCTATCCCAAAGCTTGACTTGACCCTTGCCAGGGTGTGGATTTGTGTCTGTAGGCTGCCTGCACCAGTGTTGAAATCCCAGCTGAGCAGTGCCCAGCTCACAGGGCTCCCAGTCCCACTGCCACTTGTGCAGCAGCTGGGAATACCTTGAGGTGTGTGTGAAATACACAGCTCGCTTCCAGAGGCTGAGGATCTCCTGGCAGCTTGGTCCCCCCCCCAGGATGGGGACTGTGAGACATCCCTGCTGCCCACAGAAATGGGCTTTGGGTATCAGCTCTGATTTTGACCCCTGTGAGGTTACAGGGGCTCCAATGAGAGCAGCTTTGGCTCGTCGTCCTGGATTTTGCTGAGACCATTACTTTTCTCAGCACCCAAAATGTTGGTGGTTCTGTGTCTCTGGTGAGGTGTTCTAGTGACCCTAGGGCTTGTCCAGGTGGGGTGGAGGAGGTCTTGTGTTCCCCTTTGAGCAAGGAGGGATGGTTGGGGACTGCAGAACTGGAGGGAGCAGAACGGAAGGAGGCCACAGATGGTCACCAGAGGGGAGACTTTGCTGGTGAGAAACACAGGAGGGGGAAGAGATGGTTGACAGGAAGCTGGCAGAAAACCAGCCCTCCGCAGCAGCCACAGCCCCATGGTCTCTCCTGGTGGGAATGTACACTCCTGCACGTGACTCGAGGTCGTCATTTGTTCTTCTGCAGTACGGCATCACTGGTGGTGGTAGAGCTGCAGTGCTGGTATTGGTGGTAGTGCTTGCTTTTGTCTGACACCACCTTTGCTGCCTTCTCCTTGCAGAGCAGCTCGTGCTGGGAGCCCACCGAGAGCTGTCCCGGCGCTGGGACGCTGACTACGACACCCTGGTGCTGCCCTTGCTGGACGAGCAGCAGCCCTGCTACGTCCTGTACCGCCTGGACAGCCAGAACGCCCAGGGCTACGAGTGGCTCTTCATCTCCTGGTCCCCCGACAGCTCCCCGGTGAGCCTGGCACCAGCCTGGGGACAGGGACGTGCCAGGAGGGGAGGGGCTGGCCAAGGGAGGAGCCTTCACACCCTCTGGGCTGAGAAATGGAGGCTGCTGTGGGGATGGGGAATTTTTCAGCACACAGAGATACACTGGGACTGTCTCTGTCCTGTTTCAGTGCTGTGTGAGGAGGTGGAGGAGCTGGGGTGTAGAGGTGGGAGTGGTGTGGACCATGAGGCTGGGATGGAGACATCCCACCATGGCTCTGGCCATTGCTGGGAAGAGCTGGCACTGACACTGATTTGCCTCCAGCCTGGCCCTGCTGTGCCTGAGGCTGGTGCAGAGTGGCTGCCAGCCCTTCTCCAGGCCTTGCTCCAAAATCTGCTGTTGGACAGTGACACAAAAGGGCTGGTTGGATGGGAAGGAGGTTTAGAGGATGCCAGTGGTACAGCTTGGAAAATGCCATCCTGTTGAGCACATCTCTGTAACTCTGAGATTTACTGATGTGTGCTTGTCTTCTATATACATATTTCTGTGTGTATATATATATATATATATTCCTATGTATATATTTATTATAATCTATACGCTAGATAGATTTACTACCACATTAATACATGCACTGGTCCCATATATAAAAATACATCTACAAATGATATATATGTAATTTTATATGCATATGCATATTTCTGCATGTGTATATGTACATACACACGTGTATATATAATAATATACATTTAAAATATATATATCTTTCAACAAACCACAGAGGCTCTTACTGCAGAAGCACAGTAGGACCAGTAGCACTTGCCAGAACTCTTCCCTGCATTTTGCAGAATGATGCAACAGAAGTGCCAAAGGCAAAAGTCACTTTTAAGTGGCTCTGTGGTATTTGTGCCTCTTCTAACCCAGGTGCTGGTGGGAAATGATGCTCTGGAGCTTAGGGACTGGAAGGCAAAGCATGGAATAAACTGTTGGATTGTGGGCAGCGCTTGGCAAGGCTGCAGCCCCAGAAATAGTGCTGGTGGGTTTTCCCAGCTGATCCTACCTAGGGATGCTGCCATTAAAAATCAGAGCGAGCTGGAAACTCGGTGGGTGCTCCCAGGAGAGGCTGAGGTGTGTGCAGCCTGTGGTGGGGTGGTGGCTGTGAGCACTGGGTGCCTCCCTGTGTGACAGCACTGCCACCCTTGTCCTGGCAGGTCCGGCTGAAGATGCTGTACGCTGCCACCAGAGCCACCGTGAAGAAGGAGTTTGGCGGGGGGCACATAAAGGACGAGATGTTTGGCACAGTGAAGGTATGGTGGGGGTCCTGGGCAGCCTTTTGGGTCTGCCCCTGAGCTTCAGAGCCTGCCTGGAGCTCAGTGTGCAGATGGGACATGGGATGCTGCTGTTTGGTGAGGGAACAGCAGGGTGTTGCTCCTGCACACGGCTCCCTGCGTGGCCAGCGCTGCTCTCTCCTGCCGGCGTGGCTGTGCTCTGTGACAGAGAGCGTGGAAGAGGTGGGAGCAAGGCTGCAAGATTTGGAGCTTTATGCTGAGTGGAAGTGCCAGGTGGTGGCAGTGTCACTCCAGCAGCGAGAGCTGCCTCCACGCAGGGGTTGTCCCCTGCCTTGCATGGAGGTTTCTCCTTCTGTTCCATGGGCAGGGGGAGCTGCACAGCCAGGGCCTCCTGGACATCAGTCCTGCTGGGGCCTCTGGTACTGGTGGAGGCCAGGGAGCATTCCTGCTCTTCTCCAAGGTCCCTCTGCTGCTCCTGGGCTGTGAGCTCTGCCTTTCCCTCTCACTTCCATGCTCATGAGCTTCATGAAACAGCCAGAGGAGCCCAGTGCCACAGCCATGTGTGACTGGGGAGGGACAGGGTGGTCAGAATAGACAAATCAAGGGTGGGATTTGCACGGAGGAATCTGGAAGCCTTAAGGTTGCTCCTCCTGGTCAGGAGGGAGCCCGAGACTCACTGGGTTGCTCAGACTCGGCTCAAGGATTGGGGTACAGCCAGCCCTGCAGCGATGACCACCCGTGACACTTGTGCTGTGCCTCTGTCTGCAGGAGGACGTGTCCCTCAGTGGCTACCAGAAACACATGTCCTCCTGCTCCGCCCCGGCCCCGCTGACCGCAGCCGAGCAGGAGCTCCAGCAGATCCGCATCAACGAGGTGGGTGTGCAGCACCCAGGGGTGCTGGCTGTGCACAGGGCTGGGTGTGCAGCAGCTGGGTGTCCAACAGCCCTGGGAGAGGAGCCTGAGGCCCTCTGGGCATGCAGGGATGAAGGATGCAGGGAGTGAGCATTCAGCTAAAAGGGATGGCTCATTTTTACTTTGCTCTCTGCCATTTAAACCGTTCCTGCCCTTCTCAAGGTGGATGAACACCCTCACAGTCAAGTTGGTAGCATAAAGAGGAATTTACACCACTCTTTCGTTTTCCCCCTTGCTTGGATATGAGCTCAGGACTGTGCTTTGCTGGCAGTCAGAAGATGGTTTGGGGCTGAGAGCAGGTCTCTAACCTGTGGGTATTGGAGCAAAAGCTAGGGCTGAGTTTGAAGATAGGGAAGGCAGGAAGAACTCAGGCTTATCTTTGGACTGCAGCAGCATCCTCTCCCATACACTTCCTTTATGTCTATAAATATGAGGGATGCTGTCCCAGCAAATACAGATCTTATCCTGCATTTGGGAGCTTATGTGCTGGAAAGGATGGAAGTGGTGCAGGGTAGGGCTGGGGGCACCCAAGGCCATGTCACCATTGCTCCCAGCTGGCTTTCACAGCCTCTGTGGTGTTGTGACACTGAGGCAGAAAAGGGGCTGTGCTCACTGTGTGGGGAGGCCACCTGGAAGCAGTATTTATTTTTTGGAATGGGGGAATTTCCTTTAGATGCATGGGAAGCTTTCCTCTCTAGAGGAGCATCCCTCTCTTCTGCCTGTGCTGAGGCTGTGGCTCTCAGGGGTGGATCAGGACACGTGTGGGAGATGTGGAGCCAATCAGCCTCATGGCATTAATTAACAGCACAGATGAGGCAGGAAGCTCCTACCTGTTGGAGCAGGTCTGGGGGTGATTTCCACCTGCCAAAGCAGCTCTGCAGGTGGCAAAGCTGAGGGACATTTGGGAGATGCCCCCAAAGGGTGGTCACCACCAGGTGGGTCTTAGGGGAGTTACCCCAGCTCCCAGCCTGGAGAGCCTGGGCAGAATTTGTGCTGGAGGACCCAAAGAGATGCCCAAGTTTGGAGAAGAGAGAGGTGCTGGTGTGACTGTGTGCCTTGTTTGGCACCTTGGGACATCTGGGCTTGATGATCCTCGAGGGTCCCTTTTGACTCTGCTGATTCTGTGATCTGCCATCACCTTGTCTGGCCTGTGCTGCAGGATCAAGTAGTTTTGGGGGCTGTTGGGTGTGTCCTACAGGGCTGTATGGCCCAGGTAAGTGGTGCTTGTGGTGCTCCTTGATCTGCCTCATTCTCCTTCCCTCCCACCCTTGCCCTTGTGAGATGCAGCTCCTGGGTGGAGATGCTGCTGCTGCCTGGTTTGTTGGGGGTTGTTGTAAGAGTACATGGTCCCCTGTGTCAGCCCAGGCCACAGGGAGGAGTCACTGACATTAAGAAAGAGATGAAGATGGATATATTTTTGCCTGTGGATCTAAAGGTGGGAAGCAGCCCAGTGGTGGGTGTGCTGAGGGGTCTCTGTTGGTGTTACAGCTTGGTACAGTGATGCTTCCAGCCTTGTTCATTGCCTGCAGCTTGCAGGGTCCCTTGTGCACAGGCTGTGGGAGCTGGAGTGTCCTTGCACATGACTGTTGAGTTTTGGGAAGCAGATCCAGTGCATGGGAATGAGTGGTGAGGGCCAGCACTGGCCTGGGAATTGGCCCTGGGGCAAGCCCTGACCTCAGCACTTGTGTGTGTCTGCCCAGGCCCCTGCAGGCCCTGTACCTCCCCTTGTGTTCAACCAATCCATTGGGATTTCAGAAGTGACACAAGGGATGTGGTTTCTTTAAAAGCCACCAGCCCACAGGTGCTTTGCTGTGCCCTCACCTGGAGCTGCTGCTGGGTCCCCCTCCCCTCCCTCTCACACTGACACAACTTCCAGGACACTGGTCAGGCTTGCAGCCCTCACCCCACACGTGGCTGTGTTTCTGGTCAGGCAGAGGCTGCCTGGGACCCTCCCCAGCCCCCAGATGAGTTGGAGAGGGGATGGAAGAGAAGGGCAGGAGAGCCCAAAGGGACAAGGGAGGGCTGCAGGGCAGGGCCAGCACAGCAGCCTTGGCCACTGGGCAAGGAAGGACTCAGGTTTGCACATCCCCCAGGGAGCTGCCCAGCCTTTGGGAAAGCAGGTTTTAGGCTGGGTTTGAGGATTGGATGGACAGAGGTGATGTCGTGAGTTAACCCCCTTTTTGATAGCTGGATGGGAACTCATGGAAATTTGCCACCTGCTATATTTATACATATTTTTAATAGCTGGAAAATGCCAGCTTTACTGAGCTGATAGTTGTCAGCAGACCGTGGGCTAAGAAACAGCTTTGAATTTGGCATTGAGCTCAACACCCACGGCTGGGGAGTCTTTGCAGAAGTGCTGCAGGTTCAGAAACATGGGTGGAGGGGGAGGTGGGCATATCCCATTGCCAGGCCCATGGGGCAGAGGAAGGCAGCCTTGGAGCTGGGGGAGGAGGCAGGAGAATTGAGAAGAAACAAAAGGGTGCCATTGCAGTGAGTAAAGGGGTGTAACTTCACACTGCCCCACAGTGTTGGTGCTGCTTCACCAGAACCCTCCCATGAGGACTTTGCCATAAGACACAGAAATGCTCCTTAGGCAGGGTCAGCACCACACCAGGAGGGAGGAGAGAGGAGGAGAAGATCTAGCCTAAAGAAAAAGAGATAAAACAACCTCCCAGGCAAGCCTGCTGCTGGCAAGATTGGGAGGCTGGGATGCAGCCCATGCTCAGATGCCCCATGCTCCCAGACTGTGCAGTTTTTAATGTTTTTGAAAAGGGAAGGAGTAGAAAACACAGGGGTGTATGTGGGAGTTGATGTTGCTGGGACAAATTTCATTCTCTTGGTGTTTTTTGACTGCAATGTGCTTTGTGTCAGAGCTCTAAGGTAAACCTGTAAGGTCTCAGTGGTGCCACTGTAACCCTCCTGGTCTTCTTGCATTTATGGGAGAGAAAGCTGGGATTCTGGAGGTGTTGGCAGTGGTAATGTCCTTGTGCTGCACCTCCACAGGGTGGGACCAGGTGAGCTTGTGTGTGTCCTGAATCCCTGGGCATGTGCCCTCAGGCCCTTGCTGGTGCCAAGGCACCCTGGGGATGGTAGGACAGCAGAGCTGGAGGTCAGCTGCACTTTGTGCCCACCTGAGCAATTATTTCCCTTTCCTGAGAACTGCACATCAACACTCTGCTCATCCTCCAGGACACTTGGCATGGATAGAGGCTTGGGCATTTTTTCATTCACAAACCTTCCATATATGCTCCTTAGTGGAAGATAGCCCAAAAGCTATGGCTGCAAGTGCTGGAATTCCTCCAGACCCTGGACTGGGGCCACCCTGACTGGGGAGCCAGGAGGAGATGGGACAGGGATGGGCACTGCATGCCCAGGTTGGGGGCTGCCAAGGCTCTCTCTCCTGCTCCTCCCCAGCACTGGCATCTCCTGTGTTGTTTGTGCTGCTCTCCCTGCCCACATCTCTGGGATTGACCTTCCCTGTCCTGCAGCAGAGGTGCAGGAGTCTTTGCAGAAGTGTTGCAGGTTCAGAAACACGGGTGGAGGGGGAGCTGGGCATATCCCATTGCCAGGCCCGTGGGGCAGAGGAAGGCAGCCTTGGAGCTGGGGGAGGAGGCAGGAGAATTGAGAAGAAACAAAAGGGTGCCATTGCAGTGAGTAAAGGGGTGTAACCTTCACACTGCCCCACGGTGTTGGTGGTGCTTCACCAGAGCCCTCCCATGAGAACTTTGCCATAAGACACAGAAATGTCCTCCTGGCCCATCCCTGTGTCCCCCAGCCCCTGTCCATGCACAGCAGCCCCCTCCCTGCGCCGGGTGCCATTGACAGTGTGTCTCCTCTCCCCACGCTCGCAGGATTCCTGCTCCCAAGACTCGAGCACTGAGATGGTAGGCTGCTCTGCCCGCTTGATGCCCGGGTTTTCCTTCTCCTGGCAGTGTTTTCCTGCATGCTCTGCTCCGGGCATCTGGCTCCATCATGTCCCCAGGGCGTGGGTGCTGCGTGGGGCTGCTGTAACCCAGGGCAGCCTGTAATGAGACCCACTGTGGTGCTGCCCAGTGCTTCTGAGATGTCAGCTCAAACTCTTGTGTTTCTCTTGGCATGCATTGACTTCTCTTCCTTTTCTCTATCAGGGGGAGGGGAATGAAGAAAAAAAAAACAAAAACCCATAAAGGTTGGACTCTATCCAAGATCCCCAAAACCGATCCCAAAGGAAAGGGACCCAAGCTCACTGCAGAGCACTTGGGATAGTGTTGCTGGAGTGTTTCCCTGGGAGGGAGTGTTGAGGTGGGAGGGGCTCCTCTGCCATTGGGGTGACGGCGTCTCCCTGTATTCTGTGGCAGATGGTGGGGGGCTGTTGCTGCTGCCCATCGCTGGTAGAGTACCCCGACCCCGAGGAGGTATGGTGTGCCCGCCGCGTCCCGCCCCTCTCCCCAGGCCATCAGGAACCCTGCTCTGCCTGGATGGAGCCACCTGGGGCCATTTGATTTGTTCTCTGCAATCTCTCTCTCTCCCCTCTTTGAAGTGGGGTTTGGTCTCCTGGACTCGAGGGTTGGCTCGGGATATGGCTGGCAGCCTCTGCCTTGTAGGGGTGTGGGGAAAACAGCAGCTGGGATCTTGCTGAGCTGTGGATCTCCAATCCCCGGCTCTGGTGTTGGAGGGAATGTCTGTCTGCTGCAGTTAAACCCCCTGAGGAGGGTGGGGTGCCCAGCTGAGTGCTGTGATTTCAGGACTTCCCATGTCACCCGCAGGTTGCAGTCGGAGATGATCAGAGAGGACATGTGCCAGTGCTGGTCACAGCATCCCTGCCAGGGATTCCCTGGGAAACGTTGGTTTTGAGCTGGTCTTTGCTGAGAGTGAAGCAGGAGGTGTGGGGGTGCATGGCTGGGGCCGGGTGATGTCCTGGAGAGGTGGGATGGTGACAAGCACCACCATCCTGAGCCTGGCTGGCTCTCGGTGGTTTAATGCCATGATCCCTGCGGGACAGGTGTCAGACACCTCCTTGGATGAGAAGCCTTTAGCTGCAGAACCAGCTGGTTTTCCTGTTCCTCCCTTCCCCACCCTTTGCCACTGTGTCCTGACGCTCGAGGTGGTCTCCATCCCCAGGTGAAGACGGAGATCAGCGTGGAGAGCAAGCACCAGACGCTGCAGGGCCTGGCCTTCCCCCTGCAGCTGGATGCCCAGCAAGCCATCCAGGCTCTCAAGCAGAAGAAAATCAACTACATCCAGCTGGTAGGTCCCTCACATGGCTTCTCTGTGCCCCACTCCCCACATCCTGCTGCTGTCTCTCACTGTCATCTGCTCCCTGTCCCCTCTGTCCATCAGAAGCTGGATCTGGAGCGGGAGACCATCGACCTGGTGCACACGAGCCCCACAGAGATCGCTGACCTGCCCAAGAGGATCCCCCAGGACTCTGCTCGCTACCATTTCTTCCTGTACAAGCACTCACACGAGGGGGATTACCTGGAGTCTGTTGGTGAGAGCCTCAGCACTGGGAAGGGCCAGTTGGAGCCTGTGCCAATCCCCGTTTTCCCTGGACCATTGGTTGCGTGGGGAGCAAGCAGGGATGGGGATAGGGATGGTGCATCAGGGAGCTTTGAGTCAGTTCCCTCCTGTGGTGGGTGCTGGCAAACCCTTTGGTGCCACGTGCAGTGCAGGTCTCTGGGTGCTGCCACAGAGCGTTTGGTGCTGGGTGGTTTGGTCTCCTGCGGTGTTGCAGGAGTACCAGGGGAGGTTTGGGAGGGCTCACCCTCTGCTGCTGGATGTTATCTGGGTCTCTGGGCTGGAAAAGCCGTGAGCAGGGTAGGATGCAGCTGGTGCTCCCTGGCCATGGCCGGGGCAGTGCCACAAGCCCTGCTCTCTTTCTGCAGTCTTTATCTACTCCATGCCCGGGTACAAGTGCAGCATCAAGGAGCGCATGCTCTACTCCAGCTGCAAGAGCCGGTTGCTGGACACCGTGGAGCAGGAGTTCTGCTTGGAGATAGCCAAGAAGGTGAGTGTGAGCCCACCCAGAGCTGATGGAGCTGGACACTGCCACGGGACTCTGCTGCAGCCTCGGTCCAGCCCCTCTGGTGGGCTGGGGTGCCTCGAAGGTGGGGGTCAATCCCAAGGGAGCTGCTAAGCCCCCGTTTCCCATTGCCGGGCGCAGATCGAGATCGACGACGGGGCGGAGCTGACGGCGGAGTTCCTGTACGAGGAGGTGCACCCCAAGCAGCACGCCTTCAAGCAGGCCTTCGCCAAGCCCAAGGGGCCCGTGGGCAAGCGGGGACAGAAGCGGCTGATCAAGGGGCCGGGCGAGAACGGCGAGGACAGTTAGATCCACGGGGCCGGCGGCGAACGGACACCATCCCTGCGGCGCTTCCCGCCTTCCTCTCCGCTGACCTGGGGATCTTTCCCTCCATCTCAGTTTTTTTTTTTTTGTTGTTGTTTTTTTCCCTTTTTTTTTTTCCTGTTTCATTCCTTTTTTAAAACATCTGGATGGCTTGTTGCACCTGGGGGCAGAGCGATGGGGAGGGTTCGGGGTTGTCGCTGTTTCTTTTCCTCGTGTCCTTGTGCAAGCCCCGGGGCTGCGGGGGGAGGATGGGAGCAGCAGAGCCATGTCCCCAGCCTTGCTCCTGTCCCCCTCGGGGTCACAGCCACTGCTCTCAGTGTCCCCTGGGTGACTGAAGGACACACTCACCTGAAAGCTGCTCTATGCAAAGGGAAGGGGGTGGTGCTGGGGATTCCTGTTTGAAAAGAGAAAATGCTTCTTTCCCTGCCCGCCCCCCAGCCTCCAGACTTTGTTCCCCTGTCCCACTCTTGGTGTGCACGGCCCCTCTGCCCCAGGCTGGAGCGATCCCACACTCCCTCAGGGTGTGGGCAGGACCCCCTGTGGGGTGGGCTTTGCTTCCTGTGGGATGGGAGTTTTTCCCTGCAGAGAGCCAGGCAGCGGGAGGTGGAAGTTCCCCACTGAGTCCTGAGCTCAGCCTGGACCTGGAGAAAAGTGACTCTGCCTTTGGGTGATGTTTACATCCCCTTTTTGAACTGCCCCAGTAAGGTTTTCCCCCTCAGAAGGAGCTGTTAGAGCCCTGACTCAGCCCTATCCCTGTTTAGGATGGGAGCTGGGGGGGCTCCTGAGCCCTGGTCCCCCACTCTCTGTTCCTCAGCACCCACTATTACCTTACCCCCCAGGTTCTCAGCTGGGTCTCTGGGCTGGGGCAGCCCCATGTCTCAATAATCACATGGGCTACTGCAAATCCTTGTGTGGGGGAGCATGACAGCCCCTGTGTGCCCCTGGGGATGTCCCCAGCCACCAAGGGCCATCATCGGCTCCAGGACCCGAGCTTGGCACTGTGATTTGGGCTGCACTGGGGGTCTGGGGGGAGAGCACCTTGTTGCTGGGTACCGGCAAGGACTCAAGAGCCACCTGCCTCCCTGAGAGGATGGAAAAGGGGTCAGTGAAACCTGCCCTCTGCTTTCCAGCTGTGGCGGTGAATGTCCAGATGTTGCCTCAGCCTTGGTGGAGTCAGGGAGTTGAAGCTGGGGGGAGCAGAGCACACTGTACTGAACGCTGTATTTTCTAAAGAATAAAGTATTTTTAAAACAGTCTGATGCTCTTTGGAGATCCCCTGGCTTCCCCATGTTTGGGCATTTAGCAGCTGTGGGCTCTGGAGCTGCAAAGGCAATTGCTTGGACATGGCAAGCCAGGAGCCAGCAACTCTGCCAGCCCACCTACCCTGGCTGAGTCCAGCTCTCACCACGCTGAGGGACAGCCACACTTCAGTCCAGGGGTCTGGCACAGCCACATGCCTGGCAGAGATTTTTACACTGAGCCACTCCAGCAATGCCCAGAGCTCGAGCTGGCTGCAGGATTCAGCATCCCTGCTCAGCCCAGCTTTCCTTATTTTAGTGGCTGGTGATTTTGCAAGGTTGTGAAGATGCTCCTGGGGCTGTTCTCTTCCCTGCAGTGAATTCCTGCCTGGCCATGGGGAGGGAAAGCAGGAGGATCCAAGAGAAGTCAAGAGAAGAATTGGGAATGCAGTGGGGTCTGCCTTCATCCTGGGCTCCAAATCCTCCCACTCCTCACCCAGGTCAGGCCATTGCCAAGTCTTGGCTTTACCCTCCATGCCCAGGATGAGATGGAAGATTTTCAAAGCCAGCTGTAAAACGTTTTTAAAAAAAAGATCTAATGCAAAAAAAAAAAAAAAATTCCAACACTGAATCAGTTTCTTTTTGACATGGAAAAGAAGGAGGGAAGATGCAATGCGGGAAGCAGCCTCAGTGCAGGAAAGCTCCCTCAGTATATAAATGCTAATAAGCCTGGCTGACGTCACCAGAGTCATTTGACAAGCTGAGTCACCCTTCTCCTTTGGATCTTACTCCCCTTCTGTGCTTGGCAATTTTTAACTTGCCCAAATAGTGAGGGGGAGTGAGGGCTGTGCCCCTTTTCCCACCTGTCCCACTCACTGCCCCCACCCCTGCCACTGCAGCCATTCCAGGTGACAGCCCCTTGTGCCAAAGGGCCGTGGTCATGGGAGAGATGGCCAGGAGCAGCCCAAAGGCTGGGCATCCTTCCCATCCTATCTCATCCTGTCTCCTGTCCCATCCCATCCCATTCTGTGTCCTNTATCCTATCCTATCCTATCCTATCCTATCCTATCCTATCCTATCCTATCCTATCCTATCCTATCCTATCCTATCCTATCCTATCCTATCCTATCCTATCCTATCCTATCCTATCCTATCCTATGCTATCCTATCATCATCATCTTATCCTCCAGCCCATTCTCCATCTTCCATCCCTCCCTATTCTGTTATCACCTGTCCCCTCACATCCTATCTCATGTCCCCCATCTCTTCCCATCTCATGCCTTCCTTTCCTGTCCCAGCTTCTCTTTAAGGTTTGTGCTAAAACTCTCTGTTGCTGCCTTGCAAAAGGCCTGGGGTTTGAGGCAATGCTTGGGAAACCCAATTGGTCAGCAGTGACTTGTGTCACCTCAGGGCAGGTGGCATTTGCCTGGCCATTTGCACTACCCGAGTGCTCAGGGTTTTTAAAACTCACAGACAAAGGTTCATGGATTCCAGAGCAAACGAGCTGCAGAGTAAATGAAAGGATTATGATGCTTTTCTTTATGGGATTCCCACGAGGGAAAGGTCAAAATCTCAGAGGAGCTAACACCTTTGGCTTCTGCTCCCCTGAGATCTGAAGCAGAGAGGCTGCAAAAGAGTTACACCTGGTTGTAAGGCGAATGTGTGAATTAAGAGTCAGTTGGCACCTGGGCCATGAAACCTCAGGTGCCTGTGGGAAAAGGAGATGAGTCTTGCGCTCTCAAGAGCTCCCTGCCCTCCTTGGGGAATAGCAGGAAGCAGGTAAGAGTAGCAGGGAGTGAAGGGCTATTTACCTGTGGGGGTAAGGATGTCTGGGATCAGCTCCCCTGGGACTGTGCAGGACTGGGGGTCTGGGTGGGGAGGAGGGTGCCTAGCCTAACCTGGGGATGATTTGGGATCAGGCTGGAGGGTGGCTGGGGCACAGAACGTCCTGAATAACCAGGAGTCAGCTGTGCTGGTGCTGGGCTAGCAGCTCTGGGCCAGGGGCTGCCTTGTGCCAGTGTGTGCCCCAAGAGCAGTGGTTTGTGGTGAGTCCACACTCACACCTCCCATCCCAGCTGCTGGCAGGTGCAGTGCAAGGGGTGTGTTCCTAAACACCCAGGTGCAAAGCATCAGGGGTGCCAGAGCTGTGGATTTGGTGGTGTTAATAATGCCCCTGACCATCCTGCAGCCTCCTCCCAGCAGTGGGGAACACGTGCTCCTGCTTGCACTTGGAATGGTTTTGCTGCTCCTGTAGCACTTGGGGTTTCTCCTCTGTGTAAATAGGTTGGGAAATGGAGGAGGGTGTGAGTTTTGGGCTATGCAACGTTTAACTAGATGAATTATTTTGCCCCAGACGAATGTTAGCCATGGCCTTATGGCTGCATTCTTGCTTCCTCACTCTGCCACTGCCATTGTCTGACCTTAAACATATTTTACTGATTACATCCTCCATTATTTTTTCTGGGAACCAAACTAAAGTTTGCATAACTTATCCCTACTTATACAACCCCCCATTCAATTTTTATTTGCTGGGAAACAATATGTGTTTATTTTTTCTTTCTTTGTCCTTTTCCTTGGGGAGAATTTATCTTTGCAATGTGCCATTGGATTTGTCTTTCTTTTGCAGTTAAGTGATGGACATCTGCTGGCCCCTTGCTGTGCCCTGGTTCTGCTTTCACACTCTTGCTTGCCAACACCAGTGCTAAAGGTAATTTGTCACAGCTGATGTTAGGAGGTGTGGAGGTAGTGGCTGCCACGTGCTGAGGTTATTCGTGTTCCTTTCAAAGGTTGCCAGCTTTGAATCCTGGGGTTTGGCTCTCTCCTGTGATTAATCTGGAGGCACTTCAGAGATTTCTGATAGCGGGTACCTTTCTATGTCTTATTTCTTCTCTTTGGTAGTACAAAGGATTGAGTTGCTGTTACAACAATTAGGAAGAAAAACTGGGCTTATAAACTGGTTTGTAAAATGGACTGGGCTGATTCTGAGAGCTTTCAGTGAAAAAAATTAGAAATGCAAGTGACCTGGTACTGTCAGAATAGGCCATGTGAGTCGACATGTTGTGTTATCTCCCACACACACAGATTGCTTCCAGCTGTTCCCTGATTGTTGCCAGTTTGCAATGACATTGTTGGCATGTTATGGTGCTGGGGACAAGCTCCTAGGGAGAGGTTGATGGAGGAGCTGTGGCTTGTTATTTTTTGTCTCCAGTTAATACAGTAATATAACATAAAAGATAATGGGAAGAGCTCTATAACAGATGCACGTGCATTGAGTCTTGGGCCACAAATGGTTCATGGCAAAGCCAGGCCAGGTGGGTCACAGCCTCCCTTCTACAGAACACCTGCACGTGGCAGAGGCAGCAGCAGCCCCGTGGCTGGCTGGCAAAGGGCTTTTTCAAAGTAGCTTGACTGCTTGGAAAGCCAAATGTTTTATAAAAACTCTTCTGAGAATAGCAGGGTGCTTCAGTATATGCTTAAACAACTGGTGACTTCCAGCTGATGGTTTTGCTTTAATTTGGGATGCTATCTCCACCACCCATGGCTGTTTGTGATACTATAATGGATCCCTAGTGGGAGGGTGCCTCACAGCACACATGTGAGTGTGACAGCAGGAGGAAGTGCCAGGTTGGCTCCTTACAGCCAGAAAACAAGAGTCCCTGGGAGAGAGTGGCTGTTCAGGGGCTTGTGAAAGGCACTGGAGCAGTTCCTGGACGTGCCTGCACCTGCTGTAGTGCTCTGCTTGACTTCATGCCAGTACTGACCTCTGAGTACACGTGCTCAGCAGAGAATTTACTTCCCCCTGTTCAAAGCAGGACTTTGCAATTCACCAAAGCATTAAATAAGATAGGCCTGTTACACCCAATTGCTCAGGTTTCAGAAGGGCTGCAAAGGCAGTACTGCTGTTCTCCTGCAATGACTTTTCTCAGAGACCTGAACTGTTTTATTGCTGGCTGGCAGTTTTTACCCCAGTCTAGCTCTGAGTGCACTGAACAGCAGCTCATGCAGACCTGCAGAGACACAGGCAGCCAGAGCCAACCTGCATTCAGCACCTGCAGTGGTGAACACACCTTCCTTTTGCAGCCCCTGCCACACCACCACCTTGGTTTTCTGTCAGGTAGCCAAAAAACGCCACTTAATTAATGCCACTATCACCTCTTCCCTCAGTGTAGTGAATGCCAGAGGAGGAATGCTTGTGCACAAAACTGCAAAGGAAGAAGAGGGTAGCAGAGGGAGAGAGCAGCTAGTAGAACCCATTCTAAATGCTTGCCTCCCAAAACATGGGTGCAAACTGCTTATACAACACTTCTCCAGGTACTTAAGTTTTAGTGGGCATGCAGAACTGTACTGCATGTTTTCAAAGGCTTTCAGGAAGATGCCCCAGAGAAGCTGTTTTCTCTTTTCATAATGAATAAACCCCATGCAGGAAGCACTACTGAAGCTCTCTGGGCATAGTGATTGCACAGGCAGTATTTAGCTGAGGGGCCTTAAGCTGTAGAGCACTGTTTCATTTCATCAAATGCCTTCCCACCCCCTTACACTTGAGTTTCAGTTATGGAAGGGACACAGAAGCACACAAACCACTGGGTGTCATGGCTCTAGAAATTTATTTTCAGAGCGTAGTGCTTCAGCTACAATTAAAATACTTGAGCAATTAAAAAATGCTACTGACTCCATACTAGAGCTGGACAACAACTAACACTGTTACTTTCATGCACTGACAGATACTAGTTTGCTCATGCCACTGAAGTAGGCTCGTTCTCTTTCACTCATCACTTCAAAATGCAGGGGTCGTCTACAGAAGTTGCATTCAGCTGAGGAGTGTGGCTTCAGCTCCAGACCAACATCCTTCCACGTAGCCAGCAGTTTTTCTGTTAAGAAAAGTTTATCAAGATCAAACCTTAAGACTGGATTGTTTTAGAGAAGCAGCAGAAGTGTCAGCATATTTACTCTCCTAACAAGTGAGCAAGGATAATAGGATTTCACTCTGACACAATCTACCTCTTGAAACAATTGGGCTGCAACTAAGTCTCACCTATCCTCATATCACCTCTCCTGACAGGATCAAGAAGGATCTACTTTCTCTGAACAGATCCAAGTTTAAAACAAGTTAACAGCTCAGCTGAGGACAGCTGAGTTTGGGATCCACACAACACGTGAAGATTGGTTTGGACAATGCACGAGCAGAGCCCTGGCTGGGTACAGGTCTGCACTGGCCTCGCACCCTCTGTTCCAAGTCACAGTGCACTGGCCTTACATCTCCCACTCCAAGCAGGGCAGTGTGCAGCATGTGCTGCAGCAGTGGAAAGACACCATCCAGTTTATGACAGCTACAACTTAAGTGCTTCCCAGTCTCATCTTTAGTACAAAGACTGCACAGACAGGCAGGATCTTCACTGCCCTGATGCAGGAGTCCACTCACCGATAAAGTAACTCATCATCTGAGGGGTGTGGTGAGGTGTAGGGGCAATTCGGAGCAGCTCCTCTCCACGAGGAACCGTCGGGTAGTTGATGGCTTGGACATAGATGCTGTGCTGGCTCATCAGCTTGTCACAGATCTCTGTATTTTTAGCAGCATCTGCAACCTGAAGTTCAAAATTTTAAGTTACAAGATCAAACAAAAGATCAGACTTGGTAAAACAGTCAGCCCAACTTAGCAAGCCAAAAGAATCCAACAGGGCTGGTCAATAACATGTAGGTCAGAAAGAAAGGCTAAAAGTCTGTGTTGCAGAGCACTCCGGGCATAAGAACACTACTGCAGCCTAGGCAGGCAGCTGTTTATAACCAAAATCTTTTTACTAACTTGTTAGCAGTTTCCTTATTTTCTGTATACTGTTAGTGTATGAAACCCACAAACCTTCTCCCTCTATTTGATATTTACACCAGGCTTAAGCTTAAGCCAGACTCCTGCCCCAGCACCACTGAGCAACAATGTGAGTTTGAACTTTGTGAAGGCAGTAACTAATACCCAATGGTATAATGTGCTTATGGACAGTAAAACAGGCACCACAGCCCTGTGTTAACAGCAGCCTAAGTGCTCACCCTGATGGGAATGATGTGGCTGGGGCAGTGCACCACGGGCAGTCCAGCATCCATCAGCATCTGCCTCATGAGCTTGACGTTGCGCTGGTGCTGGCGGCGCAGCAGCTGCCCCTCGGCGCTCTTGAGCGTCCGCACGGACTCCAGGGCCCCTGCCAGCAGCATGGGGGGCAGCGACGTGGTGAAGATAAACCCGGCGGCGTACGAGCGAACCGTGTCTATCAGAGAGCTCGTGCTGGAGATATAGCCTCCCACACAGCCAAATGCTTTGCCTGAAGGAAAAAAAATAACAAGGTAACTGACTGGACTTATTCTTTTCCACCTACTGGAATGACTTGAAGTATTGGAGCTTTTCAGCTGGAGGAATGGGTTATTCTGAGCACACACGTAATGTAGTCATGGCATGTTCCAGCCCCCCCCGGTGATCTTGTATTTACTCAGCACATGGTACAGCTTTGTTTCTAAGCCAATCTTGATAACATAGATCTAGTTACTGCACAGCAAGAACTTCATGCCTCTATCAAATACAAAAAGTTTTGATTTTGGGGAAGACCTTCCAAGCATGGACTTCAACGGTGACCCCAAGTGATCAGCACTAAGTCTCTCAGCAGATTTAAAATAATCTGTTTCAGAGATGCTAGAAATAGCCCATGTTCCTAAGGAGCACAGAAGGCCGTTACTGTGATTGTGCAGTTGATACCAGCCCTCCTTTCCAAATGTTTGGAGTGCAGAACACAGCCACAGACAGAACTAGGGTGTCTAGTGAACACTTCTGTTCATATTAGGCTGTAACTCAGGACTTTTAAGTTCCAAAGGGTATGAACTTTCCTAGTAAATTTTATTTATGTTTTGAAAGGTGTTTAAACAACCTTCCAAATTGCAGCAGTAAACTTACTCCTGAGCCTGCATTCTACTCAGATAATAGCAGTTGCTTCAGTACTTGCCAAATCTCTTTACATAAGTCCCCATCTCAGGTTTCTAGATTAGGAGCATTCCATTTCACATAAAGGAACTAAGTACTACTAAATATAGAGAACTGCTCTACTACCATTCTCACCTGAATTTCTTCTGGAGTTGTATAACACGCCACTGGAGGACTTTTTGCTAGATTGATTAAAGGAAAACCCCATACAAAGCTACCATAACTATTTCTAAGGCAGTGTAAGTAGCTTAACAGAAGCTTTTCAAACTGTGGGGCACACTTAAATCTCTTGGGCTTTTCGAAAAATCCTAGGTCCCAGCAGCCCTTAACAAGTTCATTTGACTAGACTGATCTTGAGCTAACCCACTTAATTTGGCTGCTCAGCAGCTTTTCTGCCTCAGCTCCTGCAGGAGTGCCAGGCTGTGCATACCAAGCGTTCCAGAGATGATGTCCATCTTGTGCATGATGCCATCCCGGTCTCCTATCCCACCTCCTCGGGCTCCATACAGCCCCACAGCGTGCACTTCATCCACAAAGGTGATGGCCCCATGCTCGTGGGCCACATCACACAGCTCTTCCAGAGGACAAACAGCACCTAGGAACCAAAGCAGTGTCTGGCAGTTTAGGGTTTTCTGTATGACTGGATAAACCCCAGAAGTACCCACAGATGATGTGAGGACTAATTGCCCTAGAAGCAGAGAGGAGGTTTTGATGTCAACTTACCATCCATCGAGTGGACAGTTTCAAATGCAACAATTTTAGGGGTGGATGGATCAGACTTTTTCAATAGTTCTCGCAGATGATTGACATCATTATGGCGAAATATATGTTTTGGCACCCTGCTGTTGCAGATCCCCTGGATCATGGAGGCATGGTTTCCAGAATCAGAGTAGATCTCACAACCTGAGGAAACAGTCCAGTTACATTTTAAGTATAGAAGGCATTAACTGATTCCTAGCATTGCATTATGTATGGGAAGAGTTCAGAAAACAAGGGTAGCTTGTTCTTGAAAGTAATACTCTTCATCAAAAGAGCAAGTTACAGATCATGAAGCAAGAATATACTTGAGGTTTATTTTATGTGCTCACACTAACACAAATGAGACCTTGAGAAAATAGTTATCTAACTCTCCTAACTTCTGAAGTGAGAGAGAAGTTCACCCCTTCCAGTGGGAGGACACTAAATTCCTGCTGTCTCATTTTCAGGTAGAGTTTAAACGCAAGAAGACTCCGCTTGTCTAATTCCTCCAGCAGTTCCCAGCTCAAAGATCTCAATCTCAGTAGGTTGATACTGTCATTTGTATTGACCATTAACTTCAATATGGTATTAAAACCAGCAAACCATACTCTGCCAATGGATTAGGGTAAATCCTCTCTTTGGACAGATATCTGCAAAACATACAGCTGTGTTTTTGTGGCAACAGAGGTGCAGTTTGAGACCTTACCTGGCAGCATTTTAGCTAGAGTGAAGAGAGTGGAGTCATTGGCTACAAAGCAAGAGGAGAACAACAGTGCTGCATCTTTTCCATGAAGATCAGCTAGTTCTTTTTCCAAGTCGACATGGAATTTACTTGTTCCTGATATGTTTCTTGTGCCTCCCGCACCAGCACCGTGTTGTTTCAGTGTTTCCCTAAAAAGGGCCCAAGAGAGGCATTAGCATTGCTGTGGGACACACAGCAGAGTAAAGGATCATTGCTGAAAACATTGTGGTACATCACCAGGACTGTTCTAAAAAAGAACTGGCAGCAAAAAGCAGCTGTTGGGTCTTTGAGCAACCTGCACACTCAGGAGTCCAGTAAGGTCAGAAATCAGTACCAAGTACAGCTGCAGTATACCATCCAGTTTATCTGGTAACATTTGGGGCTTTTAAGGAAGATCCAAGGAGCACAATCAGTGACCAGTACACACAGTGCAGCCCTGGATCTAAACAAAGTGACTGCTCAAGGAACGAGTGTCATCTTAACTGCACACCAAGAATCACATCAGAAGCAACTTATGTACCACAGTACAGAAATCAGTTTTTCAGAAGCCTTCCCACAAAATACAGCTTGAAAACACCTCTTAAGAACACGGCACTACTCACATAACTGCTCCACAGACACGAGGGTGCCGGCTCATGCCCAGGTAGTCATTGCTGCACCAGACAGACACCTCCTTTTTGGTGATCAGGGAATCAGTGTAGTCGTCTGCCATGGGGAAGATCTGCGCCTTCCGGTTCACGGTCTTGAACACTCGGTAGGTGTGATCCTTCTTCTTCTCATCTATCTTTTTCTCAAAGAACTGATCATACTGGAAGGTGGATACAGCTGAAAGGAGACAAGAGACTTCAGCACACAGAAAATAACTACAGCAGACCAGGCCTCTGGGGGTTTTGCCAGACATTCTTACATTTTGGCAAGTTATCCTGAAGCAGATGAGAGACACTTTCCGGTCTTTGCTTCAGCATAATATCCTTAAACTTCTCGAGCAAGCCACTCTGCTCTTCTCCCTCAGTCTCAATCTTTCTCACTGTGGAAGTACTTGGTATTTTGGCAAATTCTGTACCTACAGACATTGTAATAAATTCCAGTGAGTTTGTTTGGTTCGAAACAGAGTGAAGTAAGTTGAATTCAGCAAAGCAAACATTTTAAGTAAAACGAACATTTCAGTCTTTAGGAAGGACGTGCCCCATGTCAATCCTGCTAGGATGAATTGTTTTATTTGCTTACCAATTTGCATCGGACAAGACAGAAGGATTAGCCTTGCTAATCAATCACAATACAACAGGCAATTTCTTTACAACATGATTGGTTCATCATGACTCAGAGGACCACACTATACAGCTACAGCACTTATCTGGAAGGACTGGTACACACCTAACTGAGGGCAGAGTTCTAGTCAGCTGCTTCCTTTTTGTTCTGTTAGCACAGGTTTTTTAGAAACTATGCCACAGAAGGCAAGCAGAAAAGTAAAATAAGCCTTCTGAGACAGGCAGCAAGGCTTTACTGATACTGCTGAGAAGTTCCTTCCTTTGAAGGACAACCCTTCCGCACTACCACTGCAAGCCAGCCAACACCCTTTAGTTCAACAAACACAAAAAAACCACCACAAAACCATTTTCCTGCTTTCAAGACTGGATTTGTGATGGTACTTGCCTGGTGTCTCGACACTTTCCTCCATCTTTGGATGTAAAACCTTTGTCTAAACTAGCACCATGGCAAAACTCTCTTCAGCTCTAAGCATCTGCTTGGGTGCGAGTGTAACAGCTTGACTCGCACATGTAGAACCAGCCAGCACATTAAAACACAGCTCACGGTATTCCTGCATCAAAATCACCCAGGGAAACCCTGCCCAATGTCACAGGTATGTCATTAACACCTGCATTCTCCAGCAGCTTTTCCCTGCAGTCTCCCATAATCCCAACTGCACCATTTCAGTGGTTCCTGTCAGACCTGGCATGCTCCAGATCCAAGTCAGGCACCAGAAGCTCTCGGGAGGAATCACTGCCTCAGTGCACAGAGAACGTACCTTTCCTGTCAGCCTGCATTTCCTGCACATCTTCCTGCAGTTCCAGGCTGGCTTTGCAGAACACGTTGCTGTTCTTGTGATTCATCTGAGCTGCCAGGAACGGGCATTTGGTAGCTGTACCCTGGCTAGTGGTGGCAGGTGGGTGGCCAGCAGGAAGCTGGGTTCCATCTCCATTCTGCTGGGCCACTTCTTTGACATTTTTGGCCTCTGAGATGGGGCAGAGAAGAGAAAACACTTGAGCTTCATCATTTTAATACACCGACTTAAGTTTTTTTGATCCATTACTTTTACAATACATTTGGCAGGACCCATTCAGAACTATTTAACTGATCAGTCACGTTTTACTTAAACAAGCACAAAATCCCAGATGTCCCGAAGGACATCTGATTTAAGATGCTTGATCTAGCACTGTATGCTTTGAGGGGCAAAAATACCTCTCTTTCACTCCCAATGCAAATATTTAAGGAAAAAAATTAAGGAAAGACTGGGTATGGCACTAAGTACCATGGTTTAGTTGACACGGTAGGGTTCAGTCATAGGCTGGACTCGACCTCAGAGATCTTTTCTAACCTAATTGTGATCCTGAGATCTTTCGAGGAGTTCAGAAATTTACAGGCATGCAGCTTCCTCTGCTGCGAGCCTCAGCTCCTTCCCCGGAGTGCCTGGGGAAGAATTCCCCAAGGAATGTTCCCGGGGGGCATGAAGGGACACTGTACCGTGAGAAACAGCGCTCCGAGACCCAGGATCCTGGATCCCCACCCGGGCTCGCCGCAGGACTCCCCACAGGCCGGTCCCTGATTCAGGCCCCGGTCACAAATTTCGTTACCGCGGACATTTCAAGGATTAAGCAACCCCTGCCTCAGCGCTGCCTATTCCAGAAGTTTCGCCCCGTGACATGCAATGTCTGTGTTATTTTTTACCCCCTCAGGGTTACCCTCGGCTCGCTCCCCCGGCCGTACTCACCGCGGCGGCCCGCGGGGGTCTCCTCCTCCGCCTGCTGCCCGCGGGCGGCGGACGTGGCGAGGGCGCGGGCGGCCGGCGGGGCCGCCTCCATCATGCGCGGGCAGTGCTGGGCGTACAGCAGCAGCGACGGCCCAGCCTTCTGCAGGAACGCCTGGGACACACGGGCCAGGAACGGGCAGCGCCGCACCACCGCCTCCATCCTCGCTATCGCACGGGACACCGGAGGTGACGGCAAAGTGACACCGGCCAGAAGGACGCCACACCGCGCTGCGCTCCCGCACTGCCACCTTTATAGTGCCGGGGGCGCGGCGCAGGCGCGGGGAG
>VWZP01001290.1:84361-159190 GCA_013396995.1 Dicaeum eximium | reverse complement strand
AACTGTCTCTGGGGATTTGTGTTTTTGCTGCAAATTTTCTGTTTTAAGCCCTTGTGCTCTACTAATTGGTCTATTGTTTTGATGTAGTGTAAATACAAGCTCATTTTTCCTAGTTCTGTAGCTTTGCATGACTAAGAAAGCAAAAGGCTCATGGACATATAATTCACTTATTTCTGTACTAGTGCAAATCAAATCAAGGGGCAGAATCCTGACCAGCAGTAAATATTCATCATTCCACTACAGTCAGGAGAACAGCAATTATTTAAATTAATAAAGGATCTGTCCTGGTCTTTTCCAGTTAAAGTTGCTGTATGTTAGAGAATGAACTGCTCTAAATACAAGGCAGGCAAATAATGCAGCTTTTCCATGGCTTGCTTGCAAGACTTCATCAAGGTTATGCTGATACGATTTTGCTCCCTATTTCTCCTTGCCAGGTGACAGAGCTTGTATTTAACAAATCTGCTGAAATTTGATTCCAAATTTCTAATAGCTACAGGCTCAAAGTTTTTATGGTGAGAAATGAACCCTCATGATTACATCCAACAGCTTTGTGCTATGACAGTATGGAAAGTTAAGAGTTGTGGTGCAGGGAAGGATGCAGTAATTACTGAATAGATGCACTTAATGAAGTCTCTACTGGCTTCCCAGCTGGTGAGTAGAATGGTTCACTGGAACAACATGAAACAGCCACTTGGGTCATTATGTCACACCCTCTCTCTTGTTGTCATAGCAGCTGCAATCAGTCCCCTCTAAGTTTTCCTGAGGCGCAAACATCATCTCTTTCCATTAAATGGCAGTGCATGGTTTGTATCTTGCTGCTACTGCTGCATGATGATACATTTCATGTACCCTTAGTTGATTTAGTACCCTTTCCAATCGCCTCACTTCTCATTGTTTTGCAGAGTGATGAAACCTGCCAAGTGTATTGGGAAAGTGGAGAGGGTAGACAACTTGTTCAGTCACTACCACTTAATTCAGTTTCAACTCCAAGGACTTAAAGTAGATTTATAGCCATTGGAGATGAGGATAAGGATTCTGGATTAATGCTGCACATCCTTTCTCTTTTAGTACTGATAGTCAATCATTATTAGGAGTCAAAGTGTTCCAAAATCAGATTTTACTTGTTTCTTCCCCGCATACATGGGTAGCTGAGGTCCTTGCAGTTCTCCTATATGGCATGCTGATTGCTTTTTATGGACTGAATTTTTCACATTCTTTTTTTTTCCTTCCCATTTTTGAGTCTCACATTCTTGAACTGTGGTAATAGATCTGATCCCAAATTTTGTTCTAGTGTTTTCCTCTTTATATTTTTCTCTCTTTTATTTTGTACTTTGTGAATACCAGTGTGATTTAGTTTGAATGGAGTCAACTGGAAACGAATTTTTCTTGATCTGGTCTCCACACACAGCTAATGGTCTACAGAGAATTTCCAGGGAGTTTTTTTTATGCTTATGTTAAGCTTTTAAGCAAGTAATTTAATACCTTTGGAAACAGACTTGAAGTAGAGATTGTAAATATGTTAACTTTCTCTGGAACTGCTTACAGTAATTTTTGCTCTGTTTAGAATACTTAGTTTCAATTTAGTTCTTTTTTTAAAAATGGATCTTTAGATGAAGACAAATAATTTACACATATGAGGCAGACAGCCTTAAGAAAACCTAAAAAGAGATTTTCATTCAGGCCGTGATTCTGTTGTTGGACTTGCACCTGAAACCTTACTGAAGTAACGGGATTTTCCAAACAAGTGGTCTTCAGTTAATTGCAGGATGAGAAGCTCAGTTGCATAGTGATAAAATGTGCTCCATGATTAAACGAGAGTAATTGCTATTTTCTTCACATGTCAAGTTGTTGTAATTGTAATTGTAACACTCTAGGAAGTGAGCAAAGAATGGAAAGCCAAGGAGAAAAAGGACTCTCTGAAACTCATAGGTGCTGTAATAGTGTGTATTGCATCAAAAGTAACCCTTAATCCATTTATTAATTCCACTGGATAATTGATCTGAAAGCTGGGAAAATATTAGAAAATTTTACCTGTATAGTCCCTAATTAAAATCAGTTGCTAACTTCAGAGATACCCCATTTTCCAGATTTTAAAAAAATTTTGCGTATTGCTACAAAGCCCTTGGAGAATGACTACTAGCAGAGTTGGTTTGTATTACAGTTTTGGAATGTGGTAAGATTAATGCTTGCTGCACCTCTGTTGAGGGAAGTCTGAAGTAATAATTAGCATTTCAGTACCTAGCTGTTCTTATTTGGTCTGCTAGTTCAGCCATGTATCATTCTGTAACACTTGAATGATTTACGGAAAAAAACTAACTCCACGACTCCACAATTTGTAAAAGTAGGAAGTAGGGAAAGTAGGGAATGTATCTTTACATAGTGGGTAAGTAGGTGTGTATCTTTATTCAGACTGGGTGCATGTGGATCGTTCCCCCAAAAGACATGCACAACCCCGAAAATTCCTGAGTCTCTTTTATCCCCCTTACTTGTGCATATGCACGGAGTTTCACAATAGATTAATGCATATTTATTTTACTAGTTTCTTGTTACAATTAGTTCTTCTCAGTCCTTGTACAGAGAGCTCTCTGGTCATCCTGACCTTCTCCTGCAGCCTCAGCTTTGGCTCTGTCTTGCTTCAAGGTTCAAGGGGCCCCTCTTATCTCCCTTTTAGCTTGGAAGTTTGCATTCCTTGTCTCCTTGTGTGAGGCAATTTTGCAAGCACAGGCTTTTTGCAAGGGCAAGCAGTCTTGGGCACAGCAGAGTTAACAGAATAAACAAGTTAAAACAGCATATTTCATCTATGTGAGCAAATTACAGACTAAATAATTCACACTTCACCTAAATCTGAAATGGATTTCTACTCAAGTTAAATTTCTACGCTGTTTCATGAAAATTAGATTATGACAGAGGTGTTCAGTATGGGATTATTGCTGGGATTTTCAGAAGTGCCTGATTTATTGAGAAACTCTTTGGGATTATTTGAAAATTTGAAACAGACAGTTAACAAAATTAAGTCACGTATTCTCTTCTCCTGTGGCAGGGTGGACATCTGATGGAAGGATGCTACTTGTACTTTGTCAGTGGAACCAGACTTACAAATAAGGATGGATTCTCTGAATGACATACAAGAGTCATTGATGGCACTTCTAAATAGATTTAAAAAAATACATAAAAATGTTTTGGCATTTGACTATCTACTGTGAAAACCTGAACTTTTGACATAAAATAAATATATTTTCTGGTACTAATCCTGCAGTGATCTCTCTTATGTATAATTTAACCACTACTAATGAGTCTAAAGAATGCCAACAATGAGCATTGTATTGATTAGGTACTTTGTTTTTTAGCCAGTTCTTTGGCTAAAGACCTACATCAACACATACTAAGTTACAACCTAAGTGTGTTGTGGAGAGGATGTTTTTTACTGAGGTATGAAAGCTTCATGTTCTGTAAGAAAATATTTTTATGGGGAGCATTGCAGTTTTGCATTTGGAATGACCCTAATGTTTGTGCTTATTTCCACTTCAAACTGAAAGCTTCAGGTTTTTGGGCTTATTCCCAAACTGTGGTCATTCAGAGGTAAAATGGTAGCAGACCACCTTTGTTTTTCAGAATTCTGACACACTGGGCAACAAGCCTATGAATTTATTTTCCTTCTCACTCTGTTTTTTTCAGGGTCTAAATCACAAAACTGCTTGTGGAACACCATTATTGGTGAGCTGACCAGCAACCTCAGGGAAAGGCCAAAGCTGACCATTATCAACGACCCTAGACTTCCTGAAGAAATTTTAGCAGATGAACTACTGCCAGTGGACAGTCCTGAGGCATTGGTGAAAACATCTTTCAGGTCTGACTGATATGAATTTACTTCATTTATCTTTGAGAGAATGTATTTTTAAGATTAAATCTGCAGTGTGGGTTTGGTGGCAGAAATTGATACCAGAAGATTCTATAATGCTGCATATCTTCATACTGAAAAAGAGTGTAAAAAGAAATCCATAAATAATGTTGACTGGATTTGCCTTTAATTTCTTACACTTCATTAACCTCCCTAAAAGATTATGTACTAGGCAGAAAGTCTGTAACTAGTCAAAATAATCAGAAAAGACAGCTCATTATATGAATATGTCTTCAAAGGTTGGTATTGTTTCATTGAAAGTGATTTAATGATGAATAATTGCACTTTAGGTCAGATGATGTGCTTCATTGATGCAAGGCTGAGTTAGAGTTTTTCCTATTGATGACTGTAGGGACTACCTTAGTCTTGTCAAATCACTTGTTGCAGTGGCCAGCTTATTCATTAATATTTCTGAATCAATTCTATTTTCAACTCCCATTCCTGTTCCTAATATTCCAGTTAAATCTCTTCATTCTGCTTCTGAGGTGTACTTGCTTTTGCAACCATGTTGTCCAGCCTCAAAAGATGCCTTTAGGAAAGAGGAGCAAGTTGGTTGGATTTCTGAGATCTTAATTTGCATTAGCAATTCAGCACATTAGAGAGACTACTCTAGATTAAACAACAATTTAAAACAAAGAAAGCAATGTTAACTCATGTAAATGGTAGGGATGCTTATTTAGTTTGCCTAAATGGTGAATACATAATGCAGCTAGTGGTAAAACATAAGTGCAGTATTGTTTCTTGGAAAATGCAGAATGAAAATAGCTTTGCTGCTATTTCATTGCAAGTTTCTTTGACCTATGAAGCAATCCTTTGAGCCACAAGACAGGTCTAGAGTAAATAATTGGAATTAAGCTTTTTCACTTTTCCCCTAATCCTGTTTAGAGCAAATGATATTATAAATATATATATATATATATATCTATATATCTACACATACACATATACATACATACATATACATATACATAGAGGTATAGTTATAATTTTTATAAGTATGCTTCTATCTTGAGTCTATTAAAAGATCTGATCTCATTTTGGGAGCAAAGCTTGGATCAGTTCTTGGGCCAAACAACATCTGTCTGGCATTATATAACATTAGTTGAAAACAAAACACTTCATATATTTATCTACTATAAGATGTGAGGGTTTAAAATCAGCCACAGAGTACATGAACCAGAATGAGTGGAAATACAGTAATGATGTTCTGTGGCAACTCTAGTAATAGAAGAGATAGTTGTATTCATTTAGCAGTGCAGTTTCTCTTTCTTAAAAAAGACACTGTTGCCTTGTAAGGGGAGGAATCCTAGTTATATCATGGTCCAGCATTTTGAAACTTGTGAAAAAGGCCTGCTAGTGCAAATACTTAATCTACAAGCAATCCTTGGTGGGAGTGTTTTGGTACTGTGTGCAGTGGACAGCCTTGGCAGCACCCTGCTTCTCTGACAGAGAATTGGGCTGTTTATCTTTACCTGTTTTGTCCGAGATTTTTTTAGAGGAAACACATTTCAAAGTGCAGCACTGTGCTTGCATATGCTGGAGAAGTATGTTATGGCTTTTCCTTCCTTTGGAAAGAGAAGCAGGTGGCAGTGCAGGGCACAGTGCTGTGCGCAGGGTGGGTGTGTAAGCAGGGGGTGACATGACAATGGGTCTTCTGCCTGCATGCCCCACCCCAAAGAGTAGCCCTGTTCACAGGTCTCCAGATGCAAGTGTAGGAATGCAGCATGGAGGCTGCAATTCCTGTTCCCCTGAGCTTCTGATGCACTGCTACATCGACATCCTTTGCTGCTCTCTCAGATCTCCTCTGTAAACCTCTTGTCTCTCACATACCCTCTTCCAGACTGCTTCAGAGAGGGGAAGTCATCCCACCCTTCTCCTCCCAGAAGGTAGGAGTGATGATATAGATTATAGTCACTAAATGTAAACTTGCCCAGGGAGTCATCATTTCACATGCCTTTGCAACTCCCCCTGTCTGGCATCCCCCTCTTCTTCCCCCCTTCCAGGTTCCCACACTTTTCAGCTCAAAAATCTTGTCCTCTTCCAGCTCCAGCTCCTGATACTGATTTCCAATACTTACCTAGCAGCTGTACTTAGAAAAAAATGCATTCAGAAAAGACCCCAGTAGCTTAAAAGAGAGGACCAGGATGAGAAAATGGGCCACTGTAGACTTTTTCAGGCCCTTGTTTTTTCATTTGAAAAAGATTCTGATGATAGACATGTCAGACTCTGAAGAGGAACATTGCTGCTATGGAAGAAGGTGCTTCAGAGGTAGGAGGCAACTGAAGCCTGCCTAGGCAGCATTTGGAAGGGCCAAGGGAAAAGACTGTGAGCAAAGGAGTATCTGTTGTATCGTGTATCTGAGTATGGAGACCTCAGTGGGGTTGTGTTTATCACAGGGTCACTTACTGTTTTGTTTCCAGCCTTCATGCTTTTAGAGAACTAGGAAACCAATGGTCTTTTGTCTTACACTTCACATCTTGATTTCTTCTTTTTTCTTTTACATTGTCTCCACAAAGAAAGTGCAGTCTAGGTTGAAACAAGGGCTGTTTTTCTCATGGAGGATGATGTAATTCTTCTAAAACAGCAATGTTGTGGTCTAATTCCACTCAATTATCAGGCAATATGCAGCTGCTCATTCACTCCCCTACCAGTAGGATCACAGAGATAATTGTAAAGGTAAAAGCTAGAAGACATGTGGGTTGAGACAAAGATAGATTAATAGGGAAAGCAAAAGCCATGCACACATGCAAAGAAAAAAACCAAAGGATTGGTTCACTGCTTCCCATGGTCAGGCAGACATTCAACCATTTCCAGGAGAGCAGACATAATGGTGCATAACTTGGAAAGACAAATGCCATCACTCTAAACATTCCTCCTTCCTCCCTCCCTCAAGCTTTATATACTGAGCATGATGTCATATGGCATTAAATATCCCTTTGGTCAGTTTGGGTCACCTGTCCTGGCTGTGTCTTCTCCCAAGCTGCCATGCATGCACAACTTCCTTGCCATCTCTGTCATTATCAACACTGTGTTCAGCACCACTATGAAAACAATTAATTTTACCCCATCCAAAACCAGCACAAGAGACCAAAAGGATTTTGTTGCAGCTTTTGCATTAGCATTCAAGTGTCAAGATATGAAAATGTGTAGCCACACACCAAGCTCCAGGGTTTGACAGGAGAAAAAGTTTCTCTGAAAATCAAGCTTCCTTTACAGTGCAGGAATCAATTTTCTTTTTGACTGTTGTGGGAACTGTAAAGCCAGAAACTTGCCTGGCAGTAGACTGATTTTGGGCTAGATTTCTTCACCCTTACACTGAACACCTTATTTCAGAGGGTCTATTTGTGAAACTAGCAGTACTGCTCACATAGGTTGCTCAGAGAATGATGTTCTGTTCAGTAGAGGAGGCAGAACCATCCCTTCTGAGGCTCCTGAGTTATTGCTTTATTTGTAAAGAAGCACTTTCATTCCCGTTTGCTATTTTCTTTGTGGAATTTATTTATTAAAAGTGAAACAAGGGATGCTTTGAGGAAAACAGATTAACATGGAAAATATTTATCTTCCTGTCGTCTTTCTCTTAGTATTACAATTCGTTGTTTTCTCTGGCGGAAGAAATGGTATTATTATATTTAAGATAAATTCTGAAATGATATATCCATTAAATAAAATTTACACAGAATGTCTTAATATATACTGGTTTTTACACAGGAAAATCAGATGTACCTTCTTAAAAAACAGTGTGGCTGCAGATGACTTCATTTACTCCTAAATAGAGCTAGTAAGCTTTAAACTTAATGTTTTGTCTAAGTTAATAGCACTTCTCTAAAATATAATATTTTCATGTTAGCAAGAATGAACAGAAGGAGATAAAGAACACTATACCCAAATGAAATCCTAGGGTTGATTTTCAGGTAGGCATACCGAATTTGGTAAAATTAGAAATATTCCTGCATAACTGGGTCAGTATCTTTCCTATTACTTCAGCATCACTTGCTATGCCAACAGAATGGTAACAACAGGTATTTTCTGCCTTTGGGGTATCAGTGCTGATTCTGGATCCATTCCTGGGATCAGTGTGCAAAAAGCATTTTCCTAAATTTATCCTTTTAAACCAAACAAGTCTGAGTTTTAAGAAATACCTTAAAAAACACCTATCAGATATGTTACCATCTGATAAATGTAATAGGGATTGAAAAGTTAAACTTTACTCTCTTAGACAAATTTTAATGACATTTCATTATTTGTAACAAGTGAACTCATGTTTTAATTTTGACCATCTGTAATTTCAAAGGAAAATATACCACAGTCACATGTACTGCCTTTTTTGTGTCTTTCTGTGAGTTCATGATGATATAATGCAACACAAATCTGCTTTATCTCAGTGACATCTTTATTACCTCCTGCCTTGGTTTCAAAGCTTTGGCAGTGGAGGGACTGTTGTGAAAAGGGCACCTTCTTATTACTTAGTGAGCCTCATGTAAACACCTCAGGAGATTAGATGAGAATGTTACATGTGACTGCAGTGTTTTCTCCACCTGATCAGAGCCTCAGGCAGTCTGATTCCTTTACATGAGGCTGGCAGGCTGTGCTGGGATACTTGTGTCCCCTTCCAGTGACTAGGCCATACAGTTTCTGTAATCTAAGGGCCATGTTTCTAGAATATGAATAAACCTCATTGACACAAGTTATTCTGTTTGACATAAATAGTTACTAAAGTGAAAATGTAATGCATTTATCTTAAAGGTGCCACAATCAACATTCGGTAGAGGTGATGTTAGTCCCTCACTTGGTAATAGTCATGTGTAGGTTTATGAAAAGTCCAACTTCAAAGTACTATGCTGTAGAAAAGAGTATGAAAAAAATGCAAGAAATATGAAGCAAGAAGGAGAGGTTTATATTGGAGAAAGGTTGAACATAACTTTCTCCAGGGAAAGGGGATAAAAACCAAAGACAGCCTGATTTACATGACCTTTTTATCCAAAGCAATGGTAGATGTTACAGGTTAGTGTGGTCTGGTCTAATAACACCAGTTTGCTTTGCTTCCTTATTTGCAAAGATCTATGTATGATTTAGGACTGATAGAGTCTGAAGAAAACAAGCTGGTTTTCACAATTTTAATGCATTTAGCAGCCACTGTAGTTGGTGGGGCAAAAGACTAGTACAGAACTAACACTGAGGCCCCCATGGTAAATCATCTGCTACCCCATCTGTCTGCCCAAGACTTAGTGACACATTACAGTCCTGGGCTGCACTTCAAAGCTCATTAACTTGGCAATTAGTGGAAAATGGTTTGGCACCTTGCAGACCCTGTCTAGTATATTCTGGGCTGGGATTTGAGGGTTTTTTCAAGAGTCTACCCAATGATTGACCAACTGTGTCTGCAATTATATACCTCTGTTACCTAGCTTCCTTCTCAGCTGAGAACAGTGACGTAATGCATTTGAAATTTGTGGTGTGATTGATGATATCATCTCTCACTTCAAAAAGTAATACAGGTCTTGTAAGGAGGGATATGCAATGATGAGAATTGTGGAGGGAAGAGAGAAAAATGCTCATACTCAAGATACTGGTAGGAAGGATGTTAAGGTAAATATTTCAACTTCAAGCTTTTGTTCTGTCTGCCTTTCACACTGTATGTAAGCACCAGGCTACTTTGATTTAACATGCTGTTGCAGAAAAAATCCTAGGTCATCCTGTGAGTCATCTCTAAATTTTATTTCCACCTATTGCTTCCAGGGAAGAAGGAGGGACCTACAATCTGCAAATTCTTGTGTGCTGTGCTGGCTTTGTCCTGTGTGCCTTTTTGTTGCTGCATAAAGTCAGTACTCAGGAGTTATTTTTTTTCCCCCAAATATAATATCTATTAAATTACCTGCAGTGCAATATCTTCCTGGTGTTACAGAATGCACTTCTGTCTTTTTATCATGTAACAGATTAGAAGACATATAAGGCTGACAAATTATTTCTTATATAGCTATTAAGTGATATAGAAATGAAAGCATCTCAAAATTTATGAGGAAAATGATTGCTTCAAGTGGTATGTCAAATCCAATATGACTACTGATGCAATACATTTGTGGGAAGACTATGTTTTTGATAAAGAAGAAAATGGAATCTTACCAAGGTATCAGTTATAAACTTATTGGTAAAGTGGTGAGACCAATCTGTCCTTTGCTTTATATTACTGGGAAGTGCTGGTTGGCTTACTTGACAGATAAGGAAACTGAGGAAAAAATATAAAAGATACTTTGAACTTAGATACTTTGATACAAAAGATACTTTGATACTTAGTTATTTTATTACCTCTTATGAAACTGTCCATCTGTGCTTGTTTTCTTAAAGATGCCTATATGATTAAAAAAGGCCATATGGGGACTTCATGTCAGAACTGGGATTAAAGTTCAGGATGAATACTGAACAGGCTTTTTGGGGTGAACAACCTGCACTTAGATGCAGACTTTGTCACTCTTAAGTTACTTGCAAATTTGGTTTTGAATCTCATAAAACTGTCTGGACAAATATGTATGAGGAAAACCCAAAAGGAAGCAAGCATTTGGTAAGTGTCAGTATCAAGTTTAATTTTCCATGTCTCCTCACCCAGATCCATTCTCTCACCTCCCTAATTTCCTTCTATGTGTCCAAATTTGCCAGATCAGCCCACCAGTCAGAAGTAACAGTCTGCAGCAAGAAAAGGAGAATGAGTCCTTATTTTGATGGTCAGAGCACATGCCTGGGACAGGGTGACATGGCTTTAGGGCCCTGCTCCAAGGATTATGGAAGTATTTCTCACAAAGCAGAATAACTGCAATGGGACTGACTGAGGAAAGGGTACTTCCAAGGCAGGCATGAGCTCTCTTTCAAGTTGCTAGACTTTCTTCAAATCCCTCCATGGAGTGAGGAAGTACAAATGCAAGAGGCCTTTCACATTGATCAAAATAAGCTGCTGGCCCATTCCCCACAGCAGCAAGTTTGAAGGGCAAGGAGAGAACAGAGGTAATTTCACTCTTTTCTTCCTTGTTTTGCAGTCTGCACATTCATTTCAATTAACAAATTCCTCCACCTTGTTTTCCAACTAAGAAAAACTTATATTACTTTAGACAAGACATCTTGATCCTCTGTGGAAATAAAACCAAATCACTGATATGTCAAGACTATCAGCTAATAATGCTTTATTCTTGAAAGTCATCTTCTTCATGTAAGTCTTTGTGTTAACTTCTTCCAGACAGTATCATACAGTCATAGAATGTCCTGAGTTGGAAGGGACCCACGAACAAAGCCCAATTCCTGTCCTGGACAGGACAGCCCAAAAATCACACCATGTGCCTGAGAGCATTGTCTAAAAGCTTCTTGAACTCTGGCAGGCATGGTGCTGTGACTGCTTCCCTGGGGAGCTTATTCTAGTGCCCAGCCACCCTCTGGGCAAAGAACCTTTTCCTACTATATCACCTAAACCTCCCTGACACAGCTTCATGCCATTCTCTTGGGTCTTGTCACTGGTAATCAGAGAGAAGAGATCAGTGCTTACCACTGCATTTCACCTTAACTGGCTGGTGATGATGTATCTGATAGACCCTAGGACACAACTGGCCCTCCTGGCTGTCAGGGCACTGCTGAATCATATTAAACTTGATGTTGGCCAGGACCCTTTTCAGCAGTGCTGGTCTCCATCCCTCCAGTCCAGGATTGCCCTATCCCAGGTGCAGAATCTGGCACTTGTCTTTTTTAAACTTCATACAGCTGATGATTGCTCAGCCCTCTAATTTGTTGAGGTTTCCCTGCAGTGCCTCTCTGCCTTTGAGGGACTAAACAGGTCCTCCCAATTCACTATCATCATCGAACTTTGTATCCCTTCGAGTCCTGAGTCCAAGTCATTTATGAAGATGTTTAAAAGAACTGGGCCTAAGATAGAGCCCTAAGATAGAGTGGAACCCTGCTATGACTGGTCACCAGCCTAGTGTAGCCTCATTCATGCTTTGTGCCTGACCCACAAGCCAGTTGCTTAAATATGACGTTTTTACCCACCAGTGTGCTGGACATTTTGTCCAGAAGCATCCTGGGAGACTGTATCAAAAGCCTTACTGAAATCCAAAAAGATTACATCAACTGGCTTCCTTTGATCAACCAGCTGGATTACCTAGTAGATGCTGAGTGCTCCATATACTCTTAAAAATAAAGCTAGCACCCACACTTTTCCCTTCTAAATATTATTACAGTTAGAGGAGATATGCTGCTCACTTTCCGCCCAAATTTTAACACATCGACACAGCAAAAGTATGAAACACAAATATTCCTCGTATGAACTGAAACTTGCAAAGAAACAAGAAAAATCTCCTTCATGATCATAGGGCTTCTTTTGCCAGCCTTGGTTTTTATGAGGCAGAGGTAATTTGCAACAATATCTGATTACTGCAGGAAATAGAGGTCATCATATTTAGTGATCTGGAGCTGTAGATGTATTACAGCTTCCATCTGTCACTTTTGATTAATATAGAGCACCGAACTGGAATGGAAATAAAGGGCAATGTAACCAAAGACATCTGGGCTATGGGAGGTATTGGGAGCTGTTACCATCCACCATGGTCACTGTGCACACATCAGGATGACTTTGGCACTGCTTCCTAAGCAGGATGGTTTGGAGTTGTGTTGACATGTGGCACTAAATTAGCACATTGCTCCAAACATCTAGATCTTCCACCTCAAGTACACTGACATGCTCAAGACCCTTTTTCAGCAACTATGAGTCAACTAAGGGAGCTGAAGAATGGCAGGAGAGCAGCAGAGGGCATTTAATTCCAGGACCATTGCTGTACTGGAACAGAAATCGGACATCTGTAACACTGCAATAAAAACTACCTGTACCTTCATTATAGAAAGTAAGCATTCACCCACTGTGTCATACTAGGGTTAGATTTATGTTTTTAATGTCTGTCCAAAATTTGTACCATAAGGGCCTGATGACGAGAGGAATGCTATTTTCATAGTAACACTGCAGTTTTTAATATAAATTTTAAAAAAAGATGCTCAACATATAGTGATAGCATTTACTTTAGCTTGATTATTCCAGAGTTTCAGTGACCGTTGAACAGATATAAGCAGAAAGAATCTTTCCTTATGCTGCACAGCCAAAGCAATGGTATTTTGAAATTATAATAATAATGTTATTGTCTTACTGACTTATTTTAATGCTCTGTGTTCCTCTTATGTTGTTTTTATTTACACAGAAAAATTAATCCCTAAAGTGGTAGTGTAACACTACCTGAGACTGCTGAGACCCCCTTGTCACCCCAGCAAAGGAAACAGGTTTTGCCCCTACGTGTCCTGATGGTATCAGAGTACACTGTGTCAAATGCAAAAGCAAAATGCAAAAGCCAAAGCTTTGCATTTTTGTGCTTCTGATGTGCCAGGACATTAGATTCACACAGTCCAATAGACTCAAATTTCCCTGGCCCCTATCTGGCTAGAGGCAGGGCTCCTCTGGTTCTGGCTATTGTTCCCTCCCTGGGCATGCATTCTGGTGGGCCCTTCAAGAGGATCAAGCACGTCATCTTCCCTTCTGTTAAGCCTAGCAGCTTGGTCATGAGAAACTGGAGAATTCTTGCAGAATACCTCATTACTAGTTTCTTCTTTTAGCTTATGGACCAATGCTGCTAGGACAAAAGTGGGTTTTTCATCTCATCTTATGTCTCCCCCATGCTCACACAGGAAGAACCTCAGGTTGGCTTGTGGGGTGTACAGCTTCTCCCTAGCTGGCCAACTCGGGCTTCTGATAGCAGTTCAGAAGACTGATGGAAGTAATCTCTGGTGTGTACTAATGAAACCTGGGGAAAGTCCTTTTTAAGCTTCTTCCTGAGGTTCTGACTCTCTTCAGTCCTTTCTTCTGGTTTCCACATATGCTTGGTCAAATCTGTTACCACTGCTGAGATTTGGGCTTCTGTTGTGGTGTGGACAGTATCTTCATATGTTTGTAGCATTCCAGTCATTAATGACCACTGGCTGATTTCCCTCATTCCATTGCAGTATCTTTAGGAAGTGGGGGTATGCTGGGCCTGCATGGAGTGAGCTTCAGCCATATCAGTGTTGTACATTTTACCAGGACTGGACTCTTGATGGTTTGGTCTTAATTTGAGAAAAGGATCTCTGTCACAGCCAGCTCTTGTAGGCATTGAATTCCTTGCTTTGGAGGGCCTTTCTGCAGCTGGAGGTCTTCTTGGCAAAAGTATCTTCCCTTCAGGCTTGTTAAAAGTAAGGTCCAGAAGTTGAGAGGTGTGGGCCCTGCTTTACACCCACATCAGGTGACACAGATCCAAAATACCTCACTTCAGTACCATGCAAAACTGTAGCATCACCTGCAGTGTCCCAGATTTGGATCAACCAGCTCGATATCAACTCATTGGTTCATTGGGTGAGGCCTTTCCTCAGATTGTGGAGACCTTCTAAGGATAAAGATTCTGTAATTATTTCTGGTTTTGATTCCTCTGCTGGCTGTGAGGGTTCTGCCTCCCCATTGTCATCCACTGGTTGAAGGGATTTGTTCATATATTTCCTCCTCTGGGCAGGGCTGGACTTAGGTTGCCCTTCTGGTTTTAATTGCAGCTTGAGTGATTATGGTGTCTGCGGATTTGTTCTCCTTCCCTTCTGGCTGTAGATGCTGCTGTGTGTACTAATGAGCAGCACGCAATAAGCATTAGCCAGGGCCCAGCACAGTGCAATAAGTTGCCCCTTTTTGGAGCTGCCACTGCAATTTTCTTTCAGATATTCTGCTCTTACCTGTATTCTGAATTTGTTCAGGGGTAAAGTTCCAAACTACTAGGGCAGAGTATTTCTTCAGAATCTGACCTATATCCCCCCACATTCCATGCAATTTAGGATTTTCCACTACTTGGAAAGATCTCTGGGGAGTTTCCCTGGAAATCTCAGCCCCATGTTTCAGGCTGTATGGAGGAGACATAGCAGAATTAACAACAAAAATATAGTGTCTTTAACACTCAGAGGGAAATCAACATTTTCAAAAGGTGACATGTCAGGCCTGAGGTGAAGAAAGAGGTAAAAGGCTGGGGAAAATTGTTCTGGTAGATAGGGACAGGAAGCATAATAACCTCCCTATAATCCAGGAAGAAGCAGTTAGTGACCTGATGAGTCAGCTCCATGCTCACAAGTCTGTGGGACCAGATGGGATCCACCCTGAGTGATGAGAGAGCTCACAGAACAGCTCACAAAGTTGCTGTCCATCTTTATCATCAGTCCTGCCTAGCTGGAGAGGTCCCAGATGACTGGAAGCTGGCCTGTGTGACGCTCATCCATAAGAAGGAGCAAAAGGAGGATCTAGGAACCTACAGGCCTGTCAGCCTGATCTCAGAGCCCAGCAATGTTATGGAACAGTTCATCTTGAGTGCAATCACAGTGGACCTACAGGACAGCCTGGGCATCAGACCCAGCCAGCATGAATTCAGGAGGGTTGGGTCCTACCTGACCAATCTGATCTCCTTTTACAACCAGGTGACCCAGCTGGTGGATGAGGGGAAGGCTGTCGATGTTGTCTACCTGGACTTCAGCAAAGTCTTTGACACCATCTCCCATGGAATAATCCTAGAAAAGCTGACAGCCCATGGCTTGGACAGGTGTGCTCTTCACTGGGTTAAGAACTGGCTGACACTGCTCTGGAGTCTATAGCTAGCTCAGGGGCACGCGGTGCCATGAGAGGGGAAGAGCTTCCCACTGAAATAGGGAGAGCCTGCTCTACAGCTAGAATGGTAGTCAGCATCAGGGAGCGGACAAAAGAGGAGAGGGAGGCCTTTGGTGTGAAAATCCGAGGAAGGTTTATTTGTCAAAGGGGACAGGGACTGAAGAGCCCCGAGCACCATCATGCTTGGGATTTTATACAGCACTAGAACTGGGGGCAGATACACTCTCTGAACCAATCCGGGGATCCGGGAGAGAGGAGTGAAAGGAGGGGAATATAATTCAGGGATTAATGGGGACAAAGGGGTGAGGACGGCAGGTCACATGGGCTAATGGGGCATCCTACATTAGGGGAATTCCAGTGGGGCGGAACTGACAGGGGAGGGGTTTATGGGGGACTGGCAGGGAAGGATCCAGAACAAGGGCCAAAGTTTTACAATGATGGATAGGGAAGGTACTGGAATAAAGGGTGGGGACTCCAATGATTGAAGGGTAAAGGGGAGGGATACAACCTGGGAAGAATCCGAATTGGGGGAATATAAAATACAGGGGCTGAACCAGAACAAATAATTGACATTGAAACATTCAACAAGCCATGCAATAAAAACGCACCACAACAGATGTTGTCTACCTGGACTTCAGCAAAGTCTTCGACACCATCTCCCATGGAATAATCCTAGAAAAGCTGACAGCCCATGGCTTGGAGAGGTGCACTCTTCACTGGCTGGACTGCTGGGCCCAGAGAGTGGTGGTGAATGGTGCTGTGTGGCCAGTCACCAGTGGTGTCTCCCAGGGATCTGTGCTGGGCCCAGTCCTGTTTAAGATCTTTATTGATGATCTGGATGAAGGGATCGAGTCTACCATTAGCAAATCTGGACAGAAGCCAGGCAGAAAGGGACTTTGGGGGTACTGATTGATGGCAGATTGAACATGAGCCAGCAGTGTGCCCATGTGGCCAAGAAGACCAATGGCATCCTGGCCTGTATCAGCAACAGTGTGGCCAGCAGAAAAAGAGAAGTGATTCTTCCCCTGTGCTCAGCACTGGTGAGGCCACACCTTGAGTACTGTGTCCAGTTCTGGGCCCCTCAATTTAGGAAGGACGTTGAGACACTGGAGCATGTCCAGAGAAAGGCAACAAGGCTGGTGAGGGGTCTAGGGGTCTGGAACACAAGTCCTGTGAGGAGTAGCTGAGGGAGCTGGGGTTGTTTAGCTTGGAGGAGGCTCAGGGGAGCCCTTTTGACTCTCTACAATTCTCTCAGAGGAGGTAGTAGGCAGGTGGGGGGTGTCTCTTCTCCCAGGCAACCAGTGACAGGACAAGAGGACATAGCCTTAAGCTGCACCTGGGAAAGTTTAGCTTGGACCTTAGGAAGAAGTTCTTCATAGAAAGAGTGATTGGACATTAGAATGGTTTGCCTAGAGAGGTGGTGGAGTCACTGTCTGTGAAGGTGTTTAAGAAAAGACTGGATGTGGCATTTAGTGACATGTCTAGTTGGCAAGGTGGTGTTAGGTCAGAGGTTGGACTTGATGATCTCAAAGGTCTTTTCCAACATGGTTGATTCTGTGATTCTCAACATTCTGTTGAGAACATTCTGTGATCCTAAACAATCTGTTTCTTCTCCAACAGGCTGAATGTGATTATTAGTAAACCCTCAGAAGTAGCAGCCAAGACGAGGACAGGCAAACAGCAATGAATACACATCCCAAATAATCCTCATTGCTTCTGATGTTATCTTTACAGAAGCTGATATCACTGAGTGTATCCAGAGAGCAATCTTGGTTTGTGTCCCTGATCCAAAAAAGAGCCACATCTTGGGCTAATTGTACTATATGTACAAAGAAGTGTACAAGGCTAGATGCCACAGCCACATTAGACTGAGAAACATGGTGACCAGTGAGTTCTGTAGGCAATACAAAATGTTTCAGTCAAAATTGTCAGTTTTTCACTTTCTCTCTCATGTCCCTGTAGTTGGATCCCAAATTTATCTTGGTTTAAGACAATTTAATGGGTTAGACACTTGGAAAATGCATCACCTCCTCTTTAGTTTTAACCAGTCCCTTTCCACCAGTAAAGAAGAGTGAATACAACTAAATTTAAGGGAAAAAATAACAGTTTACTAAAAACGAAACAGCAGCAGGCAAAAAAATAGCTGTGAGCAACCACTAGATATAAAACTGCTAAATCTCAAAGAGTCCCTGGGATCAGATGGAAAGCTAAAATGGCAGAGAAACCCCTGCCCCAGTATAGTGCCCTTCACAGATGACTGCATATTCTGAGAAACAAAGGTAAAATGCCAGGGAAACCCTTCCCCCAGGATGGCACCCTCTGCAGATGTGTGTTCTGAGAGACAAAGGGAAAGGGTTCAACCCCCACTGACAAATGCAGTGGAGGTTCCCCTAATTGTTCTGGGGAACACAGACAGAAATGTTGGAGAGTCCCCTCTCTGGGCTGTGTAGGTGAGAGAGAGAATGAAGGAAACAACACAGCAAACAATCCTCCATTGTTCCAAAACTCCCCCCTAAACGAACAATGGGAGCAGGGAAAAACAAAACCTGGAAATACTATTTCTGGCCAAAAAAAGTCACTGCTGCCAGAGAGCTGATGCAGGCTTTCATGTGGCGGCTTGGCAAGCTTCTTCCCTCTCCTTCTCTGCCTCTTCCTCAACTGGCTCTACACCAGTTCCAGACCGTGTCAGCTCTGCCACCTCCAAGCCACTGGTGTTGGTGCTGCTGTCTTGGGTCCCTGTTCCAATGAAAGACAGATTCCCAAGCACTGAAGAACAGTGGCCCAACCTTGACCAGCTCCGCCTTCATGCTATGGAGAGATGTTACAAAATTCACTCTGAAACTGTTTTGAATGCACTCTGAAATGCAGCTTCATGGTGTGCTACTGCTCCCCCTTGGGAAAAAAAGAAGAAAGAAAACCAGAGAGGAGTCTCTCCACATGTTGCCTCAGCTCTGTCTCCCTGCAAGAACAAAAGGGGAACAGGAAGAGCCAAGAGGCAAGAGAGAGCTCTGCCTGAGTGTCCTGACCTTAAGGAGCCTGGGCAACCCACAGCCTCATGATTGTGTTGCCTGCTGCACTTCTGGGTCTTAAAGAGACTGTAACAATTTTGGGCACAGGTAGATATGGCATACAAAAATATTTTGGTTTACCCACGACTGCAATTTAGCAATTCAGTAGCTGTAAAAGGTATTTCTTTTGTGACAACAGCTGGAAAAGCATTGTCATCTCCTTCATACTGATATTCAGTTTTAAGGTCTTAACTTTTTTATATCCAATTGCTCTAAGAGCTTTTTAGCTTCTTTTATTTATTTTTGAAGGTAAAGAGACTCATCATGGACTGCCTTAGAATCCACTGCTGACAGATGCTCAACTAGAGCTGTTCTGAATCTCTCTCTGAATCTCTCTCTCTGGCTGGAATTAATGCTCTTCTGAATGATCTCATAGTCCTTTGACAGAATCCTGCAAAGAATGTATATAACCTCTGCCTTCTTGCTGGTTCTTTGTGGTTTTTCATTTATGGCAGCAGTTAGTGCTGCCCCAAATATGGCACAGACCATAATTTTATCTTTCCCTCTTTGCATTTTCCCTTTGGCCCATATGCTAGTAATGCAATCAGCTGTCACGTGTTCATTATTTCAGTTAGTTTGTGTCCACTCCAAACCAAGATCAGAGGAACAATTATCAAACTTCTCTAGGAGAAAAAGCAAAACATTAGCCTTATCCTGGTCATCCTGGGCATCCATTTTTCCTTCAATATCCCCCAGAGGGAGACAATTGGTTCCCACCAGGTGGGAGAAAGAGCAGTAGAAGTCTGGTCAACTTCCCTCAGAGGAAGAAAATGCCTGCTTTGTGGGAAGAAGAACATTGAAAGTTTAGTTCTGTTTGTTAAATGGCACTTTGGGTCAGAGAACAGTATCCTGCCCATGACACTGATTAAAATGTTGCAGTGTTAAAGTCTTCTGCTCAAATGAAGGTGCAAAAGAAACCAAATGTGGGTTCAGCAATTGACACTTAAGAGTGTCTTGTAATTAGGAAATAGTTGGTTTCTGATTGTGATGGCATGAATTATAACATCTGCATTGTCTCACCCTTCATGTGAGACTGAAAAATGGAATAGTTTTTTAAAGCGCCTCTCAGCTGCCCCATCTCTGGGTCAGAAAAGGGCTAAATCCAACATGGAGGAAGAGAGACAGCAGATTAGGAGAAGGAAACGTATAGCACTTGGGTTCCTGAGTCTCAAAAAAGCAATGGAAGTGGAAAATGGTGGCTAGGGAATCTTCTCTTTCTACAGCAACTTGGCAGATTTTAAAAAGAAAACAATGGGGGGGAAATTTGACATCTGGTTTATAAATTACTCCCATACACTTTTAAGTTGATGAAGTTCTGTTATGTATATACACACCCAGATATTCCTTGATAGATCCTTTTCCTAATTCCACAAAGGATAATATATGATGTATAATAATTTTCTGTCTTAACTCTAACAAGAGCTAAATGTATATATGAAATGTAACATTTTCATAGTACAGGGGGCAGTATTGGCCTGTGTAATATAATGTGGATTGTGTATGAGAAACAGTCAAGTGAAAACCCTCCCACTTCCATCTCTCAGACATATAAGTAGCAATTAAAAAACCCTTTGAGGCAGCTTCATGCTTGTTTTGAATAAACATTGGTATTTATTCAATCCCTTTGAAGACATGAAGGATGACTTGGGGCAGGAAATTGTGAGAAAGCTGTGTATTGTCTTCAGGTCCTCAAAGTTTTCTACTTTGACATCATTGGATGTTGGTGAAAAAGGGAAAAACTAGAAAACTAATCTTGTTTATTTCTCTAATTAGGTATTTCTTTTGAATAATTAGTTGCTTGGATTACTACTCACATCTAACATCCTTTGGACAGACCTTTCGTAGCTGAGTTTTGAAACTCTCCACTTCCCTTTTTTGCAAAGCATTTTATAAAGCTCCTCTTCCCTTAAACATCACTCCTCATTCATGCCTTGTCCTTAAACTGCCATGTATAGTAATTCTAGTGCTGTGGAGGTCATTAAAGAAAAACAGATTTTCAAAATTGTCATTCAAGAGTGATGGTCCTTTTGTCAAAGTTGCAGTACTCTGAGTGAGTACAATAGGAATTTTTTTGTTGCTATCACAATGCCATGGCTTAAGTAATAACTTCAGATGTCATCAGTGTGGAAATTTTCTCATTTTGGTAAGATTCCTAAGTTGAAGGAGTTTTCTGCATGTTTTCTTAAATCTGCCTTCACAGAAAGCAGCAACTCTGAGTCAAAAGGGACAGACCACAAAGGAGGTATGCTTTTGTCTTGCTGATATTTTTATAGCATTTGACAGAAAACTTCTTGCCAGTCAACAGTGCTTTTAATCAACACTGTCAGCTTGATTGACTTGACTCAATAGAAGTTTAAATGAACAGCACCTTTCCACCAAATTAATCAGTGCCTTTTTTTGGGTGCTGATTATTTTACTGTTAATTTTGTTGTTGGGTTGTTTTTTTTTTTTAATTTCTTAGCTAGAAAGCTAAAATTTGTCAAATACTGCTGCTTGTAGTTCTCCTCAGTATGCCTAGTCCTGGTGGCAGTCTGAGGCTAACACATTATTAGGATGCAGGGAATGCTGCAGTATTCTTAGTATCTTTTCTTCTGGTATATTAATACTTACATATCATATATCAATACTTACATATCTATATACTATATCCTAGTTCACTGTTTTTGAAATTTTTGAAAAGTATGGCATTCTCTGGCTCAGCTGTGCCTGTGCTACTTCTGAACAGAAAATCTAAAACTATCCTTAATTACTGAGAGTTAACAGAAATTACAATTCCCCAGCCCTGAGGAAACTGGATGAGTGCTTATAATTAAAGATAGTCAGTAGTCTCTTCAGCTGTTACTCCTTGGCTATCTTTAGCCCTTGCAGCCTTTTCTTCCAACTCTCACTTATGGTGGTATTAATGGCTGTGTGGCTATGATGAGAGTCAGTTGCCATCAAATCCTAAAGTCTAATCTTGGGCAGAAAAAGAGATAAAATTTCACTTGGAAACTACTGTTTAAGAAGTACTAGATCTAATTGAATTAAACTAAAAAGTGGAACTGTCTAAATATCTCCCATCACTCTCTCATACCTCAACAAAGAATAAATAGGGCCAATGCAATTTAGTGACATAGCTGAACATCTCTCCCTCCTTCTAACTCCCTTCCAAACAAAACAACAACAAAACAAACAGTTGTTTTTAACTGAAAAAGAGCAAAAAGCTATTTCTTACTAGGATAAAGTCTGGGCAAAATCTGCCTAATTTATTTTGGCATTAGTAGAATTAGAAGACATGTCAGTGTTTTACAACTGTTTGAATATAGAATTAGCAAAACATTTTGGAATACATTACTGGCTGACTCATCACACTGACATAATTGACGTTCAGTGATCCAACTCACATTTACAATAAGGAAAAAAAAAGGACAAATACTCTGCTGCAATTTTGGTTGGAGGCCTTAGAGGTAAGAGAATAAAATATATTCTGTATAATTTTTACATGAACAAACATATGAATATATTGTGGTTTGTTCTAATTATAGAACTTGTTTCAATGTTCACACAGGCAGTATGTAGGAATTGTAATAGGCAATATGTAGGAATAGACACAGGCAATATGCAGGAATAGACAGCATGTCAATACACTTCCAGTATCTCAGCATACAGCTTCTCTGTTTCTGTTGCAGTCCAGCAAGGACTTTAGATAACTTGCTCTCTGAAATTATTGCTTCAGTTTGCTCATGCTCACTGAAGTGCTGTTTCTGTCTTGGAAGCATTTTTGGATGCATTTCAGTGGGCCTTCTGAATGTTACTGCTATACCTACTTTGTTCTGACGAAAGTAAGGAAGTGTCTGAATTTTCTCACTGTTTTTCTAGTCTTTGTTTTAAAAATGTAAAAAAAGGAACTATAGGTGTCTTTAAGGAAGTTTGCTGCTGAGAAGTTTAACATGAGGACAGAGTCTAATTTGCAGCCACATATGTCAGAAGTAGCTCTGACTTCTTCTTGGACTATGCATAAAATACTTGTACCATCCTGAGAAAGGCAGAGCTACTCTTGCACTCCCAGGTATTTTGACTGTTTTACAGTGGTGCCTGTCCTCATGGAGGCACAGTGTGGATTCTACTCTTCTCAGCTGCCTTTTACCAGCTCTCTGCTGTGTGTCAGCATCCTCCTACATCTTCAGAAAGAAGCTGAAAGAAGAAACTGAAAGAAGAACTGAATGAAATACTTGTAATTAAGACCCTTCATGCACAGGGCTCAATCTAAAGGCTTTCAGCATGGATGCCACTACTGTCCTCAGCTGAGGAAGTGGAGGAAAAGAGGGCAAAGCCCCCATTTGCCCAAATCTGTTTGCTGTGATAAAGGAGACAATCAGTGTAGGGTATAATTGGCCTGCCTGGGACCTCCATCTCTCCATGCCATTGCTCTTCATCCCTTGCTGTCACTGGCAGTGCTGACCCAGTGACCTAGGAAGGGAGTGTCTGAGCTGGCTGAAGTGGGTGTCCTGGCTCTTTTCCTACAGGCAGGCAGAGGAGGCAAGAGGGCTACTTCAAGGGCTCAGGAAGGAGTCATGCCAGGTAACAGAGCAGCAGAGGGAAATCCAGTTTCTGACTCAAGCTAGACCTGTTTGAAGGCAACAGCAGTGTCCTGGACCCCTCCTGAAACTCCTAAGGGATAGGCTGGGGAAGAGCTTGGATACAAAAAATTTCCAGGATTAGCTCAGCTGGTTATAGCATGGGACTTCCAATGCCAAGGTTGTGGGTTTGATCCCCATATGGGCCATTCACTTCAGAGTTTGACTCAATGATCCATGCTGGGCCCTTCCAATTCAGAATAGTCTGTGATTTTGTGATTCCAGAGATAAAGTTTGTACAGTGTTGTTTCAGCCATAGGGGCTTGCAGGGGTACATACATGGTGCTATCTGCCCCACCAGCTGGGTCATCACCTGTGCAAGGCTGAACAATAGATTTTTCTGACAGGCAGGTGGACTTTTGCTCATCTGAGCTCCCCTCTGCTTTAAAGACATGGCTAATCCAGCAGGAGGTGGCTTGCTGCTTGTGTGCATCAAATGGCAGTCATGATTGTCAAGCTCTTTAAAAGGAGTGAAACCAAGTGGTGCCATTTGATTGCCTACAACTTGCTGCCTCAATGCAGCAATCAATGTGAGAACTGAAAGAATGCTGCCTACTTGGCCTGTAAACTTTGTCATATTGGAATTTACTCTCTAACCATGAGGTGAGCCATAAGTTTAAGGACAAGGCAAGCAATATGATACGTACTCATGTCAGATATTTATGGAACAAGTTCATAACATTTTATAGTCACTGTCTTGGTGTTTGCTATTTCGACGTCATCTATCACAAAATCAGACCACCAGCATTTACAAAGGAAAGGGAATCCCAAACTTGAGCTCAAACCTAGTGCTACCAATATTCTGCATTCCCATTTCCCCGTTACTTCCTCTGTACCTTAAAATCAAATGTATGAAAGAAAACCAACATATTTTGTAACTACTTTACTCATCACCAAAAGGCAGTGATGTGTGCAACATGCTAACTGTTTAGTGGTGGGCATCAGTGTAATGGAAAGTCACACAAGCAGTGAAGAATAGCACTGTGCTCTGTTATCACTACAGCAGGAATGTAAGAAAATTATATACCCCAAACTTTAGTCAGAAAACAGCTTGCTATGACTGCTTGTGCAGTTCTTTGTATCATTCAAAAGAGGTTCCTAGAGCAAACATACTGGCTTGTCCTTTGTAATCCACAAGGGGAAAGAGGACAACCTAGAGAATTATTCATGTTTTTACCTCCTGTAAGTTGTCTCTTTTCTTTGAATGTGTACCAACTTGACTCAGATGCTTTCTGGTTATATTTGAGAATCTTACTCAACTGCAGAGAGCTGGAGATGGTTAACAATCGCAGCAGCGCTCTAACTGGGTAACTCCTTAAGAGCTCCTCCCAGGAAAGAATTGAAACTGCTTAGAGTGATGGCTGATACAATTTGGCACCTAGCAATTGAAGGATAACATTCATTATACAAAGAGCTTTCTGAAAAGCAACATTAAGTACTTCAGAGACCTGCCTTGGACCTAGCACCACAGACATACTGTTGAATGTTATTGCAAAGAAGAGGTGATCTTCTCTAGGTCACAGGCTACCCGACTGTCTGAGATGCTAATTCTTTCACTGCAGGCTCTGCTTCTCAAAAGAAAGCTTTTGCAATATGCAGCAAAATGTGTTAAGGCTGAGGCAGTATTTTGATGGTTATTTTCCCTCTGCTCTGATGGCTTTGGCTGAAAGCACCACATCAATAACACTAAAGAGAAGCGTGCAGACATCTTGGCAGAGTTTGAGAGATGACTAATTGGGCTGGTGCATAGAAAGAAATCCCTGTTCTTCCTTGTGCTCAGAGCATGAGCCCTGCAGGTGTAGAGAGGTATGTTCCTGGGGGCCAGTATGGGGATGTTTCAGGGGAGCTGGAGGCAGCATCCTATTGCAAAACTGAGTTTTAACCTCCGCTGCAAACCTTATTCAAAGACACTGATGCATCTGTGACTAATGTGTTGGACTTGATCTCTCTTCAGTGTATTGACTTCCCTTCTGAGCATTTTCAAGCATTGGCACTTTATGATTTGTTCATTTTAAAAGTGGATTTTGTCCCTGTTGAAGCCTTACAGCCCCTGCTGTGTGTGTCTCTCTCAGGAGAGCAGACTGACTGCAATGAAGTAGATAGCTGCTTGCCAGAAGTGAATGGCTCACTTTCTGTTATTTCCCCTTTTCTATTTTTTTTAGTCAATTATTTTTCTTGGTTGGGTTTTTAACCAAATCCAGTCTTTCTCCGGTAGCCTGTGTGTCTGTGGATGTGCGTGCACATGGGAAAGAGGGAAGCAAAGAGGGAGGCAGAGAGTGAAACAATTCTTGGGCTGTGTTGACAGACAAATTCTTCCTCAGTTGTCAGGTTTCAAGCCTGTCGTCAGCGCTGCTGGTAAGTGGGAAAAATGATGGCTAGGGAGGGAGGGTGAGGCTGACCTGGTGGGGACTGAACCGAAAGGGACCTGTGAACTGCCCCTGGCACGGTGACAGGCACGGGGTAAGCAGAGCTGCAGCCCTGGGGACCCTGCAGCTGTCGGGCTCCTCACAGCAGCCCCTGCACAAGCAGCTCATTTGTCAGCAAGGGATTTTCCTCCCCTCCTCCCTTGATAAACATCCCTCAGCTGCTATTATGGGTTGTATCCTTGGCGTATTGTAAAAGCAAAATGAAACAAAAAACAAAGGAAAAAAAAAATCTGCGTGGTTTTGCAATCTGGAGATGAGCCTTTGATCCTCTCGCTCAGCCTGAGGATGGTGGTTTGCTGGCACAGCTGGCCCCTGTGTACACCTGAGCTCTCCAGGTCTGCCCACACGTTTTGTTTGCAGGGATGGGGGAGAAGTGTGTGCCAGAAATGTTAACTGCTCCCCACCAGCGTTAAAGGTGGAGAGTGTGCGTGTGTGGAGGCAGCAGCCATCCTCGCAGAGCTTTAACCAAAGTGCTACCCTGCAGCTATGGAATCACCGACTAAGGAGATTGAAGAATTTGAGAACAACTCTCTGAAATACCTACAGCCAGAGCAAATAGAGAAAATCTGGCTTCGTCTCCGAGGCTTGTAAGTAGTACTTTTCTCTTCCTCTCCTCCAATTTTCTCCCACTGTCAAAATGATTGTAGCACTTTTTCTTTCTTGCTGTACCTTCAAAATCTCCCAGCAGTTTCCACACCTGTTCTCCACAAATAAAGTGGCTTTATCTTAGCAAAAGATCCATTTACTTCCTTAAATTGAACTGCTTCTTACATTGAACATATTCAAGTAGAAATGTAGAAATGCCATTAATTAAGCATTTTAAGATATAAGCAGTTACTGGAATGCTAATTACTTCAGGTATTATACTAGAAAAGTTCTGTCATAGCCTGAATGATACTTAATTGAATCCTCTGTTTTCAATAATCTTACCCTTAGCTGCAGCATAGAGACTTTTTCCCCACTGCAATGTACACCATTTCTAGCACTGACATGATGCATAAGGATAAAATAGGCAGAGAAGGCACAACTGGAAAACACTTCCAATAGCATTTGTAATGGCAGCAAATTCATCTTCCACTGATTTGATTGTACTTATTAATTTATATGTTAAGCCTGACTTGCCATGAGATGACTGTATACTGCCTCTTGAGTAGAAAAAAGTATTTGTGCTTAAAGAACTTGGCACTGCAGAAAAGAAAAAGCTGTAGTGTCTGCCTAGCTTATTTAGAAACAATGTCTGGTGTTTTTCATATTCTCAGTATGTAAAATTCTATCAACCATTTGCCATCATTCCTTGGCCACAGCAAAGAGGAGTGTTACCATATTAAAGTACAACCCTTCCTGTGTTCAGAGCTGTTTATGTTTGGTTTTTTTTCTTCAGCTTCACATGTTAGAGTTATTAAAATTTCATCCCTCAAGGGAAAGGTAGGGGGGAAGGGACCAAGGAGGCTTTGAAACTTCAGAAGTGAAAAAAAACAAAAGAAAGAGTAGGCCAATAGTTGAAAACAAATGGGTTCAAGTTAAACTTGAGTTGCTTTTTGGGTGTTATTTTGTGTGAGCAGCTATGGTATGTTTTTCAAAGCATAGCCAAAACTTCTGTAGGGCTTCAAGCACTAGAAGAGATATGTATTAACATGTGATTTTTTTCAAAGCATCGTTCCAGGAAGCTTGTTTTGTGAAGGAACATAGTCAAAGTAGATGACAGCTGTCTTGTGAGCCTTCCTGATAGAAGACCCACACAAAACAAACCCTCTATTAGGACTTACTGAATTTCTGTTTAATACAGAGTTTAGGAGCATGCTGATTTGGATTCTACCTGGAGTTCATAGACAAGCAGTATTTTTGTTCACGACCTCTCTTGTAGTTAGCACAAGGCAGTATCTTTATATTATACATCAGGCTTGGGTCTCTTCTACCTTTTAGAAAGTTAGAAAAACTGTAAGACTTATTGTAGATGTATAATAACTAAACCTCATACTGTTGTTCAGTATAACCGTCTTTGTTATCAGTATTTATGAGTGTAACAAATATGTCTCTTCCAAGTTTCAAGATTGCCTAAAGAAGAGAGACTTTTTCTGTACAAGTCTTAATCGCTGGATGAAAATAGAAAAGAAGATTTACCATTCCCAGTTGTTTTATGGAGGCTTAGTGCATCCATACACACCAAACTTTGGCACAATATTTCATGAGTTTTGGCACAACGTTTCATGATTTTTCTTGTCTGTCTTTATGCATGCCTATATGTGTAAGAAGAACAATCAGATGTGCACAACCCTCTTAGTTGAAGCTTAAATAAGAGGCTTGATTGTGGAGAGAACAAATACTGCTTGATTAAATACCTCTCTCCTCTGCCACTAGTAAACTGCCAGCTGTATCTCACTGGAATTAGTTACAAGGCATAGCAGTGCTGCCAGCACAGCACTACACAGGCACTTTGTGAAGCTACCTGAGGAGTTGTAGTCTGCAGCAGGCAGACATCCAGTATACAGTTTGATCCTGACATCTCTTCTTAAATGGGAAGGGCTGTGATGATTTAAACAATACGAGATCTCATCATTGTGTCGGACATCTCCTTGTTAGGACTTCACCTGGCAGCTCTGGTACTTTCTTCTCCTCTTCTCACCCCCAGTGCCAGCTGGTGTGTTTATTCACAAAGACTTTGTGGACAAAACAATATTCATCACCTGGCTTTTCTAGGAGGCAGGGGAGGGGGCTCTTTGAATTTTCACCCCTTCTCAGCCTGCTGGGTTTGAAGGGACTGGAAACCCAAAGGCTGCAAAGTGGCAGTTGAGTTGAAGGTCTTTTCGGATGCCCTTAATTTTCTGCTGATGCAAGTCTGGTCAGGACCTTTTTTGCCATGTTCCTGGTATTGTTCTGTCTTGAAGGATGGCTGGCCTCTGGGGATTTGGGCATGGAATGTGTATTTTCAAGGTAAAGGGAGGTGTTTTGGACAGTGGAGATGAACAGACTTTTGTGAGGCTGAAGCCAGGTGTCTGTTGCAACAAGAGTCATTTGTTGCTATAAAAGGCAGACAAGGTATTGAATTTGTCTATGGAGTGAAGGGTTTTCTTCTCCTTTCTGCTTTGTATTGTTCCAAAATGTGGTTTAGTCTGGACAACATAGTTGTTTTATAAGCACAGCAGTGCGAGGTAGCGGTTGTTAAGCCATGTACAAGTTTCTTTCGCTTTTACTGTTTAAGAACCAGCTAAAACACTAATACAGTAAGAGTACTGAAATGTTTTTACTTGATATATGCATATTAATGATATAATAATTCTGTGCTGTACTTTATAAAATCCTCTAGGCAGAGGATTTATAAGTGTTTTCTCAGGTTTGAGAGAGCATGGTAAATTGTCTCATTGGGCAGTAAATCATTGTGGCAGAATCTTTGCGTGACTCAAACCAGACATCTAGACATAAATGTTGTCTTTTACACATGACCTATTAGATATCAATTTAGATTTAGTCACGTATTAAAAAAATAACTTTCATTGATTTACTTTTAATAAACTTCGAGGCAAGATTTGTTGCCTTTGAGGAGAGAATAAGCTGTTGCTGGGCAAAGGTACCATTAGAAGTGTCTGAAACTGCCTCGAGAAAATACTGGAAGATAAGAACTGACAATTTTGCCCTTTTTTTCCTATGTTGCACTAGAATATTAGGGGGAAGTTTAATCCAGATTTCTACTTGTGGGAGCTTACCCAGCAACAGGTGGTGTAAACCAGAAATACAGCCATTAGTGTCCTTTCTTCCATGGGAAGGAATGAAGCAGATTTCCTTGCATCAGAGGCCTCCCAGAAACAGATCTGCTTCTGAGTTTTAATGACATCATAAATAAATCATACTGGAACTGCTTCATATCCCATCAGGATATCAGAAACCTTTTGCTCTTGCCTGCCTGTCTGAGGGCTGCCTGTCTCTCATGAATGATGCTGGATGCAAGTATTGCTTCTCCACCTCCCTGTGCCTTCCTGCACAAGGACACAGGTGCTCTCACTTCCTGGCTGCTGATGGGCTGCCAGCTGCCTCTGCATTTTGTTTCATCAGGCTGGGCCTGCCTTTGATAATTTTCCCCTTTTACCTAAGCAGTGTCCGGCCATCCATCCATCCATCCATCCATCCATCCATCCATCCATCCATCCATCCATCCATCCATCCATCCATCCATCCATCCATCCACCATCAATGAGTCTACCCATCCAAGCTGTGAACAGCCAGTTTTTCTAGGAGGATGCTCTGGGAGATGGTGTCAAATGCTGCACTGAACACTAGAGAGGCTACATCCACAGCCTTTCCTTCATCTACTAAGTGGGTCACTTTGTTGTAAAAGGAGATCAGACTCATCAGGTGGGATCTGCCCTTCTTTGTTGGCTGGGCCTGATCCCCTCATTGTCCGAAATGTGCCATATAATGGTACTCAGGATAATCTCTTCCATAACCTTGTCCAGAACCAAGGTTAGGCTTGACAGGCCTGTAGTTCCCCAGATCATCTTTCTGACCCTTCTTGTAGATGGACGTTACATTTACTAATTTCCAGTCAGCTGGGACTTGTCTGGTAAACCAGGTGTTTTGTTTAACCCCAGTCAGCATTCAAGCACCACACTGCCCTTGCTTACTCCCTGCACCAGCAGGATCAGGAGAGAATTAGAGGGGTAAAACCCTAGAAAACTCATGGGTTGAAATAAAGACAGTTCAATAGGGAAAACAAAAGCCGTGGCACAGAAGCAAAACAAAACAAGAAATTAATTCACTGCTTCCCAAAGGCAGGCAGGTGTTCAGACATCTCCAGGAGACCAGGCCCCCATCACATGTAATGGTTACTTGGGAAGACAAAAGCCTTCACTCCAAATGTCCCCTCTTGCTCCTTTCCCTCACTTTATATACTGAGCATGTCATCATATGGTATGGAATATGTCTTTGGTCAGTTTAGGTCACCTGTCCCAGCTATGCTTCTCCCAATTTATTTTTCTCACCTCCTCACTGGCAGAGCATGAGACAAGGGGAAAAAAAATTCCTTGTTATAAATATGACTTGGGAAAAACCCAAAATGTCAGTGTATTACCAATGCCATTCTCATTCTGAATCCAAAAGAGCACTCTTAACAGTTACTGAAATTAACACCATCCTAGATGAAGCTAGGACACCAGGACTACTGGCAGATGATTCAAAGTGGTTTGGCAAGTTCTTTTGCAGTTCTCTCATTATTCTGGGGTGGGCTCACAGACTTGTGAGTGTGTAATTGGTGTAGCAGATCACTAACCATCTCCTCCTGGGTTATGGGGGCTTCACTCATCTCCCAGTCACCAACTTCCAGCTCAGGGAGCTGGGTATCCTGAGGAAACTGGTCTTGACACTGAAGACTGAGGTAAACAAGGGCACTAAGTACCTCTGCCTTTCCCCTGTCACTACACCACCCTCTGCATTCAGCTAATGGAGACACTCCTTGACCCTCTGTTTGCTGCCAGTGTAGTTGTTGTTCTTAACCATAGTGGCCAAATCAAGTTCTAGTTGGGCTTTGTCCCTTCTAGTCTTCTTCCAACATGACCTGCAACATCCCTGTAGTCCTTCCAAAATACCTCACCCTCCTCCCAGAGGTGATATATTCTATTCTTCTTCCCCTAAGGTCAAGCACAAGTTCTCTGTTTAACCAGGCTGGTCTTTTTCCCTGACAACTTGTCTTTCTACACATGGGGACAGCCTGCTCCTGAATATTTAACAATCCATTTTAAAGCCCCTGGATTTCTGGAATAAAGCATTTCTGGACTCCTTTGTCCCTCAGGACTCACAAAATCTCTGTCAATCAATATCCAGGTCTCATGAGACCCCACCTGGTGTACAGCATCCGGTTCTAGGCCCTCCAACATCAGAAGGACATAGACTGCTGGAGCCCCAGAGGAAGCCATGAAGATGATCAGAGGGATGGAGCATGTCTCCTATGAAGACAGGCTGAGAGATTTGGGGTTGTTCAGCCTGAAGAAGAGAAGGCTCCAGGGGACCTTACAGCAGCCTTCCAGTACCTAAAAGGGGTCTAGAGGAAAGCTGGAGAGGGACTTTTTACAAGGGCATGTAATGATGGGACAGGTTTTAAACTTTTAGAGAGAATGTTTAGTTACAAGGAAGAAAATCTTCTCTATGAGAATGGTGAAGCAATGGAACAGAGAAGTTGTGGATACACTATCCCTGGAAGTGTTCAAGGCCAGGATGGACAGGGCTTTGAATTCCTGGTCTAGTGAAATGTCTCCTTGCCCATGGCAGGGAGGTAGCACTAAATGATCTTTAAGGTCTTTCAACCCAAACTATTCTGTGATTACAAACAGCAATCTCTGAACTGTGACATGAATGGGATGCTTGAAATTGAATTCACTAAGAAATTTGATGGGCAAATAAGGTATAGACATACATAAAGCAGTGCTTTTGAAAACTTCATGGTTTTGCTGAAAATCTGGAACAATATTCAACATTTATGCCATATCCTTAGCTTCCTCTGCAAAGCATCCTGCATCCTGTCAACAGTGAAGAGGTCCCAATGATGGATCTTGCATAAGACCAACTTTTTCTTGAAGTAAATGGTGAAGAAGCAACTGATTTCATTGGAAAAAAGATGAGCTTTGGTGTCTGAAAATGCTCTGGCAAGTGTTAGAGTATCACTGCTGAGTTACCTGTTTCCCTGTCTTATCTGTATGTGGTTTACAATATTTTTAGAATTCTTTAGTTGAAAAATGTCACATAGGGAACAGCTGGTTCTACCTGTGACAGTATACTGATCTGATTAAATTTTATTTATGTGGCCATCATAAACAGGACAACAGAGAACTCTTCAATTCCAGAGGCATGCTCTACATCGTGGATTTTGTCCCTTAATATTTTAGCTCACAGAAGACATTGGGGTTTAAAAAACTCCATCAAAAAACCCTACTTTGTTAGGGAATATATAAATACATCAGCTTTCAAGTAGAAAATAAGAATATTATCATTAGTTTCTGGAGGTGAGAGAGTTCCAAAGGCTTTCTTTGGTCTTGGTTTGAGTCCTCCTGAAGATCCTGAGTTTCTAGGTTTAAACTGAAGCCCTATTTGCCCTGAGAGCAGAAGAGAGCTACCTTCAATCATATTTAAATGCAGCTGCTGCCACTCTTTTTTGTAATTTGGCTTTATTGATGGACATAGAGAAGAATTATATGTCCAAGAACCATGTTAGAAAACCTCTCTGTAGACATCTTAGGTCCATGTTTCACTTTCGTTATGGCTGTCACAGTTCACAGAAGGATTAGGAAAGTCTCATTTGTCAGCAAGCAGGTGCTGGGTTTGTGCTGGAGGCAGCAGTGTAGCCTGGTGTGGGTGAGCTGTGGGTATGGATGTCTTGATTAGTTTTAGAGTTTGCCAGGGTCTGGTTGATCCATAATATTTTTCATGTAGGGTGAAGAAGGGCTCAATTTTACCAGTAGTCTAACATGTAACTTAGTCATGTTTTATACTGCCTGTGGTATAGTCTGCGAAGGAGCAATAGGAGCAAGAGAAGTGTTGCCAGCTTCTAGCCTCATGTCTGACAAATGGACAGAGGACAGAATGTATTCATATAAGTAGAAGAACAGAACCTTCAGAAAAAGGTGATAAAAATGATGGTGTTTGTAATTGTATTTATTCAGTAAACTGATACATTTTGCAACAGTCCTTCTGTTACTTTGTTCCAAGGACTGACTTTCTTTTGAATCTTAAGTCAATATATAAATCCCAAAGGTCAAGAAAGAGGTAAGAGTTTGTGTTTAATAGTAAAATGTTGACCAAGCAATAATACACACTTTGATTTTTCCATAATTATAAAAGAGCTTTTATTCTTCTGAGGATAGTACAAATGAAATGCATTCATTTCAAGCCCAGAAAGTCATAAAAACACCACAATCTGTCATAGAAGGAGGGGTCTCCCTTTGTAATATTAAATTCAGTGCTTTTCAAATATCACTGCTATAAAGCCTGCAGTCCTGCAAGAAATGAAAAAAAGTTAATGTTTATGAAGACGAGTTTAAACCTTAAGTCAAAGTGAAATTAAGAGTCTACATCTGGAATTCTTTTTAAAATTGTCTTGGTGGGATAGGAGTCCATATAGAAAGAAGCAAAACCTGATGGAGGACATCACTGAAAAATCCTCTCTGTGTGTTTTAAAAGCTGTGAGGAGAGGTCCTCTCCTAATCTGACAGCTTTTGATGGATTCAAACACTGTGTTAAATCCCACTCAGACCTTGAAAAAGTTTTTATTGAATGTGTTTCTGTTTCTTCCTGCAATTCACAGAAAATTTTCCAGCTCCAGTCCTTTTGTCTTGTTTCTTCAAAAATCACTTCAGCCTCTTCAAAATCCTAGAACAGGTCTTACTCTGATCTTGACTGGTAGGTTAGGAAAGCTTAAGGTTCACTTATTAGGGCTGACCCAGTAAATACTACAGAAACAGTGAAACCTCTAAAAATGCAAATTGCTCTCAAAATACTGGGGATTTGGGTAAAGCAGAGCATTTCTAGAAGGACTTGTTTCATAAGGTTTCATAAGGATTCTTAAGGCTGTTTCTGATCTCCTGAACTGTGCTGCACTGGAAAGCATCAATACCAATGTATTTTCAGAAGTGAACTTAGAATGCAGTTCCTGGTCTTTGGCATGGTGGGTGGTTTTGTGGGGGTTTTTTGGTGGTGTGTTTTTGTGGTTGTTTTTGTTTGGTTGGGGTTTTTTTTTGTTTGTTTGTTTGTGGTTTTTTTTTGTTTTTGTTTTTGTTTTTTTGTTGGTTTGTTTGTTTTTAAAATTCTCTTTCATTTGTTTTTGATAAAACTAGGTTTTCTAATTGGTAGCTTAAGAAAAGTTTAGCCCCATGATGGCACAAAAATTTCCTCAGACAGTTATCAACCCAGAGTTGTGCTTAAATCTGAATTGCAGATAAGCAATAATCCTTTCTCCTGCAGACCCAAACCTTTGCCAAAATTTGTTTGGACCTGCCTTGGATATTTGAAAAGCAGATTAAATTTGAAGTTGATTATAAATACAAAGAAACCAGAACAAAAATTTTGCAGTAGATCAAGAATGCATTTCAAACTCTGGTAAAACTCATTGTAATTAACTCAACAAATTGACTTCAGTGAAGTCAGGATTCCTCAAAAAAAAATGATAAGGTGGATATTGAGGACTTTTGAATTTTTCTGGCCAAGAAGGTGCGTGCAGAGTTCTTGGAGAGACATGGATCTGTATGGTTGTCAAAGAGAGTTTTGAAAGGCTTTGTCTCTGCCAGGAATTCCAATTCATGTCACAGCAGTCTGACTTGCCCTCTTTGGGAGGACTTCTACACCTGTCACTCAGTTATGTGGGATGCAGGAGTTCATGTGAGCTTTGGTATGCAGCAGGAAAAGGTTGTCACGATCTTTCCTGTCAAGAGGGATGTAGGAGACAGTTTAGTTATTAAGATGCAGAAATGTAGAAATGTATGACAGGAGTGTATGTACAAACATCCTGAATGGCTATTTGTGTCATTTGGGTCATATGGCAATAGCTGGGTCATCACTTGAGGAGTGATTTCTTACACTAATAGAGATAGATACTGTTCATGCACAAAACTAGCCAAGACAGAAGGTTTCACAACATCCATGTGTAGCATGAATCCTGGCTTGGTGCAGAGCTCATTTCAACACCAAGATTAGCACAAGTCGGATGTAAGATCTATGCAATTTTTAAGAGCTTAGGCTATACAGGGCCCTTGAGGTACGGCTGTGGCAGGCAGGGCCAAGGAACAGAAGTAGAGCATCCTTGCAAGGCTGAGCAGTTCAGATGGTTGCTGTAAATGATGCTCAGATCACACATCCTCCCATGCCTCTTGTGGAGCAGCTGGTTTTCAGGGATTCACTGGTAATAAGCACTTACTGCAATTAAGCAGTTAAGTGATGAGTCTGAATACACAATTTAGATTTGCTTCTCTACACATACTGATGCAGCAGGGCAGCTATAGCCAGATGGAAGAACTCTCCTTTTTCAGACCTGCTTGAAAAGCAAAAGGAAAGGAATCTGTGGGGATTGAGTCTGGGAAGGGAGAGTTTGGACATCATCTACAAAAGAGCATACTGATTCATAAAAAGGTTGGAGAGGACAACCAGAGAGTGCATTTTAAAAATAGAAATGAAGAAAAAAGTGATGGTGGGAAAAGAGGTAGTCCTGTGAGTTCTTCAGATTCCTACATGTAAACACTTGTTAGATTTATTTACTTACAGATTGAAATAGTTCACAGCACAACATATATGCAAGTCATTTAAGAGTTTGAGTTCTGATGAAAATCACAGGGACAAGGACTGCTTTTAAGGGAATTTGAAAATGTGACCCATCTGTAGCATTTTTTGCATCTCAGATTTTAGTGAAGGCCTTGAAGGAAAGCCTGGTTTCTGCAAGAACCCCACTGGTTGCAACTGCTGCCCAAAATACTGCTTCTGTGTTACCTTCTAAGCATGTCCTTGTTCAGAAGATGAGGATCTCTTCTTTAGGAGGCCATTGCTTTGTTTCATTAGAGGAAGGGGGAACTTATTTGGTACCTTGGCCACATTTTGTTGTAGTATCTGTCAAAATTCTTCCTCTCATGTGTTCCCATTAATGCTGTCTGGGCAGTTATTTTTCCTTTCTCTCACTAGACTAGTTTTATGTGTGCAGAGAGCATACAGGTTTGGCTGCAAGTTGACTGGATGTGTAGAGGTGATTCATATTGTACAGAGAGTGTCTTCAAAGTGCTTTTCTGAGAAAGGCTTTTGCATAAATGCTCAGCGATATCTAAAATACTTGTTTCAAATTAGCTGTACTGCAGTGAATATCTTGCAAATGGAGAAGAATTAAATTCCTGAGTTTTGTAAATTTTCTGAATAACTTGAAGTAAATTATCACAATGGTCCCACCTAGCCTCACATTCTATGAAATGTCAAATTTCAGTTGGAATAACCTAACATATTTAGCTTATGAAGGTGTATCTGCTCCTCTTCTAGGCCAGAGGCAGGGAACTTGACTCCTCCCTTACAGCAACCAAACTTTTAAGAGCTAGATTTGGTGTCACAACCATGGCACCTGGTATGTGGAAAGGACAGGACTTACTTATTTAAATACATCTTTTTTTAAAATACATGTATATGAGACTTCTGAAGACATATCCCACTCCTTCCCCCATAGTTCTGTGCCATCTAGATACCTGTGAGACAGCTGGTATCAGGATGGAGTAGGGTCTTAAATAAAAATCTAGCACAGCCTTCTTTGTTCTCTGTGTACATGCTCAGCACCTGAGCATGACCTGTTCCGATCTACTCATCTGCCCATCCCCATTCTCTCTCCCAAAATTTCCTCCTTTGTGGCAAGATATTCCCATGCTGAGACCACAGGACAGTGTTTTTGAGCTTGCAGATGGCAGTACTGCCACCTCTGTCTCTTCACGTTCCTCATTTCCTTCCCTTTACCCTCATGTCTAATTCAGTGGAGCCAGCTGCGTGCCATCACATCTGTGTCATTCATGCCTAGGGAGGGGAGGAACAAAAGGTGGGCAGCCTTCTTTACTCTCTGCAGAAAATAATGTTGTAGTGATATGGAAATGGTGTGAACAGAGCAGCAGGCATCCTGCAAAAGATGATGAACCCTGCTACAACAATCAACTTTGAAGATAAAAGCCTCTGTGAAGCCACTTCTCTGCAAACACACTTTCACTAGCTATCCCAGAAACCCATCATCGTTCACATTACTTTTCTCTGTAGTGTCTCTGCTCCTGAAGATGTGCAGAGTTCTAGGAAGCCTAGAAAAAGAGCACTGGCTCTCCATGAGAAATTTAAAAGTTGCATTTTCCTAAGAGTGATATTTAATATCTGGCCTGCTAGTGAAGAAGCATTATCAGGACAGCAGCAGTCCTGAGTTGCTACACAAATTAGTGTTGCTAAAAGGCTTGAATAATTTTCAAAGTGCTGAAGGCGGGGAAATTTGGAGGTGGGGATGGGGAAATGAACCTTCTTTTGGAAAGGGAACACTGCCTCTGTGTAGAAATTTTTTTCTCCCAGTGTTTAGGCTTGTTCAACAATAATCCAAGTGTTTTAGATTGTAACCCAGAGTCAGGAAAGGATCTGGCGCAAACCCATGAGATTTAAAATTCTGCGTCACACCAGCTGTCTGTTAACAGACAGAAGGGGTAGGTTGTGTTTGGGGGGAGGAAGATTGGAGGGGATAACAGTAACAAGCAACATTTAGATCTAAAAATAGCAACAAATAGATTTACTCAAGCTTAGGGATAGATGTAAATTCGTTTAGTGACTTTACGCACACAGCTTGTCTGGCCTGATGTAATTCTAGTCATATTTCCTGTCTTCATATTTCACCCAGAGTATGAAGAATTATTCCCCCCTCCCCATTTTCATGCATGCTATAACATCATAGAGCCATTCTGCATGAGAAAACCTGGGCAGCTGACAGCTGGCTCCTACAGAATCTGAATATGTTAGTTTTACATGGTAGCAATGATTAAAGTAAATTTTTAACTTGTACATGCTTGCTTCTTTCAGGGTCTAACAGCTTTTTGTCACTGGGAGAGTGGAATTCCTACTAAATAGTATTATATACTTCATGATACATAATGACACATCAATATTGCATATATATATGTGCTCTGCAAAGTTCTGCTTTGTCTTATTCCCAGTACATTCCTTTTTGATTTGTTTTCATTACTTTCTTCTTAGTGAAATGAACAGCTAAATATAGCTAAAGGATGCCCAGTAAAGATTGTGAATCTCCTTTTTCTGAGACATTGTACTAACAAGGAAGGGGCATCCCACTTGTTGACATCAGTTGTTGCCATGTAAACACACTGTGAAGAACATTTATGCTCCAAACAGTGGTAGGAGATATTCTTCCCTCTTGGCCCCTCTGATCCCACTGTTCACTAAGTGCTACATTGTCTTCCAGAGGGAGAAACTACAGAATAAGCATGTTGAAATACCAACCATCCTGTACTTTGCAGGTCATCAACTTTGCTAATTTCAAAGCTGAATGTTCCTTAAGTAATTTGTAGTGGCCAGCTGGATAGTAGAACTCAGACAGGCTGAATATATATCTATTTTTCCAAGAATAAATATGTGAAGGTCATATACTATAATGGTTTGACTTTGTTTTTACTTTTAAACAATGAGAACTGCTCTGTCAGATTTTAGCCCTTTTCTGACCCAGTGATGAGGCAGCTGAGAGGTGTTTCAAAAAGCTTTTATTCCATTTTTCAGTCTCATATGAAGGGTGAGACAATGCAGATGTTACAATTCACGCCATCACAATCAGAAACCGACTATTTCCTAGTTACAAGACACTAAAAGCATTTCTTGGCCTATCAGCTTTTTTTGCCACACCATGCTGTAGATGCCTTAAAGCCAATCATCTAAAACTACTCCTTGTGGGTACCCTTACAATGCAACTTTCATAATTCTATTTCTCCAAAGTATCTAGTCTTATTTGCAAGGCCATCCTTCAAAACTTTTTTCTAGCTTCATTTCTCTCCCAACAATACCTGTCCTATTCCATGGCATTTCTAAGTCAGCATTTCTTACCTCAAAGTTTCCATACAGATGCATACTGTTTGGGCCTTCTGTCATGCCCTGAGAGCTTTCTACAAATCCATTTCCCACATCTCCCGCTCTCTCTTGGACAGAAAAACTCCTTTGATGGCCTTGTTCACCATTGGCCATGCACAGTGAAGTACACAAGGCACTATCACTAACATTGCCATGATAACAATCAATGCATATAAACCTATTTTGCAAAGCTCCAAGCTTTTTAGCCAAGGTGCAAAACTCCATCCTTCAAACAAGTAGTCTAACCATGATCCATCATTGGTTTTGATTTGATTTATCAAATCTCTCAGTTTTTGAAGTTGTTTGTGGATGGACGCTGAATGGTCAGACAAGTTCATACAACACAAACCTTCAAATCCTCACCACCATGTCCATGTGCCAGTAAAAGAAAATCAATTGCAGCTCTGTTCTGTAAGGTTGCATGTCTGACAGCACTAACATTTGTCATCATGTCACTAATTGCAATGGAAGTAGCATTGACTTTGCTCAGCCAAGACCCCAATCACTTAAATTGTTTCAATGCCTCACTTGAGGCAAGTTGAGGCAGAAATAAAGCTGATCTAAGTAGTTTTGCAGAGCCCCAGGGTTTGATATTGCTATTTCAGTTTTCCTCATAATGATGGACATTTTTTTTTCTCTATGTTTTCTCTTGATGGCTTTTTTAACACTAGTTGCTATCACAGTGAGCTGTCCAATGCTACATGGGCCACCTTTAATTTTTGAGGGAATGCCCTGCCAGGCTCTATCTCCACAAATGAGCCAATATCCTTTTGGCAATTGCCATAGGGACTGATCTAGATCAGCAATTTCACCCTTAGGGGGCACTGGGGTAGTACAATTGCACCACAAGCTTGAGTTTCTGTACACAATATGATGGTAAGTAACATTTAATTGTGAATCTCCCTGGTACTGAAGATCAGCACAAAATTCCATTACCAATGAACCAAGAATTTCCAATTCTTGAGGTTCAGAAGGTGCTTTAAGAAGATCAGGGACCCAGTGACGCCAATGGGTTATGGGATTTGTCTCATTGGCAGCCTCACACCAATATTTGTCAAGATTGGGTATTGGCCACCCCTTGGCTGACACTGGCACACCAACCAAGCAGTCACAAAGAGTTTGTCTGGGCTCGAATTGGTCAAACAGTCAGGGCAAGCACCAATAATGGCTTTTGCTTGACCTTTGGAGATGTGAAACATTTGCACAAGTGCTTGTGCATTTTGATGAAAAAAGGCATGACTTAGTTTTGCTTGTTCAAAAATGTTTGGCAAAGTGTTTGAAACAACCATCATCAGTTTGTCTGCTCTCGCTCTTTCTTCCACCGGGAATCCTGGAAGCAAAGAGTGTGCCCTAATATGAGAAACAAAATATTGGTTAGTTCTGTATTGCAAACTTGTATAAAGACATTAAAGCCAACAATATAAGGTATCATTACTAACATCCTTCAAAACTGATCCTTCAATTCTTTTAACAATATTAGCAACACAGTCAGAATCTGTAATTAAATTAAAAGGTTCTGGAAAGAGTCAAAAAGCCCTGACGACAGCAGCCAACTCAGCAATTTGAGGAGAGCCCTCTACTGTTTAAATATCTGATTCCTATTTTTTGGTTGTTTGGTTTTGCCAAACTACTACTGATTTATGTGTTTTCCCTGATCCATCAGTGGAGAGAGTTACAGCACTCAAAGGCTCTTCACTTAGATTAGGTTTTTCTCTAAAATTCAATTTAGCTTGCAACAATTTGTGACCTGGATAATGAATAGAACAAACACCTGAATAATTTAGCAATGCAATCTGCAAATCCTCTGAATTTTGCAAAGCCGAATCAAGCTAATCTTTTTTCAAAGGTAAATAGGTAATTACAAAGTACTGGCCTGCCATAGTCAGCAATCTCATTCTGGCTCTCATTATAATTTGAGCTATCATTTCCATAATGGTTAAAACTGCTTTGGGAGACCTGTAAGGAAGAAAAACCCATTCCATTATTAACAAAGGATCTTTCTCAGAAGAGTCCCACTGAAATATGAGACCATAAAGTTGCATTTTTTCTCCTAACACTGCAAGGAGAAAGGGTTTTTCTGGAACACAACGATGTGCTTGTCCTTTTTTAAGAACTTGAGTGACATTTTCAAGGGCTTTTTGAGCATTGCAAGCAACTCTCCAGAGGGCAAAGTAAAGTTTTTATCTTTCCTGACTTTACATCTTACCTCTGACCAATCAGCCATTCTTTTTGAACTATTTCCCGAATCAAAACCAGGTAAACAAAACTCTTCTTCTGTTCTCACAGGATCAGCATGTAAAAAGTGAATTTCTTCTTCTGAAGACTCACTGGAGTCCCTGGATTCACTAGAACTGCCATTATCACTGTTCTCCTCCCCCATGGCCTTGTAAATCACAGACTGTCTCTGAGGAATTTCAAGGCGACCAGAGCCTGTTTGCTTTGTAACCTTAACATAAAAATCCTTCCCAGCAGAGACACCAGTGCTGAGAAAATTTTTCCTCTTTTTTCCCCCCAGCCTTTTTTCACTAGCAGCAGCAGACAGTTTGCGTTCCTGGGGGAAAGAGAGGGGAGCTGGACAAGGCTCAGAAAATGAAGAAAGCTGGGGAGCACATGGCAGGGGCGGAAGTGTCACAGCCCCAGTCTGGGTTTCAGGGTCCTGAGTGACGGCAGAAGTTGAGGGATGCTCTGGGGACTGAGCCCGAGCGTCGGGGGCAGGCACGGACCCAGCCAAGGAAGCAGAGGGTTTAGTAGATTGTTTAAACATATCAATCATTGCACAACACACCGGGAGCAGCTCAGCAGCTGTTTGATCTCTGTTTCTGGTAAAAGCATTGTATAGTGTCAGTCCTGATAGTTCCCAGTGAGGGAGTGAAAACACAGAAGCTTCATCCGCAGCTGGAAACTGCTTCTGAAAGTCAAATAGTAGGTCTTTTAACTCAGTCTTTGACACATTACAGGAATTAGATTTGACCAGATCTTTAAGGTTTTTATAAACATCTCCAGGCTTTTTAGACATCTTGTGTCTTGTCACATTCCCCGAGGCTTACCTGGTGTTATATACCGGAGGCAAGGAATGTCGGATCTCCGTCCTGATGGAGACAGCGACCAGGGTAGAAATGCAACTGTTCTCTTCCTACAAGAGCAAAAAGTCCCGGGATCTTGCTTCTTTCAGCAGCACTTCAAAAATTAACTCGGGGCTTTCCAACAAGTTGGACAATATATCTGAGTTATCTGCTTCCTCATGCAAAGCACAAGTTTGTCGGATTTTAGCCCTTTTCTGACCCAGCGATGGGGCAACTGAGAGGCATTTTAAAAAGCTTTTATTCCATTTTTCAGTCTCATATGAAGGCTGAGACAATACAGATGTTACAATTCACGCCATCACGATCAGAAGCCAGCTATTTCTTAATTACAAGACACTATAAGCGTTTCTTGGCCTATCAGCTTTTTGCCACACCATGCTGTAGATGCCTTAAAGCCAATCACCTGTGAGTGCCCTTACAATGCAACTTTCATAATTCTGTTTCTCCAAAGTATCTAGTCTTATTTTCAAGGCCATCCTTCAAAACCTTTTTCTAGCTTCATTTCTCTCCCAACAATACCTGTCCTATTCCATGGCATTTCTAAGTCAGCATTTCTTACCTCAAAGTTTGCATACAGATGCATACTGTTTGGGCCTTCTGTCATGCCCTGAGAGCTTTCTACAAATCCATTTCCCACATTGCTCTATATTCTTTTTAGACCATAGGACTTTATTTTTCTGAAATGTACTTTCCTGTAACTGGACATTTATGAGCCTGCACTTCTCTTGAGAATGTGATTTGCATGAAGTACAAGAGAACTTGTTTGTTGTGTGCTGAGAAAAAGCAGAATGAGCAGTAGATCATGTTCTTTCAAAGGGTTAGATTTTCAGAAGCAGACTAATTTTCCTTTTTATTTCATATTTTTCTTCGGCTGAAACCACACCAAATACCATAGCAGGAGCTTTTTGCTGTTGTGGTTGATTTTCTTTTTTTATGGTTTTGGTTGTTTCATTTGGTCTTTTGCATGAGAAGTGAGGAAGAACCTCAAAATCTCAGTAGTTGTCTACACTAGTGAAAAATCTACAAGTGAAATCATAATTTTAGAAGTTTTTAGAACAAAATTTGCTGAGCTCTTTTGTAGTTCAGAAGCCAAAATCCCAGTCAGGTCTATTTTCCAATAAAAAGTCATTTCGCTAGTGAATTTGAATTTACCTTTCTGATTTGGTGGTACTGAAAACTGTAGTGATACAGCTGAAGTTGTCCCTGAAGTGTTTCATCTACTCCTTGCAGATCCTTGTACCTCAGACTGTCTTGCTCAAAACCATCCTAAGCATACAGTATTCAATACAGATCAATTAAGTAAACTCTTCCTATGTTGCTTTTTCTCTTCTGTCAGTATACATACTGTGCCATGGAAAAATAACCTGAAGTTAACTTTTGTCTTCTGATAGCTGGTGTTATTTATCAAACTTTGAGCAAGCCACATTGTCCTTTGTTGAAATGAAGCTTAACAAAATAATGTCAATTGGTCATAAATTATTTTTATGTCAATGGAAAATAGGATACCTTTAATTAATACAGCTCTCACACTTCTGCTTGAATAAAAGTATTATAATTGTATATAGTCCTGTCCAAGGTCAGTAGGAGGCTGTTTTTACACTCACCTTGGGAGATAAGATCAAGACATGGGTCGAGTTTGGAGTGCCAAATAGTTCAAGTCAGTTGTATCTTATTATCTGCAGGAACACATCTCAAGAGCAACTCCCTTCTTACAAGTCTCCTGTTCCACTTCTTCTTTTCCCCTCTCCATTCTTGGATCCTGCTTTGCTAGGGAGTTGGTGCCCAGCACTCTGTGTGAAAAACGAAGGAATTTAGACTTGAGTGCAATTAAAGATCATCAGCTCTCAAGAGAGCATATAGCATAATAACACCATTAAACTCAGTGCACTCAGATCATATCCATAACACTCATTTGCAATGCCTCTAGGCTCTGTTCACTCTGTACCAAATGGGCAGCGAAGGGATTTCAGCTCTCTTGAGCTTTTGCTGCAGAAGAAATTCCTGACTGACTGTGATCACAGAGGCTATTTTGTAAGAAGAGTTTAAACTCATTGCCTTTCCAGCTCTGATTAACATCTACTCAGTACATGTATTAGACATGAAATGAGCAAGTAGGAAACTGGTTTCTAAGCCACAGGTGGCAAAAGGTCACAGCTAAACAGAGGCAGAACAAGAAACATGAATTGATCATATGTACTAATGATTGCAATCATTTTTAGAGATGAAGCTGCAAGTTTCTTTTTTGTTGTTCTTTAGAAAACTGAGAGTTTTCACCAGTTAGACTAGTGAAATCCAATGGTCAGTCAGATGAACTAAAGTTTATTAAAATAATATTTTCCTTGGACGATATCAGACTATTTTCTGGCTTTGAATTACTTACATACATTATTTACTAACTGTGATCTGTTGTGTTTCTTACCTGTCCTGTTTCCATTTTTACTGAAATAATTCTACCACTTTCAGGTTGTGGGCACTTCTTTGTGTACCTTCACCATGCATATCCATACTTCAGATCACATGGGCTTTTCTAATCTACTTCAAATGAGAAAAGTGACCGCCTCATCCTCTCATGATTTCAGAATGTCTCCATGTAGTTCAGGGCCCAATTAAATAATTATTTCCCTTGTTTTCTAAAAATTTCACATAAAGCCTCCATCAAATTTCAAGTATTAGCTGAAATTTTGCCTCCTTTCCTCACCCACTTCTTACTGTTTCTTCTCCTCTGCTGTTAATAGTCTCTGAGATTGTATTGTTTTTAACTTAGCACAGTATTCTGATAAACAGCCGATGTGGCAGAAAAAATAAATTACTTTTTTTTGTTATTATTGACTGGAGTGTGAGTAAAGCAAGAAAGGGTGTCATTCTATTTAAATTAAACAATTAATAACCTGTCAGAAACTGATGGCATTATACCATCAGTGAAGTCTGGTCATCTCAACATATTTCTGAGTTCTGGTCAGGGCTCCCATGGGATCCTGTGCTTTGCCAGATGGTGTAGTGCGTGCTGTGAGAATGGGGTTTTGTGAGTTGATTTATACTTGGTTATTAATACAGACTTTGGTAATGTAACGTAAATGCATCTCTAATCCTGTGGTGATGATGATTACATGGTAATGCACTGCGTGATTGAGAATATTGAGCTACTGGGAGAGAAAATTTTTAATTTATTTAAGTGGTCCAGTCAGTTCAACTCGATCTGAGCCCATAGCCGCCTCTCCTTTGGAGCAATGCACAGAGGGACGATGCCTACCCCCAGTACAAACTGCTGTGCCACTGCAGTGTGACCAGGGATGGCACCTGAGCTTGTGAGCTGGGAAATGGTCTTAAATCCTTCTGTCTAGACATGGTCACCAAGGGGAAATTTTGGGAATTCTCGACCCATGAATTGGAGCAGTAAACATGAATTGTGATTGGCGCTTATAGAAAAAGCTAGTGGAGGGAGATCATTCAGAAAAAACATAGATTCACCAGTGGGTAAAAGAGAAGCAGAAAATATCTTCCAGATGTGACTTGTAGACAGACATTTTTTTCTTTTGCTAAATTTTGTTGTTTATATCACTGTTGGTTTGCTGAAGTACAAAATAGGACTTTAGTAGTGTTAGTAGTGTTAGTAGTGCTATCTTAACATCAGTTTTGATATCAGAATCCCAGCTCTGGCAGGAAAGAAAGGAAAAGGACCTGAGAGAATGTGTGTCTTACAATATGGATATTTCACTCCAGTAAGGTGGCTTTTTTCTCTGTTTCCAAATGAGTTGGTCATGGGAGCCCTGCAGGGAAGCAGAGATTATTAGCCCTAGCTTGTGTGAGCTATGGATGTAGTGGGACTCCACTATTAAAGGACATGATTGTGTGCTTTTGTTAACAGATGACTAAGCTCATAACTCACACATGCTAATTATAAAGCTTTTTAAATATAGGCTTCTTTCTCCTTGGCCTATGAACAACTAATTTTAAGTATTAGCTTGTGGCAACTGTTTTCCTAAACAATTGAGGTTCCTCTGAAGAAGTAGCTTTTCCAAAATGATCCTCTTCAGGCAGGAGGAACATTCTCTTTTCTCTATTCATGCTTTACAGTGTCAGTGACAACACTGAGGGTATGGCAGGCAAGCTCTGATGAGGCTTGCTGCATCAGCTGAGAGAGTTAAGGTAATGGTGGTTTTTCTTCTTTGCAGAGCGGGCACTAAGGAGTGTATTTCAGGTGAGGCAGTACAAAACCTGCCATCTTTATCAGCAGTCACCATTGTTGGCAGTTTAAGCCAAAAAAGTTGAACCTTGCACTGAGGCAACTGATGCCCAGAGGTGTCCTTGTGTCTGCCAGCTGGGCTGTGAGGGTGCAGACCTGTGACAGGGCACTGCATACAAGGCAGCTGGTGGCAATAACTTTTTAAACCACTGTTGCATATTCATTTTTTGCTAGTCTATTGGCACCCTGAGAAGTTGTTGCCCTCTTTTTCACTAAGAAACACAGATCTAGCCTGAAAACATATCCTGTGCTAGATCTAGGCTTGTGCACTCTCAGCTGGTGGTACAAAGAGAGCACAGGCCATCGAGTTTTAGAGACTTCAAAAGATCCACTTGGCTTATTAAACTGCTTTGACCAACTGTGCATACCCTCTGAACTCATTGCAATGGCCAACCAAAACAAAACACATCAGAGGAAGCCACTGTGAGTGCTGATTGTGAGCTTCAGCCTTAAAATTGAGCCATTCCCCAGGCTAAGGACATTCTTCTGGCACTTGTCATTCCTGAGCTGGGAAGTATCAACCCATTGAAAAGTATCATTGGCATTCAAATGTGTGTACCTTAGGCCATCAATCACACATCCACCGGCTGGTGGCTTAAGTCTGATCACTGCAGTGAAGGTAGAAGCCTGCAGAGGCTTTTTCCAAGGGCAGATATAGCCCCTAATCTCTAGCAGAGTGTGAGCAGAGTGTGAGACTAACTTTCAAATTTTAGTATAGATTTTCAAGGATGAAACTAGGCAAAGATCCTTCTATCATTTCTGCAGCATCCACATGTTTATCCATATTCTGAAAAAATGTCATTAATTCTAATGCTAATAGCTGTACACCTATTTTAGCAATATTACCTACACATTGAAAATGTTGGGAATGTCTCTTAGTGTATTGCTAAATAACAGGGACACTTCATCACACAGAGAGCTATGCAGAAAGGCATGTATTGCCTTTTTGTGTATTGCCTTACTCTGTGCATTGGCTGTGTCATTGCCTGCTGTTGAAGACAAAATCCACCATGCCAAGAGGAGTAAGAGGTTTATAACCTTCCCTGTAATTGATGTGGTGTAAGTATTGGGGTAGAGAAGAGGTCCTGTGTGCTTATCTGCTCTTGCCATTCCTAGTCTTGGGTTAAGGTCTGTAAGGTCACAAGATAGATGCAATAAAGTGAAGCTCTGAGGTGTGGTATCTGGGATTTGTTGGAGTAGAGAACTTGCTAGGATTTAGACTTTCTTCTTAGAGAGACGGCTCTAAAATCACTGGGGTTTTCCACAGACAATATGGTTGGATAAATTTAGTCACTCCATGTTAATGGGATCTTCACAGATCTCATCTTACTTATCTGTTGGATGAGAGACATAAACATTACAACTAGTAAGTAGAAGTAAATTTCTGACACTTGGACTTCCTGCTAAGTAATTTAGAATAATAAATAATTTTTTCCTAGTTGCAACAACCCTTACTCACAAGAAAGGGCAGTATGTGCATACAAACAAACACAATTTTTTATCCTGAATTTAATGGCAAACACCACTGAGGTTAGTAAAGGGAATGGCTACGTCAGGTTTGGGACAATCTTACGGCAGAAGTGACTTCACTGAATTGCTCCTGCTTTCTGACCCTCTCTTTTTTCCTCCTTGCCAGTGAAGCCTTCTCATCTCAGTTGTATTTTGTTCTTTTCCTGCAGGAGAAAATACAAGAAAACATCACAGAGGTAAGAGTAAACCGCAGAGGACTGGAAGGTATTTGTGAGTCATCTCTCTCTTTTTATTAGAGGGTTTAAAAGAGGATTTTCCTGTTACCAGGTTGGTGGTTTTTTTCTTTTTTTCCCAGGGAAATGCCATTCTACTGATTGTTTCCCCCTTTGAAGGACCATCTTGTGCTGCTGCTGCTCTCAATCTCCTTTGCTGCTAATGGTAGTCCTCCCCTCTGATGTTAGTGGTAGTTCTCTCTGAGTAAGGACAGAAATATTTGTCATTGAAGGTAAAATCTTAATAAACATCACACTGTTTCTTCTGCAAGATCTGCTGGTTCTAACTTGTATTGTTTGCTTTTTCTGTAATAACAAAATGAATTGCAGGTTTTTAGAGTTACTAATACTCTGTACCATTGCAGTAGACTGAAAGAAAATGTGAATCCTGCTGAGTCCATATTACAGCCTCCAGATGTAGTTATTTTACTTCTTCCTTGTAGGAGGCAGGCTCAGTGAGGGGTCTTTGACAGATAAATTTTCTTGCTTTGGAACCCTTGAGCGTGCTGGCAGAGAAGCCAGTGTGATGCTTTGATGTTCTAAGGCTTCATAGGCACCCCTCCTGTTTGCTATCACCCTTTGCTGAGGATTATTGCTCTAATGCAGCAATGGCAGGACAGGCTGTATGTATGCTTCTGTGTTGCAGCCACAAAAAACTGAAGTGTGGTGGCTTGAGTCACAGACAAGGAGGGTTTAAGCTATGAGAGTTTAGTGAAAAATACTGATTTGGTGATTTCTGTGGTGATCTGTGTAAGAGGGCATTGGATAATATGAGACACAAGAACAGGGAGAAGGTAAATATGCTCCCAGATTTTTTTCTAAATATGAGGCTGACACTATAGTTTTGTTTGCAGCTCTTCTTTTCTCCCCATTTCCCTTGCTGCTGCCATGATTGTTAATTAATTATGAACATCTCTGGCCACAGACCTTCAGCTGCTGCAAGAAGATTGTTTCCAGAATGAATGATTGCACTGTGTATTTGTGAGCGATTGTTTGTATTTGTGAGTGCCTTGGACTGCTTGCATTGTCAATGCATTGCATTGAGTACTGAGCCTTATTTAGGTATCTTTTCTGTGTGCCTACCTGTGACATTAGTGAAGTTTGTATTCAGCATCTCTTTTCTATGGAGACTTTCTGTAAGCCTCAGAAGAGAGACATAAGTGTGTTCTACAAGTCCAATACATTCTTGTATTGGTGACATACGTAGAATACATCGGTTTGTTTAAACATAGCATTATGGGTCTAAGTTTTGTGCCCTGTGGGATTTTGAACTTTCTGGTTTTATGTCTTACTGTTACACATGCCAGCTGCCTGCCTGATGGTGTGCATCCTTGCAGCAATTTTGCAAATGGGCTTTCATGACCTTCTGATGTCTAAAATGATATGAGCTCTGCAGAGGCCAAGAGGCCGCTCCAGGGGCCACCATATGGCAACTGCTAAGCAGCTACTCCTTAGCCCAATGGGTGCTGACTGCTGGCCCAGAGGGCTCTGTAGCACAATGGGTTAACTGTTATTGATGTCTAGGAACCACACATTGGCAGCACCTAGGGAAACCTAGATGGCTAGTAAGGTTCTGCCTTGAATTTTCACCTGCTGAGTGATGAAGTATGCTGCTAAATGAAAAATTGCACATATTGCCACTAGGTGCAAAAGTGTAACATCCAGCAAAAAGAAGTGGTAGGACAGCAGTTCACTTACAGCCTGGTTTTAAGTAACATCTGTTGAGCTGGTCATTCCAGCAATGTGCAAAAACTGAAGACTTGCCTCATGTTTCCACCTTCATTTCTCACATTCATCTGTTGTAGGTTTTCTTTTTGCCTTTGGTATGTTTTTTCAAAACAATATTGTGCTTCCTACATCACTGGGCTCTGAGGGTGTCTGACAGCTGAACTGAAATTATCTATTGCTTGCTTTTACATCTTCCTTTTGTTTCTGTTTGGGGAGTGTTATCCCATAAGAATGCCTACATGATAGTGGCAGCAGCTATATAGGAGAAACACAGCTGTCCTTTGGACATTGCAGTGAGTGTAAAGAAACAATTTCCTCCAAATGCAGGCCTGTTGGGAAGGAAAATCAAATACAAGTAAGAAAATAAATGAGGTACGTAAGAAAATGTAATGAGAAAGAGCTGAGGTAAAATCTGAGCCATCCTAAAAGTGTAATTAGAAATGACTGACAATGACTTTTACATTGATCATTCTGTTAATTGAGTTGACTTGAATGGTTTTGTAACAATAATGTATTGGTATGATTTTCCTTATAAACTTGGAAGTTTCACAGCTATCTAGACAACCCTAAATTCATTAGTCCCAATCTGAATGGCATCTGAACTACTGAATGTGATGTAGATTAATCACAGCAATACCAGAGAAGTGGGATATTTAATCTGAACTCAAGTAATTTTAAGCTTCTGCTGTGTAGTTCCCTTTAGTAAGTAAACAGTAGATAGCTTACTATGTAGTGACTGGAGATGTAGTCAGCAGGAGGAAGAACTAGACAGGAAGCCAAAACTCTGAACTTCCAGGTTCTGAGCNAGGTTTTTTTTTTTTTAAGCACCTGAGACCTCAGTCATTTTTGATTTGACTTTTGGGACTCCCAGTTGTCCTGAAGACTGCCAGCTGTGGGCTATTGTCTAGGAGATAGTCAGTACCTTCAGCTTCCTGGAACATTAAAAGGGAAAGGAGCATTTCAAGTAGCCCTTGGCAATCTCCTCCTAGGTTAGGTTCATCCTCTTGGGTGAATTCAGCTAGTGCAGGCAATTTGGCGCTTCTAAAGACTCATTAAAGTCCAATTTATCATCACAAAACGTGTCAGATGAATAATCTGCGTTCATTTACATGGCATAAATTTTCCTCCATTAGAGTCCACCATCATGCATTTTTATTCTATCAGTAACACAGAATTGCATGTGTTGCTCTTTTAATTTAGCTGCATGTTTGTTAATTGTATAGTTTAATTTTCTATGAAGATGCAAATGCTTATTTTACAGTGACCTTACTTTAGATAAAACCCAAGAAAAAGGAATACTATGTCTCATCAGGAAATGTAACCAAAAGGTCTTTGAAATGTGACTTTGGCCCTGAAAAAAGCATCCTAATAGGCCCTGCAAAATACTAATGTGGTTTCTTCAAAAAAAATTGTGCTCTGATTAAGAAAGGTTGACATCTGATACAAACCACATGGCCAGAATATCAAGACCTCCCTAATCTTCAGAAGGATTTTTCTACTTCAGACAATAAGGCAGGAAATTCATAAGCAGAGATCTTTTCCATCCCTTTTCACTTTTCTTATTCTTTCTCATCTCTGTAAGTGCTTCTTAGTTCCAGTTTGCTTCAGCATTTAGTTAATTTATAGGGTATGAACTATAGCAACTTCTTGGCAATTTTCAGTACTGGGTAATTACACAAATCTGGTCATTTAAATTAACCTAAGATGAAGCATTTCCATGACTAATTCAGACCTTCGATGTCTTAGCTGTGTCTCAAATTTGCTTTGAATTGATAAGCTGTTTTAATCCTTCACTTTGATTTAGCGGTCAGACATTGGGGAGGAGTGGGAGATAAGGAGGAAAGAGGCAGAAAGAACAAAATTGTTAATGACTGACATTATCTTGGCAGTTAATATGAGAACAAGCTTTCAATTGGGGACATCCATCCACCAGAGGGCAGGTGATGTAACCAAAATCCTGTATAAGCTTCCAGCCTTCAAAATAACTCACTTCTATGTGTCTCTCTTGCAAATGATGAAGGGTGTTAAAAATTTATCAAATGCAAGAGATAAGGCATCTTTAAGGCATCTTTTATCCATGCAAGGGATAAGGCTGAGAGAATTTGCCCTAGGAGAGAATCAGGTATCTCCTGGCAACAGGACATTTTCTCACTTTTAGTGTGAATTACACTTGAACCGTGTACTGGTTTTGGCTGGGATAGAATTAATTTTCTTCTTAGTAGCTGGTACACTGCTGTGTTTTGGATTTAGTATGAGAACAACGTTGATAACACACTGATGTTTTAATTGTTGCTAAGTAGTGCTTCCTTTAGTGCAAGGACTTTTCAGTTTCCTATGCTTGACAATGAGGAGGTCCACAAAAACCTGTGAAGGAGCAGAGTCAGGACAGCTGATGCAAACTGGACAAATGGATATTCCACACAGTAGAACATCATGCTTCATATATAAACTGGAAGGAGTTAGCCAGGAGCTGCTGATCACTGCTTGGTAATGGGCTTGACATCATCCATTGGTGATGAATAACGGCATTCCTCATTTCTCTTGGATGTTATTTCTTTATATCTTGCTCTTATTTTCATTTCATTATTATTACATCTTGCTTCAATTATTAAAGTGTTCTTATCTCAATCCACAACTTTTACCTTTATTATAATTCTCCTCCCCATTCCACTGAAGGGGTCAAGAGTGAAGAGAGTGAGTGAGCATCTGTGTAGCACTTAAGTTGTCAGCTGTGGTTAAACCATAACCAGCCACTAATAAGCCTTATCAAATCAGGGAAAACTATAAACCCTCTTCCCTCATTTCCACATTAGAAAGCCTACTGGTTTGATTTCTACTGATTTAACTCTGTGTTTTCTTTAAAACATTGGCAATAGACTATCCAAGTATTTTTTCCTCCCAACAAATGCATTTTGTTTGCCCTGTTGCCTTGCCTATTTTGAGATGATAACTTGGAAATGGAATTTACTTTCATTAGATGACAGATGAAGAAGTCCTTTGTGCAGTTTCTACATAGATACTGCACTCTGAGCTAAAGGATTTATCCCTGTTTTCACCTTAAGGTGAGAGAGAGTCTATGAGAGTCTCTTCTGAAAACATTGTCAGATCCGTGCTGAGTGCCATGCCATCTCCATGACCACAGGGTAGCATGGCTAATAATGTATTTTGATAGGCTGGCTTCCAAGTGTTAACACCAAAAATGGAAAATAAGTCTTAACTAGAAACAAGTATTTGGGCTTCCTTTGTGTGTGCATTAGTTTAAAAAGGAATCACACATTAAAATACTTAATATGTGTTTCAGGGAGCACCACCACTGAGAAGAGTAACAAGCAATTTACTGTAGTTTTTGCCTGGTATATCACCTTTCCTCAATCCCATCCATCTACTGATTTATTAGAAGAGATGCAGACCCTATTACAGAATTTCATGTGTACATTTCCAGGGTTTGAATTCCTATTATGCTCCAATGGATGATGATGTTAGAGTTTCATCATGCAGAAGAATAATTGTTCTCCTGCTGAGGAGAAGGTTCTTAAGTAGAAACTTCCATTTGTTACATACTTACTTGCATGTTATGCTTCACAAGGGCTTCGTAAAATGTCTCAGGTGGATGGATATAAATTAATTGTGGATTATACTTTTGACCATACTCAAAGATGTGCCTGACTGTATAGGTGTATAAGTGGGTACATGCACAACAGGTACATTATAGATGCATCTAGATTATTAAAACTGATCCTAAGATCTCAGGAGTAAGATTTGGTACCTTAATTTCCAAAGACGTGGTGTGTATTTTTTGTGTTGTGGTTTTACTTTTTTTCCCCTCAGGCAGATTTTGGGAATAATTATGGTACAGAAGTGCTTTGTTTTCTCATGAGAGCAGGATTTTGAGCATTTGGGCCTCCAATGCCTGGTTAGAAAACTTTTTATGAATACAGCTACTTATTGCTAATCATTCTGATTCATAGAATACTTAAATTCACATTCCTTCTCACCTAACTACAATAATATCTTCAGAGAGGATATATAGCAATTGCCTGAACATAATAGAAGTGCTGTACCTAAAATCATTGCATGTTTCTGAGGTTATTGCTCTAAATATTTACAGGTAACTTGTTTCTGAGCTGCTGTGCAACACATACAGATTTAGTGGTGCATGTAATTAAGGTCCAAACTTTGGAACCTGACTTGACTAATATTTACATAAACCAAGTTTTCAGCTTATTTTAATTCCTTTCTTGTTTAAGACAAGCTATTTTTAAAAGAGGAAAAAAATATTTCTGTTCTCTTAAGCAAAGCACATGTGGTAGTTCACTGTTGTTTGGTTGGCTTTACCACAAATAATTGAAGTAGTTACAGTTGGGGAAATAACTACAGCCGTGCCTATAATAAACAGTATCAGTGAAAATGTATTAGGTGTTTTCTAGTGTGGATTCTACCCTAGAGACCCACGAGGGAAAAGGCCTTCCTAGGTTCAGAGAAGTGGCAGGCTCACGTCCCCTTAGGTACACAATTTTCCTTCCTTAATTTGATTCTCTATCTTTCTCAGTTTTGCTTCCAGACAAGAATGCACGTTCATTAGCCATTCAGTGAGTTAACAATACTGATAAGCAAACAGCTTAATAGATAGTGCTTTCTGGAACTGTGAAAATAATGCCCCCTGGGAAAAGAAGATAATTGTTCTGAACGTGGGCTTAGTCCTTCTGTATTCTGAAACATCATGCAAAGCAATATATGTTGTTTTTATAAACTTGTTTGTTGATAATGTATTGAGGAAAATAAGGGATATTGAAAAGCCACTGAATAGTCTTAGCATACACTCTGCATTACACATTTAAATGTGTATAGTTGTGGGATTTAATCCATGCTTTTCCCTCTTTTCTCAACTTCTGGAATGTGATGTAGCAAAAGAGACAGTTTTTTTCAAATAAATTATTTGAAAATGGTACATTACACTATATCCTGCAAATTAACATGTATTTCCTTTGATGGAGTGTGTATATAATGTTTTGTCAACACTATGATGTATTTTTCCATGCTTTATTCATACTAGATGATTTTACACTAGTCTCTTGGCATGTTTTGTTACAGTGAATGTTTCTCAAATTCATTTCATATTTTCTGAGCAACAAATATGCTCTTGGATGATTCACTACAGTTTATAACATCAAAAGATCAAGAATACTTTTGCTGAGTTAAATTTGTTACATTTTATGAATCCTCCTTTCTCACATAAATAGTGTTATGATTACAGATAATTTTCTCCACCTTTACAGGCTGTGTTGCTGTTGCTGACCTCTTTTTAATTGTCCATACCAAATAATTCACAGAGGCATTGAAAGATTAAAGAATAATATGAATAAGTGTTGTGCAGCTGTGAACATTCCATGCTCGGAAGAGTCCTAAGGCTTGCTATTTAGACAAATGGTATTCTGAAAGCAATCACTTCTTTTTGCCAACATCCAATTCTGGGAGGTACCAAATATCACTCTGATGCTGCTGAGATCAGCCTTTATGGTGCCATATGCCAGCCAATTATCCCAGTGTCATTAGGCACAGAACTAGTGTTTCCCACATGTTCAGATCATGCAATTAGCTTGCTTATGTGAAATGGAATTGCAACATAGCAAACAAGAGCCAGAGACTAGGTGTAGCTTGTCCAGCCAATTTTCATTTTGACAGGAAATAGCAGCTATGCTGATGGTATCTGCCACAACTAGAAGTGAAAGCTCCTCTCACTGTGTTGGTCTATGTGTCCTAGACTCACAGAAAAATTTTGATAGAAAGAGACATTTGTAAGCCATTCATTCCAAACTCATGACCATATGTCCTACTCCCCCAAATGTAATATCATCCACAAATTCAGAAAGGATGGTTGCATCTAATAATCCAAATCACCGATAATGATCTTGAATAGCATTACCACCAACACCATGGTCTTGGTGTCTTGAGTTTAGCCATGCCTATGCTGCATTCAGAATTACTAATTTCTCCTACTTCTTGAGTGAATTTAGAGCCTGTTTTGGGAGAAGTGTATCATTGTGGTTGGACTTGCCTAGTACCCAAATTTAAAGGTAGTTCAGGTAGATCTGCTGTAGCATGAAAACACACAGAGGGAGTTGGGGTTTGATGCACAGGAATTAGAAAAACATAGTACTTCCCTGAGAAAGGCTGGTATTTTCCTGAACAATACTCACATTTTTTCTCCTTATGGGTTGCTTTTTTCCTCATCTCCCTTTGAATCCCACTTGAGTGGTTTTGGTTCACCAGTTTGAGATTTCACTAATTTTGAGATTTCCCAGCCAATGCACCAATGAGTGTGGTGGGTTCAGTGCTGGCCAATCACCAATGCATTCACTTCCTGCTGTGAGATAGGATTAGGAGAAAGGCAAAGCAGGCCTAGAACTTTAAAAGGGTATAAAGAAAAATTTATTAACAGTTACTAAAAGAAAGAATAATAAGAATCAGAACAAAACCTTCAGGACACTTCTCCTCTCCACTTCTTGGCCATGTGGACACACTGCTGGCTCAAGTTCAGACACCTTTCAACAGGCACCCCCATGTCCTTTTTCTGCCAGGCAGCTTTCCAGCTACTGATCCCCAAGCCTGCAGCATTGCACGGGGTTCTTGTGACCCAGATGCAGGTACCTGGCACTTCACCTTGTTGAATCACCTACAACTGGCCTCAGTAGATGGATCCAGCCTGTCCAGGCCTATAGACTTCTTACTCTCAAGCAGATCAACACTCCCACCTAACTTGGTGTTGTTCATTGAGAATTGTTTGTTTTCCAAGACCTTTGGGCATTTATATCGCTAAGTGCATTTCCTTCAGGGAAATAGCTGGCAAGGTCTGTACTTCTTCAGCTTCCCAAGACTGGGCTGGTTTTGGGTTTCACTTGTTTACCAGTGTTGAATTACTGCTTTTCTGAGCTCAACAGTGTATTTAGACCCATCAAGCTTAAAAATAGATGTCTAGTCTCAAGTATAGATGTGCTTTCTGCCTGTGATTTCTGTCCAGAACAACCTAATGTGGGGATATTGTATTGGGTCTGCATGGCCTGAGTTTTGGTAGTAGGGGGTTACATGGGTGGCTCCTGTGAGAAGCTGCTGGAAGCTTCCTTCATGTCCAGCAGAGCCAGTCCCTGGAGACTCCAAAGATGGATGGGCTGGTCAAGGCTGGGCCAATTAGAAATGGTGGTAATGCTTCTGTGATAACACATTTAAGAAGAAAGAAAAAGAAAAGTTGTTGAGCAGTTGTAATTGTGGCCAGAGAAGAGGAGGGTGAGAATATGTGAGAGGAACAACTATGCAGACACCAAGGTCAGTGGAGAAGGAAGGGAAGGAGGTGCTCCAGGCACTGGAGGTGAGATCCCTCTGTGCCCTGTGGTGAAGACCATAGTGAAGTGGCTGTACCTCTGCAACCCATGGAGGACCACAGAGATGCAGACCTAGTGTGGAGGAGACACATGCCAGAGCAAGTGAATGTCTTAGAGGAGGGTGTGACCCCATGGGGGGCCTGTGGAGAGAGGAGCCCCCACTGAAGCAGCCTGCCCTTGAAGGACTTGCATTCTGTGGAAGAGTGACCCATGCTGCAGAAGTTTGGGGACAACTATTGCCTGTGAGATGGACTCACATTGCAGAAGTTCTTGGAGAACTGTCTCCAGAGTGCAGGGCAGGACTCCACAGTGGAGCAGCGGAACTACTCCTCTCCTTGAACAGCAGGTGAAACCTCATGGATGAACTGACCATAACCCCCATGCCTTGTCTCCTTGCACTGCTGGGAGAAGAGGTAAAGCTAGGAAGGAGGGAGAGGTTGGGGTAAGGTGTTTTTAAGATTTTATTTTACTTCTCATTATCCTGCTCTGATTTTGTTAATAGTAAATCTAATTAATATCTCTAATTCAAGCCTGTTATGCCCATGGCAGTATTTGGTGAGTGATGTCTCCTGGTCCTTAACTCATGAAGCCTTTGTTATATTTTTTCTTCTCTGTCCAGCTGTGGAGGGGAGTGAAGGAGTGACTTAGCTGGGTGTCTAGAATCCAGCCAGTCTCAATCCACTACATAGAAAAAAAGTGATACTGTGACCTTCTGTCGCTGCAGAATTTTATTAGGAGTATTGCTGGAGATGGGAGTTACCTTGTTTTGTTAAATTCTCTGTCTTTGTTGAAGTGTTTCTGCTTTTAAAGTACTCACCAAAAAGTAGAAAACAGCAATAAGAGTCTAAAACCATTATTTTGATCAGATAGATGGTTTAGCCTTGTGTTTGTCTAATAGGGTAGGATCTCTATCTTAGCAGCTAAACAGAGTCGATGTTTTTGTGCTTGCAAGACCCAACATGGACAAAAATCCAGTCTGGAGAAAATCCAGACTCCTCTCCTCCACAGCAAACCAGCAGGGCATGTCCGCAACTTCATGCTTGCTGTTTATTTTCAACATGATGTGAATCAACTCTGAAATAGAAACTTCATAACTTAAAATAGTCCTGAACCTCTGGGCAGTTGCCTATGGGCGCATGTTGATGGTAGACAATACCATTATTCCTGGCTTGGCTGCATGCTAAACATCTGTATCGTTCCAGACGAGTAGGGCTGAACCTCTTTTTTCTGGGGAGACCACTGAAATCTGTGGATATTATACTGGAACACGAGGGGAAGACTTGCAAAAGAAAGGTTGTGAAAAGGGTACCTCAGATTATATGGGTGTGGAATTCTATTACACTGGAGAAACAGGGTTACTTAGTATAGAAAATGGCAGGCGAGAGGAGAAAATATGCAGTGTTTGCTGGGAGAAGTTGGTCTGCTCTGGGATTTCCCTGAGGGACACTGAGTATATCCAAGAACTGAGATAGAGACTGTGTATGTCAGGGGAATAAATAAGAACTAGTGACTGGTGGGACAGGCACTGTAAAATTAAAGAAATATCCTATCTCTAGCAAAGAAACTTTGCAGAGCATTACTATCCAGAATATAATAATTCTAGATGTCTTTTTCAGATGTCTAATAATAATTCTAATAAAAATATTAATTCTAATAATTCTAAATATCTAATAATTCAAGGTGTCTGTACATACTGCAGGTACACATGCCAGAGACTTTCACTCATTGTTTACCATGAGTAAATTAAGATTATTTTCTGAGTTGTTTCTTTAATTGCCAATTACCATGAGAAAGAAGAGTTGAATTACATTTCCATGTTGTTTAGTTAAATTATATTTGACATGTCTTCTCTAAACCTTCAATTGCATGAACACTTCTCTTTCCTTTATCCTTAAAGTGTGAAAGGAAATTATAACCTCCATGATCACTCCTCAGCCTGAAATGTGCAAGTGAAACTTTATGTGATCTTCTCAGTGCATTGAATTGATCTTGTCTGTGGACCCATTCCCACTTGACTTGCTGTGAAAGAGGTTCTTTGACTATTTAGTTTTATCCAAGGAATATTTTGATCTTACTTTCTGTAGTGCCTTTATATGTACTCTCTTTGCAAAGTGACATTTATTATCCAAAGAACATGTGCTGTTGCCAGTTTTCACATTTTTTCCATTTCTTTATTTTTCTGTATTTAAGAGAAAAACAAAAATTTGAAATTTTCAGTCCTTAGAAGGACCGGATTATCTCATGAACTTGGGAGTAAAAAGGCAATCAAAAGCAATAACACATTTCATTTTCTGTTTTATTTTTTAGTTTTTCTGAATGTATTTTGGTCATGCACATTGGTATTTTTTTAGTGGGAGGGAAGTTTTGTGGTCCTCATTTCAACTATTTTGTGTAATCAATACTTGAATCAATTCAGAATGCACCATCTGTGTGCAGAGAGCAGCTATCCAAGTGCTGTGATTTAACCCCAGCTGGCAACTCAGCCCCACACAGCTGCTTGCTTACTCCCCTGCCAGTGGGATGTGGAGACAATTGGAAGAGTAAAAGAGAGAAAACTTGTGTCTTGGCATAAGACATGTCAATAGGCTAAGCAAAAGCCACACACACAAGCAAAGCAAAATAAGAAATTAATTCATTGCTTCCCATGGGCAGGCAGGTGTTCAGTCATCTCCAGGACAGTTGGGTTCCACAATGCCAAATTGTTACATGGGAAGACAAATGTCACCACTCCAAACACCCCTATCTTCTTCCTTCTTCCCCAACTTTACATGTTGAGGATGACACCTCATAGTATGGAATATCCCTTGTCAGGCAGAGTCAGCTCTCCTGGCTATGTCGTCTTCCAGCCTTTCATGCACCCCTATCTACCTTGCTGGTAAGGCAGTGCAAGAAGCAAAAAAGGCCTTGATACTGTGCAAGCACTGTCAGCAATACCAAAAAAAATCTCAATATTATCAACACTGTTTTCAGCATGAAATTGCAAAACATGGCTCTATACTAGCTAGTATGAAGAACATGAACTCTACCACAGCTGAAACCAGCACAGGAAGTAAATGTTATCTCCATATATTGTGACACCACAAGTAAAATACTTGTGCTGTCACAATATATGAAGATAACATTTTCAAGTGAAAAAAAGAAAATAAACCTCTTAAGTCCCATTCTTCAGTCTGTTTGTACAGAATGAGATTTGTCCTGACAAGAAATCAGCAGTATCTGTGGTTGCCAGGTATTCCTATCTGGAATTTTTCCCCCTTTCTCAGGCCCCTCTAAACTTTCCACTCCACACTTTTTCCTCTCCAGTGTTTCCTATTGTTAGCTGATCTTAAAAATAGTTTTAATTACCTATTTTCTTTAAATGATGCTGCTTACTAATGAAGATTCTGATAATAAAGGGAAATAGTGTATTTTCTGCAATTGAATCAAGATGATTTATCCACATAATGTTGGTGAAATACTAGCTGATAACTTTGATGTTAGTGATATTACAAGATGAGTTCTACAGTTTCTGGTATTTTCAATGTTTATCAAAATATTTTACTTTATATTTATCTGCATTGTTATGCTGCCTAATTTATTTTAATTAATGAAATGTTAACTAGAAAACAGTATTTCTCACATCAGCTTCTGTTTCTCTGGAGATTTCAATGTCACTCAGAAAAAAGCATCAGCATTGATCAAGTTTAATGAAAAGGCATAGCCAAATTTAATGAAAATGAGTAAGCCAAAAAATGCTCATCACTTTTATGATACTTCATAACACAGACCCTTTATCTTATTTTTTTAGTGCAATTATATAGATTACTTTAGATTTCAAGCTCCTGCTCAGCTTTATTCATAGGAACAAAATAATTTGATGCTTTCAGGGCCTAATATCCATGATGTGACTATACAATGGAGACTACAAGCTACCCCAGGTCTAAAAAAAGAACTGTTATATACTGGAATTAAATAAATTGAATATTTATCCACATAGCCCTTTTATGTGACAAATACCTGAAGACTTGACTTGCCCCATAGGTACCTGTTTAGGAAAACCTTTTCTTGAACCAGATCCCTTCAGATCTCAATTCTACATTCCTTTTGTATTTATTTCTTTCTTACAGGGGTGAAAGAGATAATTAATGGAAATTGTTTCTATTTCAGATTTTCATAGGGATTGTACCATTCAGTCCCTGTTGGTATACAGAAAAAGAAATGAGGCTTTAAGAGACACTCAGTTTCTTTTTTACCTCCTGCTGTTCTAAATGGAAACAGCAGTATTTTCCATTGTGTATAAGGCCACTTCATTTGGGTGCCATGAAGAGGACTTCTAATTTCCAGAAATATGTGATAATGAAAGTGTAAAGAAGGAAATTTTTAGAAGTAAAGAATTTCTGTTCTACTCCCTTCATGCTTTGCCACCTGTTTGTTTTTTTGGTTTTTGTTTGGGTTTTTTGTTTGTTTGTTTTGTTTTGTTTTGTTTTGTTTTGTCACTGAATCTGTTGAGGTGTTAATTTCCTTGCATTGTAACTGCCACGGCGTCTTTTCTATACTTTAATAGCATTGCAGAATATCAAGGGTGGGGGAGTAGGGAGTAGGGAAAGAGGGACATTCCTCTTGGGAAAATTCACTTCACCTGTTCTGGTTTAATTTCACTATTTTTCCCATAAGACTTCTGATATTTTACATTCAAGTTTACTGTACAATCTGTTTTATTTTTTTTACTTACCATTCTGCCCATCACTTAGTCTCACAATTGTACTGTAACAGTATAATTTGCTTTGCTTATTTATTTTTACTAATGATTTTCTACAGATGCTTACAATGTGTTCATTTCTATGCATATTTATAACCTAGAGTCTTCTTAAGATACATGTCTGGATCACTGAATGGATAGGGAACTTCTTTGCTTTTCTTCAGCTAATGCTTTCTTCCTTTCCCTTGACACTGTGACTGGGAGATAATTTGGAATACAAACTGGCAAGATTCAGTAGTATAAGAAAATAAAAAACTTGTTTAGCAGAATGATGAAAAAAAGTCAAGAAACTCCTGGAGACACTTGTGCTTCTTAAAAAAATTGATGTCTCAGCCAATGTGTTTGAATTTTTATTCTTTCACAAAACTCAGAAAAAAATATATGTAGTTGACGCAGGACCTCACAAAGGGCTTATAAAATTGCATGTCTCTCTTTCTACTTACTTGATTTCCACAACTGTGATACCCTGCAGCCTGCAGCTTCTTTTTGGTCCTTGTAAGGCCATTCATGTAAGAGTTGTACGTGATAATCCTTGTGGGTCTCTTCCACCTTAGAATATTCTGTGATTCTGAGTGATATTCCAGAGAAGTAGGTGTTATTGCTAGGTGGTAGGTGTTTTCATTTCTATTTTATACATAGTTGTTGAGAATAAACCAATTTAAGTGGCAGAAGCTGCAAAAAGTAATTAAATTACCTTAAAATTCTAGCCTACACTGACACAGAAAATACATCAAAATTTAAATAGTTCATATAGTTTACCCAATCTCTGCTGTGTGTCAGTGATATTTTATCTGGTCCTGATCTTATTCCCATAGAAGAAGCTATCTGCTTGCTCCTTGTGCTCCTGACTTGAGTCAGCTTCTGGGGCAATAGGAGAAAGGGTCTGCTTGTAAAAGTCTGTTGTGCTTCTATTGTATTTTCCTATTTTATTACTCTAATTAACCTTGTATAGTTTCATTTACAGTCAATGCAATGATATTTACTCTATATTTTGAGAGATTATATATTCAGAGATATTTCCTCTATTTAAAACAAGGAAACTAGAATCAGGCTTGCAATTTTTTGAGTGGTTTCATTGTACCTTTCAGTAAAATTAATGGCTGGCCTACTGTAGAACTCTCAGATATGGCATCTTATGCAAGTACCAGCATGTCTGCTGTTGAGCTCAGGACAGCTACTTTTGAAAGAATGAGCTAGGCTTTCCACAAAACTGTAAATTGTAAAATTGTAATGAAAAAGACAGAAAAGGTACAGTACTATTACGCTTCAAAAATGCACACAGTAAGAGAATTTTTCTTTGCTAAATGAAGTTTTATGCTACATTTAGGCTGCTTCTTGCTTGTCAATACAAGGTCATGCCAAGATTAAGTGTTATGTCAATAAACTGAGAATAAGGGCAAAGATGAGTATTCATCCAGTCTCTAGCCTTTGAAAAGACATATATTTGTAAAAAATTGTGATTCTTAAATAAAATAGGAATGCAACAATATGTACACTATCTTCCAAATTATTGAATTACAGAACTTTGTGACTGGTTTTAGGGGCTAATTTGGCATTGTAAACTAGAATGATTAATAGGCCAAGCATGTGGAAAGGAAGAAAACAGAAAGCTTGAAGAGAGGTTATAACAGTGAGAACGATTGAGAAAAGTTGTCAAAAAACATGCTGTGCAATTTTGTTGGCTACTGTGATTAATAGTGGAAAGATAAATTTTGAGAAAGAAGATGGGCTCATCTTAGCAATGTGAAGAGTGAATTAAAAACACTACTTTTTATTGTGTTCACTGACATGTCTGGCTTCTCAGAGGATGAATATCTGTAAGTCTGGCTGTAGGACTGGGACTGATGTACAGCTTATTCATCTGAACATAGTCATCCTCTCTAGTTTGTTTTTTGGAAGGTTCTAGTGGTGTTTCTAGTGATTGGATTAGGTGGGAAAATACTCTGTTGGATAAAATGTTCTGGCCTTCCTTACACTGCTGCATAACAGGTAGATTAAGATGTGTGGACTCAGAGGAATCATCTCCCTTCCCTTTTCAGAGCTCTTATGTATGTCAGCCAAGGCCTTAAATGCAACAAAGGCCACAGAGTGGTGGAAATAAAACAGAGGAAAACAGATCTTATGAGATAATTTATTAGATGACTTTGACCCTTTTTCTAGTGATTCGTGAATGACTAGTGGACAGAATGTGGTTTGCACCTGTTTTTTCATTATTTATAATAATTAGTTGAATGATTATGCGGCTATGGGTATGAGGATATCAGTATCTGGATTTGCTTCTCAATGACTCACTGAAATGACTTCTCAAAGAGAAGTTCACTGCTAATTTTCTATTTCTTCTGGCTCATCAAGGGCATGAAGTAGTTCTTTATTCCTGGACTAGAGGACTTTTACATTTTTTCAGATGGCACTCTTCTTTCCTCATCACCTGATATGTAAGTACTCATGTGCATGTCATCAGGCCCTTCGTTCCCTGGTGAATATGAACTTCTTTCCTCAGAGACGCATCAGTACTGAAAAGAGTTCAGGAATGTTACCTTTTGCAACAATGGTTCATAAAATTTTTAAAAATAAACCCAAGCTTACTTGGTTTTTCAGTGCTTGCCTTGTGTTAATAAGTTACTACTGCACAGCATTTTATGCAAGGAGTAAATAACTCTTCTGGGGATGGAGGATGGGAGGCTTTTTTTCTCCATTAATCAAATGGCTTGTAACTTTCATTTCAAGGCAAAAGCAAAGAGTAATCTAGAACAGTTTTATTAATTTCTAAATAATGTTTTATAAGAAACACTGTACCTTCTTCCCCTTAGTTCATTTTCATTTAACATTGGAAAAGTGGGTCAACATTGAAAATAGTGCATCAGAACCAGGTTACCAGCTGTGGAAAAGGGACTCCTTTTTGTTCCTCATTTAAATATAATCATGTCCATTTATACTCCTGTCCATTTCTATTAGGCCACCACTCACAGATTATCAGTGCATCACTTCTCACTGTGTCAGGGAATTTCAATTACTGCCCTTTTGTTGAGCATTCCTGGGGATTTCTCTTTAGTCTGTCCTTCACAGTTTTATGCAATAACAGATCAATTGCAAGAGTATCATGAGGGACAGAGCTATGGGATTATAATCAGATTTTACTTGATGATTTTGTTTGACTGAATATGTAAATAAAAAAGAATAAGCAATTGCTTTGCTATAAGCCATGAGGAACTGACCAATATGCAATGGTATTGCTGACTATTCATGAGTAGATGTCTGCTTCATGAAGTGCCAGTCACCATGCTATTGAGCTTTGAAAATGAAGCTGAGTTTTATTTCAAGCTGCAATTGAGCATGGGATGAAAATGCTAAAAGCTTTGCTTTTGCAGTTTTACTTTTGCACATCCTGCTTCTATCTCCCCTTTCTTCCCTGGCTCCTAGTGGCCCCATAGGAATGAGGTCTGCTGAGATGCAGAAGTGAGTCATTACCCCCATAAAGTGAAATATCCCTCTCATTTCTCCCAGACTCTGGGAGAATCAATTTTCTATTTCAGCAGGCAACAAGCTGAACTTGAGTCTTTGGTTTCCAAATGATGAGGTATGTAGAAGGATTCAGCATAGTGTAAGCTCTAGTATGTCAGTGATTTGAAAAGTCATTTGGAAGGAGGCTGCTGAAGTGAAAATTATAAAATTTCCTTTATTTTACAAACAGGGCAAACTGCAAATCCAAAACCCGTTTTTGCTGTGGCTTTAATCTAGTAAATGCCACTCCAAACAGTATTTCCTATTTTACATCAGGGGAAGGCTCAAGTGAAACATTTCTCTTGTCAGCTTTGACGCTACCAGAGGAAAGTTTTTCCCCAGTCTCTGGGGTCTCAGCTCACTGGGGGATCAAGACAAGGAGTAGCTGAGGGAGGCAACATAGTTCCAAACAGCTGCTGATGTCTCATTCTTCCTCCCCACTGGTGGTGGGAATGACAGTATTTTGTCCTTGGGACCAGAGATTCCAAAAGCATCTTGTCTTGGTTTAAAAAGACAGGAAGAAAACACAAACCCCTCCCTCCAAATCACCACAATTTTTTGAAATTAAAACGCTCTCAGGCAAAAAAATATGGGGATAGGAATAAAAGTTCTTTACTAGGAAAAAGTAAAGGAAACAAAGGTACTAGTACCAGCAAACAACAAAACAAACAAACAAGCAAACAAAAACCCTGACAGAGTCAAGAAACAAAAACCTGCCACCCTGGGGCAGGGTGTGGATAACAGTCCAGTTGAGCAGTGGCTGCAGTTCTCTTAGAGTGGGAGCCACGGCTCTGTCAAAACAACAGTCCAGCAGAGAAGAGTGTAGGCAGATGGGTCTGGTTTTCCTCTGGAAATCCAGTGGAGAATCCAGGCTGTCTTGGTTTTAAAAGTGTCTCTTTTTATTCCAGTAGAAATGCTTGGCTCCTCCCCCTGGGCAGAGCACCTCACAATGGGAATAATGTAATCTTATCAGTCATGTGGAGGCACTCAATGGCCCATTAACAGAAAATGTCTTCCCAGGGGAGGTATTGTTTGTGAAAAGATAAGGGAAACCTGCTCAGATAACAACCCCATCTTTATCAGATGGCAAATAGAATATTTTATTTTAACAATCCAGGACACATCTCCTGATGCTTTCAGGGGAAAAGGCAAAATTAGACAGAGACTGAAAATGGAATAAAAACACTATAAGCCCTTCACTGCTCTATTTCACTCTTTAGTGGTGTGTGACAGCTTTAAATTCCTATGAGTGAGGGGGTTTTTGTGAAGAGTCAGCTGACTCTAAGGAAGAGAGATTTGGGCAGGGTGGTATTTTATGCACCAGTAGCCAGTGAGTTGCAATGGTATGTGTTATGAATGAGTGAGTTTGTTTAAAAAATCACTGCTAAGGGTATAGGTACAAACTGATTAAGTGACAGAACAACTTTTGTTGGCAAAATTTAATCTACTACTTACTAGACAGTGGCACACCAAGGGAAAAACCCAACAAAACAAAATCCAGCCTATGTGCGTGACAGAAGTATAGCGAGGGCAAGAATAAAAAGGAATATGGCCTAAAAGTGTAACAGTACTCAAACTTAACAGTACTTAACCTTAAGTTATACCTTAACCTTAACAATTTAACAAAGGAACAGCACTTAGCTTAAACCTAGCTTAACTCATAGCTTGACCATAACAATTTAACAGAAGAATAAACTTTAACAGCATTTAACCTAACTTGTAGGTTAAACTTAGCAACTTAGAAAAGAGCAACTTTTAGCAGCATTCTTCTTAGCTTATAATTCTGATTTATGCTTACTTACAGGTCTAATGTAGTTAGATATTTAAGGTACTTAAAAATCTAAGAAAGCAGTGTTTCTCCCAGCTTTGCTATAGCATATGGGCATGTGCATGCACTCAGACATAACAGGTCAGTGCAAGCAAGGTGCCTATGAAAAATTCCCCTTGAAGGTAAGGGAAATACTCACCTTGGATGTCTTTGCATCTCCCCAGTGGGTGAATTGTTGAGTATTGAGAAGTGAAGATACTGGCCCAGGATTCGTCATTGTTTGTCGATCCTCTGAGTACAAAAACTTGAGAGTTCACTAGCTCTGAGAGGTGTCCCACTCAGAGGGAAATTGCTGGTTACAGCCTGCTGCAGAGAGCCCAAAGGGTCTCATTTTGGCTGCTTTTTCAAAGATTTCAGACAGGTCTGTTCCCCTCTGCACTGTCAGGTTGATCAATTAGGTATCATCCTCTAAGGTGTCTGTCAACAGCATACATGCCAACTTGTCCATGGAGCAGACCATTGATTGACCAAAGCTACAGGTATTGGAGGAGTTTCCACTCTCAGTAACTGACCAGCTTGATTCTGTACAGCTCAAAAAGTCCAGATCAAAGAACCCTCAGTTTACTAATACCACTGCTTTATATCTTGTTGCAGTCATTTTTGTGTAATACATATTTTTCAAACTAGAGTAACAAATGCAGTCAGTGTTCAGTATCACAGTGGAGGGAATTAATTCTTCTTAGCTAACAAACTTGTCATCAATGATAATAGCTTTTGTGTTACAACTGTCTTGTCACTGGGGTATACAGTTTGACCCACACATATCCTGCTATTTACTTGACATGAAATTTAAATCCGGTAATTCTCAAGAAAGCATAGGTTACTAGAGTGCTTAGTAAGAGTTAGGTATTATTAGTTGTATAAGTAATGGTTCACACTTACAAGTTTCTGCTGCCATCACAGATTAGGATATGACTCAACTTCTGCTCAGGCACATTTTAATTAAAAAAAATAGCCACAAAATCTGACCACAAACCTTAAACATGCCAAGAATTTAATAATGTCACTATGAGACCACTAATTCCTTAGTAATACTCATAAATTCTGGTCTCTCTGCAGCTGAGAGGATAAGGACCTGGATCCCCATTATATTTTTCTAAGATAATTAAAAATCATCTTTGTACTGCATTTTTCTGTCACCTTCCATGCTTAGGGAGATGCAGAGGTTTCTTTAAAAATACAGGAACTTCATCGTTTTTTCAGAAAATAAAGAGGCCTAAAGAATTATTTGGAGATTTACTTTTAATCCTAGGACCTGCTCCTTGACCCAGGAAAGTCATTTGCTTACTCTTCTTTCTGTGGAGGATTTACTCACCAGGGCTGTCTCATTGAGATCAGTGCTGACTTTAGTTTCCATGCTGATGCACCTGGTTCAGGGTCAGCTGGAACCACACAGTCCTGGAAGGTGGAAGGATTTGTTCATCAGCTGAAGGAATTGCAACAGGAAGCAGTTGGGAGCCAGGAAGTGGAAAGTCTGCTCTACTGCATGATCAGAAGTACTAAGTGATTGGCTTGACACAAAACACAGCTAACAGCAGTGTATATAGAGCAGTATTTTTTCCACCTGCACTTATTTTTTGCTTGTTTTTAAATGAGTTGCTAATTTTTGTCCAACACTGCAAAGCTGAATGGAAATATGAGAACAGGCATCTCTAAAGGAGATATTTCTACAGAATTTAGAGAAAGAAAAATGTTAGGTTAAATCTGTGCTTACCCTTGCCTTAATCTGGTGATTTCAGTGGTGCCCTTCTGTTCACTGATGATTTGTGGAATACACTGTGTTTCATGTTGTAGATAACTCCAGCTCAAAGCTGGGACATGTTGGTTTTAATAAAATGCATCTAATCCTTAGAGCCATTTAACATCTGGAAAGCAAGTTGTTAAAAACCTAAAGTACATCTAATCCTGTGAGCTGCTCAGAGACCAGAAGAGGAGCTTTGTCTTTATGGAGTGCTTTAAAGATGTGAACTCCTGCAATATTTACTCTGGAGTGCTATTCAGCTTGTTAGGATTGTCTACCAAATGCTGGATGAAAATGTTTATAGCATTGTCTAACATGTTCCTCATTTAACGTAGGTATTACTAACATATTTAGAAACAAAGAATGACAATGAGTGTAAGAATAAATAAGCATTCTTTTTAGAAGCACATAAATAGAGAAAGCAAGAATATACGAACATGTACAATAAAGATTTTTCCCTACATGTATGTTATTTTCCTGGTTAATGAAAAAGACTTTGATTTTCTCAGCAATATATTGGTAATCTCTGGATTCAAACCCCTTAGTTGGTCAATATGATATTTTTTATTTTTACTCTAGCAAAAAGCTAAAAAGTGACAGTCCTCTGATTTGTTTTATTAAACAACAGTATATAATTCTCAAACCCTCCAGCCAGAATTACAGACACTCTTCACATCAGAAGTCAGACACATATATACACAATATAAATAGTATTTTTACTATATATACAATATAAAATAGTATTTTTAATTCACTCTTCGTATTGCTAAGATGAGCCCATCTTCCTTCTCAAAATTTATCTTTTCACTACTTTATTAATCATGATAGCAAACAAAATTGCACAACCTGTTTTTTGATATATTTCTTAAATTGATTTTACTGTTACAGCCTCTACTCAAGCTTTCTGTTTGCTTCCTTTGAAATTATAGTTTATAGTAGGGATGCACTGCTATAAAATATTCCTTTAAAATGAGGTTTAGAATTGTGTGATATGTAGTAAATATGCTCTTACTCCATCTATGCTACAGGGTAGTGTATTTGAGAATACGTTTTACCAAAAAAGCTGTTTTGTTTGATTGTGTAGGAAGCTGGGAAGCAAGAAAGATTAAATGTCTTAAAAATTAGAAGATTAACTTCAATATTTTTAAAAGTTGCAGGAATAGTTATATCAAAATTATTCACAGAGTCACAGAATCAATTATGTTGGAAAATACCTTTTAGATCACCAAGTCCAACCTCTGACCTATCACCACCTTGCCAAATAGACCATGGCACTAGGTGCCACATCCAGTCTTTAACACATCCAGGGATGGTAACTCCACCACCTCCCTTGGCAGCCCATTCTAATGCCCAATCACTTTTTCTGTGAAGAACTTCTTCCTAATGCTTCCTAAACTTCCCCAGGTACATCTTAAGGCTGTGGCCTCTTGTCCTGTCACTGGTTGCCTGGGAGAAGGGACTGATCCCCACCTGCCTACTACCTCCCTTGAGGGAGGTGTAGAGAGTCAAAAGGTCTCCCCTGAGCCTCCTTTTCTCCAGGCTAAACAACCCCAGCTCCCTCAGTCACTCCTCATGGGATTGTGTTCCAAACCCTTCACCAGCCTTGTTGCATTTCTCTGGACATGCTCCAGCTCTGGACATGCTACAGCATCTCAATATCCTTCCTAAACTGAGGGGCCCAGAACTGCACACAGTTCTCAAGTTATAGCCTCACCAGTGCTGAGCACAGGGGAAGAATCACTTCTCTGGTCCTGCTGTCTACATTATTCCTGATACAAGCTAGGATACCACTGGCCCTCTTGTCCGTGGTGGGCACACTGCTGGATCATGTTCAGGCTGCTGGCAATCAGTACCCTCACGTCCCTTTCTGCCTGGCCCCTGTCCAGCCACACTGTCCCCAGCCTGTAGTTCTGCAGGAGGTGGTTGTGACCAAAGTGCAGGTCCTGGCACTTAGTCTTGCTAAACTTTGTATTTTTGGATTCAGTCCATCTATATGTCTTGTCCAGGTCCCTCTGCAGAGCCCTTCTACCCTCCAGCAGATCAACACCCAACTTAGTCATCTGCAAATTTGCTAATGGTAGACTTGATCCCCTCATCCAGATCATCAATAAAGAACTTAAACAGAACTGGGCCCAGCACAGACCCCTGAGGGACACCACTGGTGACTGTCCCCTGCTGGATGCAGCCCCGTTCACCAGCACTCTCTGGGCCCGGCCATCCAGCCAGTTCCTAACCCAGCAGAGTGCACCTGTCCAAGCCATGGGCTGCCAGCTTTTCCAGAATTATGCCATAGAAGACAGCATTGAAGGCTTTGCTTAGTCCAGGTAGACACATCCACAGCCTTTCCCACATGTATCAGGCAGCTCACCTTGTCATAAAAGGAGATCAGGTTGGTTAGCCATGGCTGGCCCCTCCTAAATCCATGCTGCCTGGATCTGATCTGCAGGCCATTCTGTAGGTGCCCTGTGGTCACACTCAGGATGATCTGTTCATAACCTTGCTGGGCACGGAGGTCAGGCTGACAGGCCTGTAGCACCCTGGATCCTCCTTTTGCCCTTCCTATGGATGGGCATCGCACTGGCCAGCTTCCAGTCATCTGGGACCTCCCTGGTTAGCCAAGACTGATGATAAATGATGGAGAGAGCAGCTTGGTGAGTGAACTCCCTAATCAGTCCAGGATGGATCCCACCAGATCCCATAGACTCATGAGCATCAAAGTGACTCAGTTGGTTGCTAACAGCTTCTTGTGGATTACAGCGGATCTGTTCTGCTCCCTGTCCTCATCTACTAGCTCAGAAGGCCAGTTGTCCTGAGGGACACCTGTCTTATTGTTGAAAATGGAGGAAAATATTTTAAATACCTCAGCCTTTTCCTCATCTTTGATAACTACATTCCTTGTCATGTCCAAAAAGGAATTGAGGTTCTCCTTGCCCCTCCTTTTGCTATTAATGTGTTTATAAAACAGTTTTTATTATCTTTTACAGAAGTGGCCATGTTAAGTTCTAATTGAGCTTTTGCCTCTAATTTTCTTTCTGCATAACTAACAACACACTTAAACACTTCCTGATTTGCCTGCCCCTTTTTCCAGATGTGACATGTCCTCTTTTTTCCTCTAACTTTCTTCAAAAGTTCCCTTCCCATCCAGGCTGGTCATTTTCTCTGTCAGCTCATCTTTTAGCACATAGGAAGAGCCTGCTCCTTGAAGATTTCTTTCTTGAAGTATGTCCATTCTTCCTGGATCCCCTTGTTTTAAGGGCTGTTTCCAAGATACTCTCTGAATCAGCATCCTGAATAGGCCAAAGTCTCTTCTGAGCAGCAGGTAGCCACCCATTGCAGCACTCCAGTCATGCAAGTCATCCCACCATGTTTCCGTGATGGCAACTTCATCATAGCTTTCCTGCTCTACAGTGGCTTCCAGCTGCTCTTGTTTGTTTCCCATGTTACATGCATAAGTGTACATGCACTTCAGCTGGCTGCTGATTTCACCCCTGCCTCTGGTTTACCACCCTTAGGCTCCTCTCTGGAGAGCCTGGTTTAATCCTCTTCCCCCTTCAAACCTAGCTCAAAACCCTCTCAATCAGCCCTGCCAACTCACAGGCTAGAATCCTTTTGCCCTTAATTATGACCTCTGTTCTATTTTACATAATGGAAAGGCAACAATGTACCAACATAGTCAGCAGTGATTAAATTTGGGGCAGGAATAATGTGCGGCTTTTAGTGGTGCGGTGTGCCTGAAGTGTGTTCAACCAAGTTGTCACCAGGAGAGTTTCATGACAAGTAAGTCTGACATGGCAGACTAGGAAAATATATTGCTTTATTCTGAATATTTCAGTCTAGAAATATGATAGAGAAAATAAACAAAAGATTACTTTTTCAGTTTACAGTGAAAATTGCTTTTTAAATTCTCTTTTATTTTGCTCGTCTTTTCTGTTTGAGGAAACAAGAAATCTTTTTCTCAGTTAGTTATAATGAAATACATCTTGAAACAGAATTTTCTTCAACCTATACAAAATGGATATTTTCCAGCTAAGAGTCATGAGTTTTCCTATATGTAATACAAAAGAAAATTTTTGTCCCCTGGAAAAAGTAAAATTTTAGTACAGAAAAGGTTAATTATTAGCTGTGGATGTATTGTTGTTTTAACTTGCAGGCTTTGCCATCAGAAGGAGAGGCTGGAGACAGATTGCAACTGTAAATATCTCAAATTAAGGGATGTTGAATGAGTAATGGCTCAAACTCCACTTCTCTTTAATGACAGTTTAGTGACAATTAACCATTAACCTTAGGTTTCAGATGTTAAGAAGGCATAAAAAGCATGGTAACAACTGTCTGTCATTCTCATCTTTGTTAGTCCCAGCATCTGTTCTATACATTTAACCCCAAGGATTTAAGAAGAAACAGGGTCCTAAAGAGAACTTCCATGGCCCTTAGGCTCATTTTAATACAAGTGTTTGACATTTGGATTTTTATCTATCATTCAGATTTTTTATTTTGTCTTTTCATGAGTTTATCCTTGTTTGACCAGCTCTACTATTTGCTTTCTCAAATCATAAAACAGGATGTTAAAATAACTGAAAGAAAGGAATCTGCTCATGGGATAAAAAAATAGGTGTCGTGTTAGGAATGCCACTGGGAAGATGCAAAGATACAGCCCTTGTCTTTAGGAGGACAATAACCAAATACCTAGTCTTAGCAGCACAGTAAAAGAGTGAACATAATGTTTAAAACCTGTGAAAGAAATGGGTAAAAATATCAATAGAAGGAGCTTATGTAAAGAATACATAACACAACTAGACTGGGAGGGGTTTATTCCTCCTTGCTAGTGCAATTTATTGCAGCAAGTTACTGCTCTTGACTTTCCAGTAGTAAACAGGTATGGTAATAAACATTATACCCAAGAAAGATTGGTTTCATGAGGCTCTGGGGCCTCTTATTAGAAAGATATAGCATCCAAAAACATTGCAGGCTTTTTAACGTCTTTAAAGCATTCACAGTATCGCTGCTACTTGGAAGCGCTGAGGTTTAGTAAAGGTTGTGCTAGTTCTGATACCTGTCTCAGTCTGTTTCTGTAAACAGCTACCACTCTGTCCTGGGTTGGCTATATGATACTTGTGTCTCCAGTCTCTGTTCTGTTTATAGAACCTGCTGGATTATAAATTTTGCACCTTTAAGACTGGTTCCAAGAGTGAAGGCAGGGAAAGAAGAAGCGTGAAGTTTTTTTTCAGAAACTACACTTGCTCCCTGCATCCTGGTCCTGGACTGTGCTGTCTGCAGCATGGACAGACAGCGGGACAGAGCTCTCCTTTGCTTTTTAGTTAGTTTTTAGCTAGTTGGGGCAGAAAAGTTCCCTGGATTGTGGTTTTGCTTTTTCTTGGACCTGTTTAACCCTGCTCTGGACTGAACATCCAGCAGAGCACCAGCAGCTCACACCTGTGGCCCACCAGGCTGGGCCTGGGCCATGGCATTTCCCAGCACTGGAGGGACTGATAAGAGACTGGGTGAGCTGAGCTACAGCCCACCAAGGGGACTTTCTGAGTTTGTCATCTCTTCGGAGCAGCAAGAGGC